>CM021103.1:176178781-176561422 GCA_007115665.2 Sequoiadendron giganteum | reverse complement strand
GTTGAGGGATTAAGAGGATATAGGGGTTAAGGGTTGTGGAATTAGGGTTTAAGGTTTGCAACATTAAGAGGGTATAGGGGTTGAGGGCTTATGGTTTAGGGGTTGAGGATTGAGGGTTGAGGGATTAAGAGGGTATAGGGGTTGAGGGATTATGGTTGAAGGGTTGAGGGATTAAGATGGTATAGCGGTTAAGGGTTGAGGGATTAGGGTTTAAGGGTTGAGGGATTAAGAGGGTATGGGGGTTAAGGGTTAAGGGATTAGGGTTTAAGGGTTGAGGGATTAAGAGGGTATAGTGGTTGAGGAATTAGGGTTTAAGGGTTGAGGGATTAGGTTTTAAGGGTTGAGGATTGAAGGTTGAGGGATTAAGAAGGTATAGGGGTTGAGGGATTAAGAGGGTATAGGGGTTAAAAATTGAGGCATTAAGAGGGTATAGTGGTTGAGGGGTTAGGGTTTAAGGGTTGAGGGTTCAGGGATTAAGAGGGTATAGGGGTTGAGGGATTAGGTTTTAAGGGTTGAGGGTTGAGGGATTAAGAGGGTATAGGGATTGAGGGATTAGGGTTTAAAGGTTTAGGATTGAGGGTTGAGGGATTAAGAGGGTATAGAGGTTCAGGGATTAGGGTTTAAGGGTTGAGGGATTGGGGTTTAAGGGTTGAGGGATTAAGAGGGTATAGGGGTTGAGGGATTAGGGTTTAAGGGTTGACAGTTTAGGGTTGAGGGATTAAGAGGGTATAGGGGTTGAGGGATTAGGGTTTAAGGGTTGAGGGTTTAGCGTTGAGGGATTAAGAGGGTATAGGGGTTGAGGGATTAGGGTTTAAGGGGTGAGGGATTAAGAGGGTATAGGGGTTACGGGTTGATGGATTAGGGTTTAAGGGTTGAGGCATTAAGAGGGAATAGGGGTTGAGTGATTAGGGTTTAAGGGTCGAGGATTGAGGATTGAGGGATTAAGAGGGTATAGGGGTTGAGGGATTAGGGTTTAAGGGTTGAGGGATTAAGAGGGTATAGGGGTTAAGGGTTGAGGGATTAGGGTTTAAGGGTTGAGTGATTAGGGTTTATGGGTTGAGGGATTAAGAGGGTATAGGGGTTGAGGGATTAGGGGTTAAGGGTTGAGGGATTATGGTTTGAGTTTTGAGGATTGAGGGTTGAGGGATTATGAGGGTATAGGGGTTGAGGGATTAGGGTTTAAGGGTTGAGGGATTAAGAGGGTATATGGGTTAAGGGTTGAGGGATTAGGGTTTAAGAGTTGAGGCATTAAGAGGGTATAGGGGTTGAGGGATTACGGTTTGGGGGTTGAGGATTGAGGGTTGAGGGATTAAGAGGGTTGAGGGATTAAGAGGGTATATGGGTTAAGGGTTGAGGGATTAGGGTTTAAGAGTTGAGGCATTAAGAGGGTATAGGGGTTGATGGATTATGGTTTGGGGGTTGAGGATTGAGGGTTGAGGGATTAAGAGGGTATAGGGGTTGAGGGATTAGGGTTTAAGGGTTGAGGGTTTAGGGTTGAGGGATTAAGAGGGTATAGGGGTTGAGGGATTAGGGTTTAAGTGTTGAGGGATTATGAGGGTATAGGGGTTAAGGTTTGATGCTTTAGGGTTTAAGGGTTGAGGGATTAAGAGGGTATATGGGTTGAGGGATTAGGGTTTAAGGGTTGAGGGATTAGGGTTTACGGGTTGAGGGATTAAGAGGGTATAGGGGTTGAGGGATTAGGGTATAGGGGTTGAGGGATTAGGGTTTAAGGGTTGAGGGTTGAGGGTTGAGGGATTAAGAGGGTATATGGGTTGAGGGATTAGGGTTTAGGGATGAGGTTTAAAGACTGAGGATTAAAGGTATACATAGGGTTTGAGGATTAGGGTTTAAGTGTTGAGGATTATGAGGGGTATGAGGAGTTAAGGTTTGATGCTTTACAGGGTTTAAGGAGTTGAGGATTAGAGGTATATATGGGTTAGGATTAGGAGTTTTAGGGATTGTGAGGATTAGGGTTTTCTGGTTGAGGATTAAGAGGGTTTAAGGGTTGAGGGATTAGGGTTTCAGGGTTGAGGGATTAGGGTTTAAGGGTTGAGGGTTGAGGGTTGAGGGATTAAGAGGGTATATGGGTTGAGGGATTAGGGTTTAATGGTTGAGGGTTGAGGGTTGAGGGTTGAGGGTTGAGGGATTAAGAGGGTATAGAGGTTGAGGGATTAGGGTTTAAGGGTTGAGGGATTAAGATGGTATAGTGGTTGAGGAATTAGGGTTTATGGGGTGAGGGATTAGGGTTTAAGGGTTGAGGGATTAAGAGGGTATAGGGGTTGAGAGATTAGGGCTTAAGGGTTGAGGGATTAAGATGGTATAGGGGTTGAGGTATTAGGGTTTAAGGGTTGAGGGTTTAGGGTTTAGGGTTTAGGTCTCTATTTCCCACTCCCCACTTCTCACCTTCTCCCACTCTCTCCCACTCTCCCCCTCTCTCCATCCCTCTCTATCTCCCACTCTCCCCTCTCTCCCTACCACTCTATCTCCCACTATCTCCCTCTCTCTTTCTCCCACTCTTCCCTCCTCCCTCCCTCTCTATCTTCCACTCTCCCCCTCTCTCCCTCCCACTCTCTCATAAACTCCTATACTCTCAAAAATACACTAAGAAAACCAAATTTCACATAACGCGAGCACATTTTGTACTCCAGTAAAACGGTAAAAAAATCTATATACCCGTGATTTGAAGCCCCATAGTCTGCATATTCCCTTGGTTTTGCGCGTGCTCTGACAAAAAATATCTTTTTGATGATGTTGTGAAGTGTGCAAACATCTTTTTCACATTCCATCACCTTTTCCATGATGTTTTTACCACCTTTGCATGAAATAGCAGAGTTTCCACGTTGAAAGACATATAATATCAATTGAAGTTTGAATTCCACTGAAAAATGATATACAATTGAAGTGTGGAATGGAAAAAGCTTTTGAACAATTCAAATTGTTGTGGAGTTTGAAGAGAGAAGAAGCTAAGGCTACATAATTGGGTTGAACTCCTCCATTTGAAAGTCTGGTTTTTAAGGTATGTGAAGTCTTTACAAATTTTCTTTCATTCTATTATGGCTTGCTTTCATTTTCTGTTGTCATTATAACCTTAGGTTTTTAATGTACATTTTAAATTACCAAATTATATACACAATTATTTACACTTGCCAATTACCATTTTACACTTACCAATTATAGAAATTAAGAACCATTCACCAAAATTCATCCTTTAAGACAACTCCAAGCCTCTCCCATTCCTCTAAAGGGTCCAAACACCTTCCAATACCTCTAGACAAACTGATGCGATACAAAGGAAGAAATCAACACCTTTCTTGACACACTTATTCAACTATATTTCCCTTCAGAAAACATTTGATTCGTATACTCAAATTAGCATTAAGAGTTCCCAATTCCTTAAGGACCTTCAAAACTCCTTGAAAATCTTGAAAATAACTGATTACAATCAACTAGGTTCCTCAAAACATCAACCAATGATTATTTCATTCATAATTTTTCTTAAATCTTCCAGAATGGCAACATTGTTTACAAACACAAACTATAATTCTTAAGGATCAACCAAACCATTATTTGCTTAATAAATATTTGTTTGAGTTAGTACAACAAAAATGAAACATTTCAGAAGTCTACCCTTACACACAAACTTAGTTCCTTTGTTCACTGTCCACATTACTAGTATCCAAGCATCTACAAACTGTCACATGTATCTCCCAAACCATGCACACACTTCAAACTGTGATACTCATATTTTATGCAGAGTTAGAGGACCCAAAACCATTGAAGATGTCAACTTGACTTCAAGAGCCATCTAAGAAGATTAAAAAGGCATAATGGACCAATCCCAACACTCCTCCAAGCTGGACAACAAACAAAAACATTATTTCCCAAATTTCACCCTTGGAATCTAGTTATTGTGCAAAACCATTTTTGGGCCCTTAACTCCAAAACTTTTGAAAACACTAGGAAAATAAAAGAATGATTGTGGCACCAATTTCAGAGTTGGAAGACATACCTTAACCCATGACATGATTCCTTTGGAACAACATTAAGAAAACTGACCTTTTCACTATTTTAGGCCTCCAAGTAGGCCAATTCTACAAAAGAACTACCCTTAGATCTTCACACCAGACTTCCAAAACCAAAAATAGTCTTTAATTAGGTCTCAAAACAAGATAATATCTAGGTCTTAGGACCTTACCCACTCAACTAGGCTTCCAATACAAAAACCCCCATTTTTCAATGCAAAGAGGGAGGGTTTATAGAAACTCCTATACCCGGGCCTTCCCAGACCATTCCAAAGCATCAAACATCTTCAAAATACCCTGCACAAGGTCAAAAGTTCATTACATAGACCACTCCTTCAACAATTGATGGAAAGTCTTATCAAGAGAAAACTTGCTCTTCCCAAGACCTATTCTCTAGTCTTCCTAGGGTATTCCTCTCTACCCTACTCAAGGATCCCTCCTAAACCCCTCTCACCTCATAAGACTCTCCACCAATTTCAAATTCTTCACCATTGCTCTCAATTCACCACTAAGCTTCCCTAGGCTCCACACTGACCCAAAGTGTCGTAACCACTCCAAGGGCTAGGAAAGGGTATTCTCACTATCCCCTTGTTGATTTGACTCCTCAATGATCCATCTCATAGGATTCTTTCACCTTGTACCCATCGCTTTCTTGAAAAACCCAATTTTAGGCCTTGTAGCCTTTTGCCCAATTAAGCCTCTTAGAACCTGTTTTCTTGGCTTTTCTCAAAAACGGTCTTAACAACCCCCAAAGATTTTTATATATTCTTTCTAGTGGTACCCTAGGCTTCAAGATTTCATAGGGTCCCTTTGGTGTCAGTACATAGGACTGTCCTCATACCCCCTATTTTCAAGGGTTTCTAGGGTTCTCGCTCCTTTTTCCAACTTTGAGGGCTTCAATAACCTCCTCAACTATCCTCCTTGCATGCACATGTCTGGAATACATGTGCCCACACTCTTTTGTGCTTGATTGGCACAAACCAATCCATTTAGCAACTTTATTTACTGCTGTCCTCTCCTAGCCACTAGCCAGAATGCACTTGCACTCGCCTAGTTCTTGATGAATTCACCATCTCCCTTGCAAATAAATACACCACACACCATATGTACATTGTAAAAACAGTCCCCTACTTGATTCCAAGTGGCCATGGTATCCTTTCCATGTGAATTCAAGTGGGGATCATTATTTCCAAAAATAGGCCTGAACCGGCTACGAGACCAAAAACTCTAAAAACTTGCAAAACAAAAAGCAATTGAACTAAATAGCTAATATAATGCTTCACACAGTAATTAAAAGACACAATTGAAAGACTCAAAGCATTAGACGGGTCCTTTCAATCCATTCTTGACTAGATGAAGGCACAAAAATAGAAATTCAATGAAATTTGCACCCTTCCAACTCACAAATTCCCCTTCCAAAACTCCAAATCATACAATAGCTATCCCACATGCTCAATTAGGGTTTTGATGACCTTATATACCTTTCTCCCATGTGCTAGGACCCTTGGGTTGGGCTTACAGAATCATTAATGCCCTTTTCCCACTTTTAGGACAAATTGCCAAGTGTACATGGACTAATTTGCCTAATTTCATCATTCAGGCTTCTCCATACTTCAAGGCTCTAGACTACCCTAAGTTTTCCTTAACTCACACATCAAAAAAAATATTGGGACTTTACATCAAAGTCCTTATTCCCTTGGTGGTTGGCTAGAACCACCTACAAGCCAAAATTGCCAAGATCTTCCAAAAGACCTTTAAGGTGCTCCTACACCAACAATTTTTCAAAATCACTCCTTCGTTCCTCAAATTCTCATGGAAAAGTGCTTGTTTGAGCTAATAACCACATATCCTATTGTCATTAGTTTCATTCCAAGGAATGTTCAACAATAAAAGACCCTACTTTTGTACACGATGATTGTAAGTATTATTTAAATGAAGCCTTCAATGACATATATTTTTCAATTATCTTGAATGGATACACTTTTTAGGAACTAATATTCATCTCATTACCATGGTACAGATAAAATTATCTGCCATGCCGAAGAAAAAAACAAAGAGGAAACTAACAGATGAAGAGAACGAAACCTTGAAAGAAAAGGAGAGAGTTCGGGTGGCAACATATCATGAAAAGAAGAAATTGGAAACGATTGATGAAAACAACCCGATTATAGAGGAACGTCAACCTTCAAAAAGAGAACAGGAATTGGTAGCACAGGAATGCGAAAGCATCGTCATAGGACAGATTTAGATACCGTAGTTGGAGACACACCCTCTATGACAAGTGAATATGAAGGGACACCATTAAGCAAAAGCGAATATGGAGGGACACCATCTAGCACAAGTGAATATGGATGGACACCATCTACTGCAAGTGAATATGGAGGGACACCATTTACCGCAAGTGAATATTGTTGGACACCATCCAACACATCTCAAGTTGAGAGTACATCATCACTCGAAATTGAAGAAGAAGGTATGCCATCATTCCCATATGAACCTCAAGGTATGCTTTCTTCTCCACCCTCGATCGAAGGTATGTAATCTAGCCCACCTCAATTAAATATTGATGAAATTCCTAATGTTGAGATGTATGTACCTAGGAGAACACCACCAAGAATTTTGAGTAGAAAGCCAAAGTATTTGATTAATATTGATGTTGAGATTTTGCAGCACATGGAAGATAAGATTTCAACACGCACTTGTAGAAGATATGCTGATAAGATTTGGGAATGATTCTTTGAAAGGATAAATGAGACTGCAAGATGTCAACTATTTGTTGAAATGATGCGGGATGTAAAGTATAGGAACATCATGAAGACTCTTGGGAACATCGAATGCATCGAGTGAAGACACTATTGTGAAGAATCTAATGCATTCTTATGAGAGTGTGGGTAAGACCTCATGCTCAAAGGATAGTAATGTCACCCGACGTGTCACTACATCAACTCTGGTAAGTTTTCAAACAAAGAGAGCTCACCTAATTAAAAAGACTAGTGAAAAAATGGGAATTAGTAGAAAAACTTTATCAAGAGCCATTCAAAGGTGGCAAATAATTGAGGGCAATGATACAAATGAATTATGGGAATTCTCGGGGAGACTGTCACGAAAAGATAAAGAAGTTGTCGAAGCCTTGAGAATACTAATTGAAGAGTATTGGAAGAATAACACAAGGCCATCTATGAATCAAAGGGATGTGGTAAGAAGGAGAATCAGTAGTCAGAATCATGAGCCACATCCAAAGCATTTTTTGGATATGACTCAAACCCAATTTTTTCAGAAATTTGAAAATGATTATCCTCAAATTAGTATTTCTCAAAGATTTTTTGAACTGCTTAAACCTTTTTATGTCAAGATAAATCACACACGCACTACTTGTTGTTGTAGACTACATATTGAATTTTCTAACCATTACAATGTTTATCATTCTATATGTTTAGATTTGCATACTAACGATGTTTTGTAGGATTGTGGCATAGAAGCCCCACCAAAATCTTCAAGAGAGTTCTTATCAAAAAATTTATGTGAAATAGAGGATGGCCAGATATTCTATAGGACAACATGCTTGGATGGTTCATGTGAGCGTTGTGGTGGCTTCCAGCGTATGCCAGTATGTCAACATATGGAAAGAACAGATGAGGTGGGACAAAAACTAGTAGAGTTCGGGAAGTATAAAATAGTGGCATATGCTACAAAAGATGGGTCTCAAGCAAAAAGGTGTGATTTGGTTATTGAGAAGATTCCAGTGTACAAATTTATGACCACATTTCGTGATAGTATATTGTCTGAGTATGCAATGCATGCCCATAGAGCTCGATGGTTGGACACGTAGTTCAAGCTAGGCAAGGACACCTTTCTAGTTGGAAGCATAGTATCCATGGTTGAATTTGCAGAGAAATACACTCTACAACCACAACATGAGGTGCAGTCACAATATTACAACTCTACACAAGTTTCGATAATTGTGCACATAGCATTCATTCATGCATCTGATAGTACAAATGAGCAAAGGAAGGTATTGAGGGAGTACCACTTTTACATTAGTGATGATCGCACACATTCTCTAGAGTTCGTGCAAGGTTGCTTCCAGATGTTCTATAGTGGTTTGGCTTAGAGGGGCATAGAATACGATCAACATATAATATGGTCTGATAACTGTGCAGCACAGTTCAAGAACTTGCGCATGTTCTACTGGTTGTGCAGGATGCATGTCATTACAAGTGTTCAACATATGTGGAACTTTTGTGAGGCTGGACATGGAAAGGGGGAGCATGATGGTGCAAGAGCATGTGTGAAAAGAGCATTAGCACGAGAAGAGTTACAGTATAAAGATAGTGCAAAGTTGACAGATGCAAAATCAATCATCGCGTGGTGTAATGCTTTGATGGGTCCAGGTAATGAAGGTACGTCTTCAATTCATAGATTTTTTTGGTTGATAGAAGATACTAACATTGCACCATATGAAGATTGTTGTACACTAATAGGATTGAGCGAGGTACACTCTTTCCTTAGCTCAAATACAGGTTCATGGAGTATCGATACACAAAAGATGTCATGCTTTTGTTCTTCGTGTACAATGCAGTACTAGAATGATTGTGAGTTAGGGGAGTGGGTTGACAAATGATTCATAAGTTATCTTAGCCCACTTCACACATATCGCCCTCTGACGGCATTGGAATTGACATAGATAGAATCATTGGTCGACTTTGACCACATATCAGATCTAGTTCAATGAGGTGATATATCTACTTTCTTAGTTGTTGAAATTCCATATTGTTAGATCTTACTTTGTACTGTATTTTTAATGTTGACAAATTTCAAGAGATTTTTTGAACATATCAATGTAGGGCATGTTTATGCAGTTATTGAAGATGAAGACAATGAAGAGGGAACAAACTATTACTTGTGTCATTGTGTTGAGACCAAAAAGAAATTGGAGGCCAGAGTTATAGATGGAGAAAACATCGAATACCCTACAGGGTCAGTTGTGGTTACTGGAACATGGCCTAGAAGGTACCCTCATTCAAGTGTTAAATATTGGCTATTTCAGGACTTTGACATGCATCGTAAGATTCTTCATTACTCAAACCTTATCATGGCATACAATGTTCATTTGACCAATTATGGGGGTAGACCTTTGAACAAGACATTATGGAAGGTCCGTGAGTCTGACCATGAGGCAATACTTGACACAATAAAGAGTAGAGCAGACCTGGATGGTTCGTTGGATTAATTTGTAAGTATATGCACATTGGTTCTTATTAATTTATACTTGTATGCACATTAATTTGTTTATGCCAATTTTATCATCTTCTTTTACAGTGATTGGTGTCCCCTTGCAAAAAATGCAGATATATGAGCCATCCAAGAGAATGTCAACCAGAAAAGCAATGCAACATCTTTATTTTGATGCTTGCATGCAACATCTATAAGTGCCTTCCATCTATTTTTATTTCATTTCCATTTTGGATGCTCTTTCTTTTTCTCTTTTACTTTGCGTATTTGTAAGTAAACTACTAAGGGTTGATTGATCTTTCATTGTAGAAAATGTTGATTTAAGAGCCATCAAAGAAAATCTCAGCCAAAAAAGCAATGCAACATACTTATTTTGATGATTTTGACAAATCTCAATTTTGATTTCAAGCCATTATAAGAGAGCATGTGAAGCTTAGTGAGGGAATCTCAAGTTACTCATTTGAAGTTAACCTCATGATGAGCACCTATGATGTAGACATTTAAAGAGAATCTTGAATGTATGAGTGACATTGTAAAAGATCTGAGAGAATGAAGTGCCAGAGGCATTGTAATAAGATTTAATTATATAATGAGATATACTCAAATATTGTAAGGTTGAATTTCATGTTTGGTGTAGTAGCACCTTGTTCTATAAATGCCTTGAGTAGGAAAATTTGAAAACTTGGAATTTTGAAATGTAAACAATGTGAAAAAGGTCATATAAAGGTCATGTAAACAATTTGTACACATTTTTCTGGAACTCGTGTGACCAAGTAGACTATTCCAACACGTTATAATATGTATGTTTACACTAGGCGTGGTCCTCTTTCACATTGAAACACGTAGAATTGCTACGAGCTATGTTCCACCGGATCAATCCCTTAAGGGTCCAAAGTGCAAAATAGCTGCAAAATTCAGCATGCTATTACTTGGATACGAAGACACTTAGAAACTTCTCGTCTGATCCTATAGAAAGGCATTGGGCCCCTCTAGAAAAACCTCTCTCATTTTTGGCTATCTTGGAGTGGTTTTCTCATGGCGGCGGATTTTCACTTGATGGAAAATGTGTCAAATTCAAGTTGTGCAAAGTTGCAAAGTGGTGCCAATTTCACTCTGCAACTCGTGTGACCAAGCGGACTATTCCAACACATCCAAATAGGTATGTTTACACTAGGCATGGTCCTCTTTTGCACCAAAACACATGGAATCAGCCTGAACTATGTTCCACTGGATCGATCCCTTAAGGGTCCAAAGTGCAAAATAGCTTAAAACTTCAGCATGCTATTACTTGGATACCATGACACTTAAAAAATTCTCATCTAGTTCTATAGAAAGGTACTAGACTCCTCTAGAAAAACCTCTCTTGATTTTGGCTATCTCAGAATGGTTTTATCGTGGCGGTGGATTTTCACTTGATGGAAAAGGTGTCAAATTCAAGCTGTGCAAAGTTGCAAAGTGGTGCAACTTTTGCTCTGCAACTTGTGTGACCAAGCAGACTATTCCAACACATCTGAATAGTTATTTTTACACTAGGAATGGTCCTCTTTCACACCAAAACATGTGGAATCACTCTGAGCTATGTTCCACCGGATCGATCTCTTAAGGGTCCAAAGTGCAAAATAGCTGCAAACTTCAGCATGCTATTACTTGGATACCATGACACTTAGAAACTTTTCATCTAATCCTATAGAAAGATGTTGGGCCCCTCTAGAAAAACCTATCTCGGTTTTGGCTATCTTGGAGTTGTTTTCTCATGGCGGCATATTTTCACTTGATGGAAAAGGTGTCAAATTCAAGCTATGCAAAGTTGCAAAGTGGTGCAAATTTTGCTCTGCAACTCATGTGACCAAGTGGACTGTTCCAACATATTTGAATAGGTATTTTTACACTAGGCATGGTCCTCTTTCACACCGAAACATGTGGAATCGCTCTGAGCTATGTTCCACCAAATCGATCCCTTAAGGGTCAAAAGTGCAAAATAGCTACAAACTTCAGCATGCTATTACTTGGATACTGTGACACTTAGAAACTTCTCATCTGATCCTACAAAAAGGCGTTGGACCCCTCTAGAAAAACCTCTCATGATTTTGACTATCTTCGAGTGGTTTTCTTGTGGCAGCGGATTTTCAATTCATGGAAAAAATTTCAAATTCAAGCTATGCAAAGTTGCAAAGTGGTGCAACTTTCTCTCTGCAACTCATGTGACCAAGAAGACTATTCCAACATGTTTGAATAGGTATTTTTATGCTTTGCATGGTCCTCTTTCACACCGAAACACGTGGAATTGCTCTGAGCTATGTTCCACCGGATTGATCCCTTAAGGGTCCAAAGTGCAAAATGGCTGCAAAATTCAGCATGCTATTACTCAGATGTCATGATGCTTATAAAATTCTCATCTAATCCTATAGGATCACGTTGAGCCTCTCTACAAAAACCTCTCTCAGTTTTGGCTATCTCAGAGTGGTTTTCCAGTGGTCGCGGATTCTCACTTGATGGAAAAAGCATCAAATGCAAGCAGTGCAAAGTTGCAGAGTGGTGCAATTTTCATTCTGCAACTTGTGTGACCAAAAGGATTATTCCAACACATCCAAATAGGTACAGTTATGCTAGGCATGGTCCTCTTTTTCATCGGAACACATGGAATCGCTTCAAGCTATGTTCCACCAGATCGATCCCTTAGGTTGGAGGAGTCTTAAGTTGCAAATTTTTAAGTTGCTTAAAGCAACAAATTTGAAATGATATTGAATGGCCCACTTAGCACTCATTGCATCTAAGTGATGCTCATAGAGGTGAGGCACTAGGCCTTCTTGGGAGGTCACCCATTCCAGTATACTCTAGCTCAAACGCTTAACCACTAAGTTTTCTCCCCAATAAGGCACAGTGGAAAAGGCAGAATCCAGTGTACTTTTGATGAGTGGAAAGGAATTCCTAAGAGACATGAAGGAGGAATAAGGAGTTGTCTATGCAATCATGTTGAAGCCAAAGGAGGAGGAGTCACCTAGTCAGCTACCTATGACAACAGAGGTGAAGCAACTATTGGATCTATTCAAGGATATCATTTGTGAAGGCACACCAGCTACACTACCACCTAAGAGGGCAATCAGTCATCAAATTGACTTTGTACCAAGAGAAACATTGCCTAACAAGGCTGCATACATAATGACACCAGAGCAGAACAAGGAGATAGCAAGGCAAGTTCAAGAACTTTTAGACCAAGGGTTGATCAAGAAAAGCATAAGCCCATGTGTTGTTCCAGTGGTGTTGGCACCTAAGAAGGGAAATAAGTGGATAATGTGTACTGATTCTAGGACCATAAATAGGATAACCATTAGAAATAGGTTTCCTATTCCTAGGATAGAAGACTTAATGGACTGTTTAGGGGGTGCTAAGTACTACTCCAAGATTGATTTCAAAAGTGGCTACTATAAGATTAGGATGAAAGAGGGAGATGAATGGAAGTTAGCTTTTAAAACCACAGAGGGGTTATATGAGTGGTTAGTAATGCCATTCAGGCTTACAAATTCACCTAGCACTTTAATGAGGGTGATGAATGAGGTCTTGAAGGACTTTATAGGAGTCTTTATGGTAGTCTACTTAGATGATATCCTCATCTTTAGCAAAACATATGAAGCACCTAGAACTTGTGTTGAAGAAACTTCAAGAGGAGAAGCTCACCATAAATCTTGATAAATAGGGTACTTGGTAACTTGTTGAGGTGTCTCACTAAGGAGTATGGACAAGGATGGGAACAAGTCATTTCATAGGTAGAATTTTCCTACAATGATAGCACAAACAGGTCTACTAGTAAGAGCCCATTTGAAATTATATATGGGTTACATCCAAGGGGTGTACTTGAGCTAAGAGACCTAAAAGGTTATGAAGGAATCAATGGACATTCTGATGATTTTTCTTAGTCAATGAGAGAGGTTCATAAGTAGGTAAAGAAGACATTAATGGAGACTAACCAGAAGTTGAAGGCTGAAAGAGATGAAGGGAATAGAGATCTACAATTTGAAATAGGTGATTTGGTGTTGGTATAATTGAACAAGGCAAGACTACAAAAAGGAATACCAAGTAAGTTGTAGATGAAAAGGATAGGGCCATGTAAAGTGTTGGCTAAGTATGGATCCAATGCATACAAGGTGGAGTTACCTAAGGAGATGTCCATTTTTCCTATCTTCAATGTGAAGGACTTGGTGAAGTATAAAGGACTAGAAATGGATGAGGAACAGTATAGTGCTGAGGTGAGTAAGGATGTGGATGAACTCAAGGTACTTGATCAGATCATACCACAAGTGGACAAGATTCTAGACTCAAGGGTGAAGAAGAAGACTAGGCACAAGACATACATGGAGCACCTAGTGAAGTGGAGACATCAACAAGAGTCAGAGGCTACTTGGATAGCAGAAAGTGACTTTAAGAAGCATGGAATTAGTGAGGAGATCTTGACACCATAGGTTACTTAACTTCTTTGTTGCAAGGGGGAGAATGGTGCAAGAGCACCTTAAGGTCTTTTGGAGAGATCTTTGCAATTTTGGCTTGTAGGTGGTTCTAGCCAACCACCAAGGGAATAAGGACTATGATGTAAAGTACCAAGAGTGTTTTTGATGAGTGAATTGGAAATACATTTGTTAGGGGCTTGTAGTTTGGGTAAGTCTTGGACATTGTGAGAATTTTGAGCAATGTTGCCTTGGCTATTTGTCTTAAATGTTGGAAAATGGCATTAATGATGCTCTAAGCCTGACCCAAGGGTCCTAGAATGTGGGAGAAAGGTATATAAGGTCAGAAAAACCATAATACCTAGGTTGGAGGATTGTTTTCACGAATTGAGACTTGGAGAGTACATTTTTGTGATTGGAAGAGAGCAAGTTTTCATTGAATTTCTATGTTTGAGGCTTCATCAAGTCAAGAATGGATTGAAAGGACTTATATGATGCTTTGAGTCTTCCATTTTTTTCACTTACTTACCTTGTGTAGCATTAGATTAGTCATCTAGACCGACTGGTTATCTTTTTGCAAGTTTTTGGTGTTCTTGGTCTCATTGTCGGTTCAGGCCAGTTTTGTGAATAATGAGTCCCACTTGACTTCCAATGGATTTCCTCTCATGGCCACTTGGAATCAAGTTGGGAACTATGTAAATAGTGTACATATAGGTTTAAGGGTCTTTTTTTCTAGGGAAGGTGATGAAATCATCAAGCACTAGGCGAGTGCAAGTGCATTCTGGCTAGAAACTTGGAGAGGACAATAGCAAGGAGAGTTGCTAAATGGATTGGTTTGTGAAAATAAAGAGTATGGGAGTATAGGAACATGTATATCAGTCATGTTTGTTCTAGGAGGAGAGTTGAGGAGGTCGTTGAAGCCCTCAAAGAAGGAAAAAGAGCCAAAAACCCTAGGAACCCTTGAAAATAGGGGGTTTGAGGACAATCATATGTATGGACACTTGTAGGACCTAAGGCATAGTAAATATTGGAGCCTTGATGGTCAAAAGAAAGAATCTACAAAAACATTTGGGGGTTGTTAAGACTGATTGTGAGAAAAGTCAAGAAAATGGGTTCTAGGAGGCCAAATTGGGGTAGAAGGCTACAAGGCCTAAAATTGAGTTTTTCAAGAAAGCGATGGGTAAAAGGTGATAGAATCCTATAAGATGGATCAGTGAGGAGAAAAATAGAAAAAGGGACAACTAGGATACCCTTCCCTAGCCCTAGAGTGGTTAGGACACTTTGGGTCAGTGTGGAGCCCAAGGAAGCTTAGTGGTGGATTGGGAGTGATGGAGAAGAATTTGAAATTGGTGGAGAGTCTTACATGGTGAGAGGGGTTTAGGAGTGATCCCTAAGTAGGGTAGAGTGGAACACCCTAGGAAGACCAGAGAATAGGTCTTGGGAAGAGCAAGAGTGCTCTTGAGAGATAGGACTCCCCATCACTTTAGCTCATCAATTGATAAGTAGGAGGTATTTTCTACAATGTGTCAAATTGTGATATTGCTATTAGGATTCCATTGAGTAGTCATTTGTAGTATTAGATATAGCTCTAGGGTCTATAGTATTGCACATGATTGCAAATAGTTTCAAAGATCTAGATAACATCAATAGTTCACATTACTCAAGAAGGATGAACATCTTAAAGCCATTTGCGGAAATCAGGACAAGTAACCTTCTTGTGGACTTAGGGTTGCAATATTTGATCTACAACATGTTCCACCATTTATTCAGTAGGATCAAGAAAACACATAATGAAGGTGTGTTTGTAGCCATGAAAGATTATGGTTCGAACTATCTAGGAGAGTGATGTTTTATCTCGACCAACCATATCTATACCATGGTTTGTTTGGAAACAAGGATGGGTTCTCTCTTCATTAGCATATACATTATTCCTCGATGTGTTCACACTAGTGTTACAAGTCTAGGACTTGCCTCAGACTTGACAAGCCATTTTTGAATTGGACTCGGGCTCAGAGCCTAGACTCGACAAATAGAAAAACCTAAGAAATTCAAAGATTTGTAAGGATTTAAAACTTGTGTCATGCACCCTTTAATAAATAAACCTTAAAGACACAATAGCATCATCAAATAGAAATTACTATGATCCCATACACAAACATACATCAATCACATAAGTATAAGCACAAATTTTAGCTAAAGGAAATAACACATTTATATATATAAATATTGTGATATTGCTATCAGGATTCAATCATGTAGTTTCACAAGTCAAACTCATTGACCCATGATTCATCAGTGGTGGTTCCCAAGAACCCATCTCTCATGATAATGAATGGTTCATAAGGAGGAAGATAAATCTTCATACATTTCTTCTATCACAAATGAGATAAGTGCTTGGTTTCATGAAGGTCATGAGACAACCATTAATGGGGAGTGGATACATGAAGAACTAATGGAGAATGATAATGGCTTCAGACCTGCTATAAAGGAATTTTTTTTTAGTTTCAATGATGCAAGAGGTTTTTGGTTTCACTAGCAAAATGAGCCTACGAAGAATGCATGTGAAATTCCTTTTGACCTTGAGGGTGTACTTACTCCATCTCAAGGATCATGCATTGAGGATGACATAGATCAATGCTAGGGCTAACCAATTAATAATTATACATGTGAATAAGTCAAACATGTATATGTCAATAGGGGAACTACAAGTACTCATAAACATGTAAGCCTCAAAAAGTATACACACGAATACATAGTATAAACAAATTAAAACAAAGTATATGCACGAATACAAAGTATATGCATGAAAACATGTAAGCCACAAAGTATACACTCGAATGCACGTAAGTCACAAAGTATACACGTAAGTTGTAAAGTATACACTGGAATATATGTAACTCATATCTATTGAACCATCAATTTAGAATGCAAATATGGACAGGCATCGAAAAAAGATATTAGTATTAACCAAATAGCCATGTAGGCATACATAAATATATGCCGATATAAGTATGAAATATATGTACAAAATAGCCATATAGGCTTACGAGAATGCCATCTAGGCATACAATGTCAAATATATCCAATAAAAAATATGTACAAAACTGCCATGCAGGCATACAATTAAGGACTCTGGAATCAAAAGTCATTGCTCTACATGCCCAGGAAATAAAATCTTTCCCTTTCCTTTTCATTCAGATGGCGATAGGTCTATCACTCATTTTTTCTGCGCTCGTGGAGTGCTCCTACTACTCATCCTAGGGTTTAGTTCATGGTGAAGTTTTAACTATTAAAATAAGAAGTAAAGACATGAATATATAGAAATTACATTATGAAAAATGATATATTTGACAAAATAATCACTTACATCCATCTCACGATGTCTCTCCATGAGGGAAATATCCTCATGCCCATGCTCAGGCGTGCTCAAGCCCTGTATAAACCATACAAATAGACAAAAACTATGTGAATCAATAATCGTTTGATTTCGCACTAACTAACATCTATAACAATAAATGTAAATTAAAATTTACTAATTTGCCTCATACCTCTTCTGTCAGAGCCATCGAGGATTGTATAGCAGATGTCACACCAATATCCATTTCCCTCGTCACATTCAAAGATGTATCATCTTGCAACAACTAAAAATAAAACAAAAAATTATTCAACGTAATCAACAATGTGCATGTATAAAATACACAAATATATTAAGTACTTGATTCATTAGTTAAAATATTTATTATATTACCTACATGAAGGTTTGAGTAAATCCACCGTCACTAGGAAGTGTTCCATCAAAACCTCCAATATTAGTCTGTTCAACATCCAAAATTGCATATTAAATTACCTTTCGTAAAACAATGCCATTAATATGCAATAAACTTATAATTGTTTACTAGTTACATACCCTAGCGGTAGGTGTACTGCAAAAATAGGTTGGTGGGGGGCTGGTGTATCCAATCTCAACACTATGACCTTGCAATTTTATTAAAATCATAAAACACTTTTAGTTAATCTTGCATTTCAAAATCGAAATTTAATAAATTAAATTCAATGAACACATGCACTAACTTTTACCTGACTATCAATGCCATATGCCTCATGCAAAATGTCAGCTACCCTCTCCATCTCCATAGCTGCAGACGGATCCTACGTACCAGTCTCCTGAGGGTCGGTGGGGTCATGTGAACAAGTAGCCCCGCAAGATTGACACACATGTGTTCGAAGACCACCACTAGAAGACTCCCCTGGATGGCGCTGTAGAATAGGGCTAGTATGATGGATGACACTCTAGGTCAAAGTGTTGATTGCCTACAATGTCTCTACATCAACACTTTCCTTCACAACGGAAGGCATAATAATGTGCTCATGAGGTGGCCTAGCGAGAGCTCGTCTACCTTGCCATGTAAGATCCGATTGTGCACCAGGTCTATCCTGAGCTAACCCCCCACCTCTCCCCTGGAAATCCCTCATATCAAAATAATTTGGTATTTTGTTCAATATGAACTCACTGTATAGTTTCCTAAGGAAATATTACGGGACCTCACAATTGTTGCACAGTGGGTAATCGAAGACCATGTACCACCTATCATAAAACCGTTCCTTCATTTGTTGGTGGTGGCACCAATGGATAGGAAACCTCTTCACATTGAGGGTAATATTTTGATTTGTGCGTGGGTCGGTGAATAATGAGCACAAATCGCCTTTTGTTATTTTTAAATCTTTCACATCCTTATATGATAGTTTATTTGCATAATACTCCCTAGCCACTTGCCTCCTATCTTCCCATCCAGTTATTTGTTTGCTAATTGAATCTACATTTGTTAACATATCTTTCAATGAATTTGCTAGGGTCATTCTTTCTATGGTTGAACCATTTGGATCACTCAACCTATTGATCAAATCCTCAATTTTTTTTTTGTTGTTCTCAATTTCACTCATTAAATTTTGTTGAGTGCTAGGAGGGGGTTGAGTGATTGGTGGAGGAGGTTGATGTTGTGGTTGATTTTGATCTTGAGGATTTGGTTGGTCCTCCTATTGAGGATTTTGAGGGTTTGTAGGTTGATTTGCATCTCCTAAAAATTCAAACAAATAGATATCAAATTCAACCTAAAACTAACAAATTCAAAACAAAAAGTATAGAATCCTTACCTCTTACAGCTCCTCATCGTCGTGGCGCCATCGTTGGGAAGAAATTCTTCTCCTAGAACGCGAGCGTGATATTTTGGGGTTTTTGGCCGTGGGTGCAGCAAAAAAACTAGTCGAAATGCAAATGAGATATTTTCATTTGTTCTTTTGCTTTTAACGGTCAATAACATGAGTGCGTTATAACATGAGTACGTTATAACGCGCTCACGTTATGTCTTTCTAGTTGTAGCCATCGGGACCTTGCCTAGGTTTAACGGAAGACATAACAACGCGCTCGTGTTATGGTTTTCAACTTTTTTTTTGAGGGTGTCCACGAAATTGCTACCCATTTCCAAGCACCCGCCCTTTAATAAATAATTATTATTCATTTAATATTTGAATTACGATTAAAGTCCTGATTGATAGGCTGATTGAAAAACATCTATAGCTTTGAAATAGTATCACATATTTTGAATCCAAAACATTTGTCACATTCTATGCTTCACATACTATAGGATTAAAAATAATAATTTCTTGAAGTTTTGACCAAGTTAAGGTGGTCAGACATACGAGTTTTTATATTTTTTCAGAGTTGTAATAAAAAATTTATAATTAATTATTTACTTGGAAAAAAATTACAAAAAAATATGCATCACATTGGGAAATGATTCCTCTACTTATATAAAAAATATTATACAAAATATTATCATTTTAGTGTGGTTAGATAGACACCTACTTCTTCTTTTTTCCCTGAAATTTAAGTACTATTGCATTGAAACTTCAAATTTTCACCAAATAGATTTTTTTTAAAATAAACCTAGTAGTTTAGAAACTACATTCAATTTTCCATAGATTATATTCTTACATATTTTTAAAATAATATAGATAACTCTGATATTTTGATTTTTCATCGCCACTTAAGGGCCTATTTTTTACATGATGATCCTGCACATACCCACGATTAAACTCGAACATAAGAATTGTAGTGTAGGAAAATGTACTTATTTACATTTTCACACTTTCTTGGGTTTCTTCAATTAAATTGGACTTAATTATGTCTCAATAAGCCATATTTTATAGCTACAAGCCTAATAAATTACATTTTCCAAAGGGGAAACTTGACAACAATTAAAGTCAACACATAATACTTTACCTTGAGCAATGTGTGTTCATGGAATATGGGCTTGGGACCCATTTTCCCATGGATGAATGGGTCCTCTCTAGGCCTTTGAATACAAATTTCAAATATGTTTTTGGTAGTGTTTTAATATCTCGAATTCAAATTTCAAGGTTGGCTTGTAATGTTTAATTTTTGGGAAATTAGAAAATTACCTATAAATACAAGGTCTTTTTATGAATTCAAATCTATCTAGCATGAGGTGAATTTTATGAGAGCTGAGATTGTGATCAAGGGAATTCAAGAGAATATTTATTAGTGATTAATTGTAGCAATCGAGATCTCAAGCATCATTTCAAAGTCTTTTGCAATCATGCATGTTTCTGGAGCTAGCATTGTGATGTAAGTTTCAAAGATTCAAGTATAAATATCAACATCCATTGAAGTCATTTCGTGGAAGACCAAGATAAAGATTTCAGTCTTCCAAAGGTTTATTCAAGGGTTTGGTGAGTTGCAATGTATCATTCTTCATTCATCATTCCTTTCATATTTCATTATTTCAATTCAAGGTTTAATTACCCAAACGGGTTTTGACCAAGGAAAATCCCCATTCACCAAAAACAAACAATTTTTCCCTCTCTTTTTTGTATTGCAGATATTAGGTTGAAGAAGGATTGAAGACCTCTTGAAGAGAAAAATTGGAAAAGTTGTCAAAGTTACAAAAATTTGTCAAAGTTTTCGTCAAGCCATAGAAACTTGTACAAGATTTATTTTGAGATTCTGACATTGAAACTCAGATTAAGAAAAAGATACAGACTGAAATTTGAGTCTCCCAAAAGTTGTTTGAAACCTCTACATAGAGACTGATTCACTTATGAGCGAATGAGTCCCAATATTCCTCCTAAAACTACTTTTTAGTGACTATTACATAGTGTTTAACCCTTCTTTGATCTACAAAAAATTTACTATTTCTATTTGTATTGAGCTTTAAATTTATTTTCAAGTTTGAATGAGCACAATTGAGTAGATTTTCTATTTTTGGTTCTTCTCCCAAAAGTTCTCTTCAGGTTCATACCTCCATCCTCAATCATAAGGAAATCAATAGATTCCCTTATTGAGTTTACTAACCTAAGGGTCATAAATCAATTCTTTGTGTGGATCTCATTTCCTAATGAAATAAAGGAAAATGGGTCCATATTTGGTGAACCCCCTTTAGCCCTTTCAAATCCTATTTTTCTATGTTTCATTATGGTGAACCTAATGTTCTTGCACTATAAACTTTCTAAATTCAGAGTCCATTCAAACCCTAGATCTAGGATTTGATATACTTTACATTGCACTACATTGATTTTCTTCTTATTTAGGGTTGTTAATTTGCATTTATTTTCATCTCATTTAGGGTATTAGATTTGCATTTTTATATTCTTTAAAATATAAAAAATTGAAATTTTTTAGTAATTTTGTAGAGTGTTTACATAACATTGCATGATTAATCAATTAAACTAGAAAACTAAATCAAAATTGCATCTCAATTTAGGTCTTTGTGCTTGTCATTTAGCATCATTTCACACTTGCATTTAGATCCAATTTTCAAGAAATCTGAAACTACAATTACCTATTTGCAACTAGAATCCAGAAACATAAACATCAACTCAGAAATCTATAATTTAGTTTTTTAAAACCATGACAGAAGACCCACTTTCCCATGGGTGAATGAGTCCTTGATTATGCTTGTTTCTAAATATTTGGGCACTAAAACCATCAGTCTGCATTATCTGTTTCTACATTTAGTTTTTTGTTTCAGTTTCTAGAATTTCTATTTTCTACAATCATTTATAATAAGGTTAATTGATCAATTCAAGTGCACGTCAAACATAGAAAATTGTAATTAAAAGACATCATTTTCAGGTTTTTACATAATATAATTAGAAAATTATCTTGTTTAAAATCTAGAAATTGCTCTCTTTTTACATATTTGCATTGCACTTCATATTGTTGATTGTTCCTTTCCTATTCTCCATTTTGGGTGCACCTCAGGTTTGGTGAAACTTGTATGAGATTCACAACCTAGTTTCCTATTGCCAATACTATCATGAGATGTACTTTGAGACTCATGTCATCTCGCAATACATCACTCATTGTGGATCTTGGGTTTTCCAACTCTTTCACTCATAATTTTGACACTAGTCCACCCACTATGGACCATACCCTTGACACCTCATTTTATATGACCTCCTTACCAATAAATAATCTTACTAATGTTGAATCAATGGTTTCTAATGTCCCTCAAGAGAACCTAAGACAAATGAATGAATAATTAAAAAAATTACAAAACTTTGTAATTTGTGAGTTCTTAATACATTGTTGGTACTACGATTCCTGTCATAGATAATGTGAGGAGAATGGTTGATAATGATCATGAAATAGATATTTTTCATAGCCTAGCTCACATTATTGAGAAACATGTCCCTACCATGACTAGTTGTTCTCAAACTTTCGGGTATACTCAAAATCAAGGTGAAAATCCAACTCCTCCTTCCACAACCATGACATCTATTCTGACATACACCAATCCAATTGTTACTACAACCATACAACCTACTAGAAATGGTGAAATAACCCTAGGTTTTTCCATTGGTAAACCCTTATCTTTTTACATTCAAATATCATATCTCCTAACCCATCTCCCCTCACAAACTTACAATTCACTTGTGATTTATAGGAAAAAAGGGGGAGATCTGATGCATGTAAAAATGTCACTCCCTTTTCCACAAATTATTCAAATATGTCCTAGGAGTCCTAATTGGATTGACTATCAACCTTACAAGGTGAGTCAATTCACAACAAGGAGGACCTAGGAGGGGTGTTTCTTTCAGCTTTAAGGGGTTCACCACCAAGAAAATGCTTGGAAAAGATAAATGAACATTCAACCTACAAACCTAGTTATGCAAGCTAAATGAGAGATGAAAATAATGAAATTATGCAATAGGGAGATATGATATATGTACCTGAGAAGTCTTGATATGTGAGTATTATATAAATGCAAAGAAGATTCCAAAAATTACCTTGGAGGACTAAGACACCTTGGGTGGCGTGTTAATCCCGCTGCTATTTTTTTGGGAAAATAAATAATCTTCGGATGTCAGAACTGGATCTGAAGGAATCTCTAAAACATATGATTTGGAGGACTAAGATGCCCAAGGTGGTTTATTAGTCTTGTTCTATATTTCTAAAAACTCTTAATGTGGTCTAAGCTCCAAGGTTTGCACTTGCTTCCTTTTATATTTCAGGTTCCGAAACTTCCAAATCTGGCCTGTAGGTGAGTTTTCTAGAAGATGACAACTTTGCAATGAAACTTTACAACTTTTACAACTTTGCAATCCAAATTATCTTCAAGACTTCAACCTAAATCTATAATAACAAATATGCAAGATGGGAAAAACTTGTTGATTCTTAGTGAATGGGGGTTTTCCTTGGTCAAACCCCTTGTTGGCAATTAACCTTGAAATGAAATAAAATAATGAAGGGAAATGGTGAATGAACAACATGCAATGATAAAACTCACCAAACCCTTGTAAATTTTTCAAACTTGTGTGAAATTGCTATAATAGATATAGATCTTGAAATGGTTGATATATATGGACTTGAATTGCTTGCTTGAATCAAAACCCTACATCATAAATGTTAGCACAACAACACACATGATGAAAGAAGATCCTTGATATGATGCTTGAATCTTGATGATGGCTCCAAACTCTTGAAGAATTTATCTTGAATGCTCTTGTGAACTCAATTATGCTATAATGAATGCTCTCACAACTTGGTTTGATTAAAATGAGTGAAGGAACCTTGTATTTATACTTATTCATGCTTAATATCCTAACATTACATCACACCAAGTTGACATATGAAATCCCAAAAATAAGCCAAAGAGGACTAAGATGCCCTAGGTGGCATCTTAGTCCCAAGGCTCAAATCTTGGAGCACAGACTCCAAAAAGGGTCCAATTTAAGATGCCTTGAAATCAGCATCCCAAGACCCATGGAGGAAAAAGACACCCTAGGTGGCGTTTTAGTCCCAACCCACAAATCAAGGATAAATAGACAAAATAATTAAATTATCATTTATCTTTTGATGTTTTTCAAGATTTTCTATAAAAATATAGTTTATTAGGCTTGTGGATGCAAAATAGGACCAATTAATCCATAAATGAGCATAAATAAAGCAAGGTGGGCTCAAATGAGTGTGAAAATGGAAGGGTGTGAATTTTACTACACTACATTTAGACCTCACTTTAGTGTTAGGATGAACTTGCTCCAAACTCACACTAGAGTAGCCAACCACACAATCAAAAGGGGTTCAAATGTACAAATGTTAGTAAGATAAGATGACAATGATTAAGAGGGATGATCAAGCCTCCAAGATCAAGATAATATGACAAACCAACATAGGGATAAAGGAACAAACTTGTAGATAATATATGAAGCCATAATTAGATAAAAAAACATACACCATCAAAGAAAAGAAAAAGGAAAAAGAAAAACACAACAGATTAAGCTTCGACTAGCCATCCAAAGTGGTGGACCGGGTCTAGGTTGAGGGTTTACAAGTGGAATGCATTGTCCACTATGAAAACATAATGCATCCTCACAAGGGATAGTGGGAGCTAGGTGTCCACTAGGTGAGCCCCAGGAATTCCATATCAACGTCACAACCCCATGAATATGATAAGAACAAAAAGAAAATGCAAGCTCACATGGGCTAGTGAAGCTAGTTGTTCACTAGGTGAGCCCAAAGAAACCATATCAAAGTCATACCTCCATGAATTTAATAAGGAACAAAACACAACACAACAAGAAAGAGAGATGTTCAAAGGGATTTTTCTTAGTTTATGTGAGATATTAGTCTTAGGGGACATTGTGCTTAACATCTCCAAGAGAGGAAAAATGCAAGGTCTCATCTTAGGGAACATTGTACTTAATATTTCCAAGAGAGGACAAGTGCAAGGAAATATCATTCTCTCAGAGGAAATCAAACCCAATGACACCACCAAGAAAGGATGCATCACAAGAAGAAATAAAATCACACAATGAAACATGATTATCGATGTATGCCCCCACTTTAAAGTGGTTGATAACACCATTGATGTGAAAAATTTCTTTAAAGTAGAAGAAGACATTAGAGATTACTTGGAAAGCCCTATGCCAAGTCATATGTTTCAAAAAATCTATGCCATGCGAAGAGAAGGGGTTTCCCCCAAAATGCATAACCCAGTACGTCACATGCGAGCCCACTTAAGGCGTGTCGTCTAGATCCCAAGCTTGCTCTTTACATATACATGAAAGGTGATCAACTAGCCAAAAGAGGAAATGATAGGTGACATACAAGGACAAGGCTACTCAACCCCTTGCCCCCACTTAGTGCAGGACAAGGGTGAGCTGATAAGAAACATGCTAGAGTGAAAACCAATATCAATTAGAGGAATTAGGTGCCCCCAAAGAAAGAGCACCAAACTCCTTAAGATGTTGTATTTTACTACTCAAAGCCTTAAATTCATTAGTAGAATGACCATGAATTCTATGATATGCACAAAATGAAGTCTTGTAATAAAATTTATTTTGTGTTCTTGGGGGGAGAGAGATCAAACAATCTTGGAGGAGTCTCATCAAGATACTCTCTTGGTTAAAAGTAGAGGATGTTGTGTTATTTTTCAACAAAGATATATCTTGCTTAGTATAAGATGTCATACCTACACAAGACTTTTTAGATTACGAGATTTTGTTATCTCCTTTACTAGAGGGTGTAAAATATAATGAATTCAAATCATAAGTGTTTTGTGTGATGACATTAATGTTAAGTGAGAACTTCTCTATTTTTTTCATTTCTTGCAAAGGATAAAGATCACTAGTGTCTATCAAATCAAGATGCATTACTATTAAAATTAGTTTGGAAGGATGTTTTGTGATAGTGTTGATATGAAGTGAAGGCTTGTTTGTTTCTTTTGAGGGGAAATAACCAAGACCACTAGTCTTTTCTTGCATGTATGGCTCTATGGGGACATAGATACCTTGTTCTCTAGCACCACATCCTTTTCCACTATAACCAAGTTGTTTCATAAGTTTCTAACCTTTTCCATAAATATTTTTCATTTCTTTTGGATTCAAGAACTGTGCATGATTAAGTTCATCAACTTTTGTTGTCTTGTGTTCTAAAGTGGTTGAGGTGGATGATTTTGAAGGGTCATCCAAATTTTGTGCTGACATTACCGCTTTTTATTTTCCCTTGTATGAATATTTTTTTATGATCTTGTATTCTCCCATGAATGTATGTACAAAATATAAGGAACCACAGTCATCTTCACATAGCTTCATGACTTCTTCAATGTTTTTTTCTTTGTCTTTCTGTTGCATAGGTTCTACTTGTGTAGTTGGTGTTAATGTTTTCAAGGGATTGTCTTTGTTTTTATTGAGTTGTAAGACACTGTAAGGATCATTATCGACATCCAATGTGTACACTTTTCTATTGTAGACATACTTCATTTTATGATGAAGTGTAGAAGTCATCACATGCATCTCATGAATCCATGACTTTCCCAAAAGAAGATTATAGGAAATATCATGAGGCATAACATGAATATGGGTTTTAAAATTATCCTTTCCAACTATAATAGGTAAAGTGATCACTCCAAGCAATTTCTTTCGCACATTATCAAATCCCTTAATAGATAAAGTGTTTGATTTTTTGATTTATCAACACCAATTTTATCCAAAAGGCTTGCACTACACACATTTAAGGTTGATCCATTGTCAACAAGGGTTCACTTTATCCCTTTGGTATTGTATTGAGCTATGATCATAAAAGGATCATATTGTTTTTCACTTCCAAAGAAAGGAACTCACTTTGCTGGAAAACAATGTCAGTATTTATTCCTCGAATCATGGTTTCTATGTCGTTCGGGTTTGCACTAGAGGGAACCACAACTTGTTGCAAGGTTGTTTGAAGCATAGTGTGATAATTAGGTGAATTTTGAATCAATTCCTAGAGGGATCATATCTTAGCAAAATTATTCTTAAGTTGTTCAACAAGATCATACTCCTTCCCACTATACGAAGTTAAATGGGGAACACTAGGAAAAATAGGATTAGGCAAGGGGAGGGATGTTGAAGGTATTTGTCCTGGTTCTAGATTGTTCCTAGTGTTGTATGTATGACCAATGATATTGTAACTCAGTTGTTGTGAAACATTGTTCTTAGGTGGTTCAAGGATAACGATGGGTTTTAATTGAACTTTTGGTTTTTGTGAGGTTGGATAAATGATAAGTTTAGGGTCGGAAGATTACTCCAAGGGGTATCTAATGTGCATAACCTCAGAAGACTCTTCCTTATTTTTATGGTCTCTTAGTGAAGGGGAGTCTAATGCCACTTCATCATCTTCATCTAAGGAATTACTATTGTCAATGTTATCATTTTCTTCCATTGTGATATCTTTCCTAGTAGGAGAGTTTTTAGGAGAGCTACAAACCAAATGTTCTTGACATTCAAGGATTGGTTCTTCTAAAAGGACTTCATCACTAGTAGGGGATGATAAATGGTTGAATTTTCTTGCTCAATAAGGGTTTACCTAGGTGAAGGGGGACAACTAAGATTCTATCTCATCAAAGTATCTTCTTCACAACTAGGAGAGATACTAGGAGGGTAAAAGTACAAAGTTGTGTCACACTTTTGGCCAACTTATCAGCACCAGTGAATTTTAGTATTTATAACTAAAAATCAATTTTGGTCAAACATATGATCTAGTAAGATTCATTCTAGGTAAGTTAAATATGTCCAAAATTTTACAACTAAAATTGTTGGCTAAATGCATATGTAGCACCACTTTGAGGCCAATTTACTGAAAAAATGAAATTATTTGAAAAATTAATGTTTCAACAACTCCTACTCATATAAATAAGATATTTAAAAAATATATATATAATACCCTTTTGTAGATCCATAAGTGTAGTTTTAAAATATATATTTATTTTGATAGTTCAATTATTATTTATATTTTATTTTTATTTTTTACTAAAAGTAGGTTTTCCACACAAAAATATTAGGTTGATTACCATGTCAAGAAAAATACTAAAACTTATTAATTTTTTTATAAAAAATATGATGCCCTAAATAAAAGAATCTAGATTAAGATAGTATAATTTTATTTTTATTTTAGATAAATATTTAATATAAAAGTTGATGTCGAGTGGAAATAGTCTTATTTTAATACATACACATTTAAATATTTATTTAAAAATATATATTTATTAAAATTGTAAAACAAAATATTCATGCCCTAAAGTTTAAAATTGTAAATATACACAAAAGAATAAAAGGAAAAAAAGAAAATTTACTATATAAACCTTGACGTCAAGTGGAACATCATTTTTCAGCATTTTATCAGCAACTAAATTATAGTATTAATTTATAAAAACCTATATTCAAATAATTTTTTAATTTTGTCAAAAAAATACAAACATAAAATATACTAAAAAATACACATTTTATTAGTTTACATCATTTCAAAATTCAAAACATATATGTCACTTTCTAGTGATTCAAGTTTAAAAGTTAGATCAATGTTGGCCATTTCCTTTATAAAAGTGTGACACATCTTTGTACTTTTACCCAGGAGGAGAACAAATGTGATTGTCATGATTGTCCAAATTTTCACTCCTTTGATCATCCAACACCAATGTATCTTCCTCATATACACTTTCATCCTCTATAAAACTATCACGAGAGGTGAAGATGTTGGGAGATGAATGTAGACTAGTTGATTTTTCAATGGTTATGTGTTTGTCATGATTACCTATGGTTGTTTCATCTTGTTCATCAATTTCTTGTTCACTAAGGGAGGTAGGAGGAGAGAAACAACTAGGACTCTCAAAACTCTCATTGATTGGTTCTTCTAACACCAAAATATCTTCTTCACAAATAGGAGAGATATTAGGAGAATAAAAAATATGATCATTATGAATGTCCAAGGTTGTATTCTCTTTTGCTAAAATACTCTCATAGGGAGAGGATATGAACTTTTTCTTAGCATGCCTAGAAAGGTAAGGTACTAACATTGTTTGAACAAAAATAAAAATCACTTTTAACCATCTCATGCAATGCTTTAAGAATGTAAACAATGCATATCCAAAGATGCAAAACATGTTTATTCAATGTATACAAAACTTTAAGAATTCAAACAATGTATATCCAAAAATGGAAAGCAATTTTATTAAACTTATGTAAATTTTTATGAATCTAAACATTGTATACATGCAAAAGTGAAAAGTACTTTTATCCATATTATGCAAAGTTTTAAAAATGTAAACATTTTCAGATTTTTAGACCTAAAACAAGGTAATTTACTAACTACACTATGCAATAGACTAAAAATGATATGTTGTAAATTCCATTTTAAATGTTGACAATGCAATGAATGAAGACTAATTAAGCTAGATTCACTAAATATGATGAAACAACAAATCAAAAAACTGAAATAGGAAAGTACCTGCAACAAACATAAGTATAGAAAAGCAATTTCGACCCTTGAAAATTGAAAAGTCAATGTCAATAGGGACTAATATTCTAGGGAGGGCGTCTTAGTCCTCTTGGTGAAATTTTGAGTTTTCAAAAGTTGAAATAGATAGTAAATGGTTCAAATAAGGATCTGAGGTACGAATCTAGAGAGGGGATAAGAATTAATGCAACCTAGATCTAAGGATTTTTAATGGAATCCAAAATCATAAATGAAGCTCAACAAGGTCAGGTTCACAAAAAATATTTATAGGAAAAGGGGGGAGATGCATGTAAAAATGTCACTCCCTTTTCCACAAATCATTCAAATATGTCCTAGGAGTCCTAATTGGATTAACTAGCAACCTTACGAGGTGAGTCAATTCACAATGAGGAGGACCTAGGAGAGGTGGTTCTTTTAGCTTTAAGGGGTTCACCACCAAGAAAATTATTGGAAAAGACAAATGAACATTCAACCTACAAAACCTAGTTATGCAAGCTAAATGAGAGATGCAAATAATGAAATTATGCAATAAGGAGATAGGATATATCTACTTGCAAAGAAAGGAGATGTTGTGAGGATTCTGGAAATGCAAAGAAGCTACCAAAAATTTCCTTAGAGGACTAAGATTCCCTAGGTGATGTATTAGTCTCGTTGCTTTTTTTAGGGAAAATATAGAATCTTTGGATGTCAAAACCGGATCTGAAGGAATCTCTAAAAAATATGCTTGGGGGGACTAAGACACTAAAGGTGGCGTATTAGTCCCATTCTGAATTTTTGAAAACTCTAAATGTGGTCTTGAGCTCCAAGGACTACACTTTCTTCCTTTTCGATTTCAGGTTCTAAAACTTCCAAATCTAGTCTGTAGGTGAGTTTTTTTGAAGATGACAACTTTGCACTCCAAATGATCTTCAAGACTTCAACCTAAGTCTACAATCACAAATATACAATATGGAAAAGTCTTGTTGATTGTTAGTGAACGGGGGTTTTTCTTTGTCAAACCCCTTATTGGTAATTAAACCTTAAAATTAAATAAAGTAATGACTTAGGAAATGGTGAATGAACAACATTCAATGCTCCAACTCACCAAACCCTTGTAAAGTCTTCAAATTTGTGTGAAATGGTTGTAGTGGATATGGATCTTGAAATGATTGATAGATATGGACTTGAATTGCTTGCTTGAATCAAAACCCTACATCACAAAAGTTAGCTCCAAATGATTGAAGAATTTATCTTGAATGATCTTGTGAACACAATTATGCTATAATGAATGTTCTCACAAGTTTCTTAAATGAAAATGAGTTAAGGAACCTTGTATTTATACTTATTCATGCTTAATATCTCAAAATTACATCACACCAAGCTGACATATGAAATCGTTAATTAAAGGAGGCTAAATCCCACCCAAATTTGAAATTAGATCCTGAAAATAGGCCAAGGAGGACTAAGACAGCCCAGGTGGCATCTTAGTGCCAAGGCTCAAATCTTGGGGCATAGACTCCAAAAAGGGGCCAATTTAAGATTACTTGAAATTAGGGTCCCAAGACCCATGGGACAAAGATGCCTTAGGTGGCGTTTTAGTCACAATCCACAAATCAAGGAAACACAGAAAAAATCATTAAATGATCTTTATCTTTTGATTTTTATCAGGATTTTCCATAAAAATATATAGTTTATTAGGCTTGTGGATGCAAAATAGGACCAATTAAGCCATAAATGAGCATAAATAAAGCAAGGCGAGCTTAAACAAGTGTGAAAATGAAAGGGTATTCATTTTAATACACTACAACTTGTCCTCCAAATACATATACACCTCTACCATATTCACCTCCATCTCACAACACAAATACTGATCCTACTTTAACCAACTCTTGCAAAGTGTTTCATCCTTCCAACAAAAAACTAGTATATTGAACCAAAATAAAAATGGTCAACCTTCACAGTATGTCAAAACAAATCCATTATCCATGGAGATAATGGAGAACACAAATGGAACAAGTTATAAAGATTCCTAGATTTAAGAAATATGGTGGTAAAGGAGATCCTATTAGTCATGTTTCCACATACACAATCTTATGTAATGAATTGATTTTTGAGGATAAACTCTTGGCTAAACTCTTCCCTAGATCCTTGAAAGATATCGCTTTGGAATTGTTTTGTTCCCTATCAAATAATTCAATGTGTTCATTTAATGAACTTGTTTATGCCTTTCTCAATAATTTCCAAGTGCACATAGGTCCCAAGATAACCTTAATAGATTTAATAAAATGTAAGCAAAAGGATGATGAAAAGGTCATGGAATTTATCTCCCATTATCAATTGTTTTACCCAAAAATCAACATTAGGATTCCCTATCTTGATCTTAAATGAATTTTCATTGATAATATTCAAAATAAAATTCAAGATAAGACTAGGATGATGAAATTTACCTTCACAAAATTTTGTACTACCCTTCATGATTACCAAAACTTGATTAGTAGTCATGAAGTGAAAACTCCCTCTAACCATCCTGAAAAATCTGAATCCATGCCTCAAACCAACAACCAATCATTCAAGAAACCAAATAAGGGCTTTATACAAATCAATGCTCCTCAACCAACTCAACATATTGACACCCAAGTGGTTGTTATAAAGATGATAAATCCATATACATTTAGGGAAATAATAGATAATTTACCCATCTACCTAATTCCCTTCATTCCATCATGTTGCAACTCTTAAACAAGAACTTAATTTCCCTACCTCTTGTTAGAGCTCCTAATTGTACTAATCCCTTACTTCCAAACTATAAACAAAATTCCTTTTGGCATTATCAACGACAAAATTGAAATGATACGAAACATTGTAAGTGTCTTAAAAATATTGTGCAAGACCTCATTGATTCTAATCACATTCAAATTGGTGGTGTTAATGATCAAGGTAATAAGTCCATTGCCCTTCCCAACAAAAAATTGCAAATCTTTACTAGTCCTATGCCAAACTATAACATATTCTTTGTTGAGGCTAGTAAAAATAAGAATGATTTCATGAATGTTGACATGAATAATAACAACATGAATGATAATGAGGGAAATCTTATGGATAATATGATTGGAATAATTAAATTTAAACCTCATAATGGCCTAACCAATATTTCCCTTGACATTGCTTTCTCACAAAATGAAATAATTAAACATGCACCCGATGGTCCTCTTTACATTGCTAGAAGAATCAATGAAAAGACTACTAATGGGATACTAATTGATCCTGTCTATGTAGAGAATTTGATAACCGAAGAGTTATTGTTTGTGAATGAAATTTATCAAGATACTTATGAATAATCAAAAGAATGGATAAAAAAACATAATGGTTTTTCTTTCCCTATAATAGGTTCAATAACTCTTACTCTAAAATTTGGACTGAAAAAATTGAATGTCTCATTCTCCATCATCCCAACGTCGGATTAATTCTATGTGAAGCTTGGTTACCCATGGCTATGCTCCATGGAGGTTGTCCCCTCAGTAGTGCATAAATGCTTGAATTTTTCCTTTAACAATCAAATATTTATTGCTCATCATAGTGGCTTTAATCTTGTGTCTTCCTATGGGAATTTCTCATTGGATTTCTTTTGGCCCAAACCTATGGAACCTATTAGGCCTTGCGAGGACTTGCTTTTCAAGTCTTACCAAAATTTTAAGGAAAAGTGCATAGCATAATTTTTTTGTTAGAAATATGCCTCAACCCATGATTGAGCCTCTTAGCATTGATGAGACCATGATTGAACCAAAATCCCTTCCAAGTAACCAAGACAAAATAATAACGAATCCTTTACCTATTTCTTATAAGAGACCACGAGATAAAAAAATAATCCCATTGTGCCTCCTAAAATCAAACAAGCTTAAAAATTTAAAGAGAAAGTAGTTGAAAAACCTCCCATGGTTGATTTTTTTCCTCCCTTTTGGTAAGAAAAGAAACCTATGGTTGATAAACCTTCTCCTAAAAAATCACAACTTGAAAACCAAATAAAAAGAAACCAAAATGCTAGAGAGCGTAAGCATAGATGCCATGCTATTTCTCATAAGTTACAAGAAAAAGATGAATAAAAAACTAAAAATCAAAAAATGCATGATGGTTCTCCACCTTTTCCACAACAAGAACAAGCACCTTCCATGGATATTATCATTAGACATCCTATTGTGATTAACTTGGATGATGATGATGAGACTGCTAAGATTGATGAGGAGTTTCTTAATGAGCTAAATTTATTTTTTTCCTCTTCCATGAGCTTAGATGATATCAAGTGTGATGATCCTCATAAAAAGAGTGACTCACCACTTTTTGAACCTAGTGATGTTCCTAGTACAATGCTTGTCAGTGTCCCTTTGGCTAGCTATACACCTTCCACATATGATGAACAAGATTGGGATGCAGATGATCTACTATAGGTTGACTCGCATGTGCCTTAATAATCATTTATTTGTCTTCTTTTCATGTTCCTTTAGTGTTATTTCATGCTCATAATGTGATCTCCCACATCGTTTTGTTTGACATGTCTTTATTTCCATTCCTCTATTGTTACTGACATTCTTTTATATGTCGTAAATTTTTATCATTTTTTGTCTTGTTTTTTTCCTTTTGGGGATGATGCAAGGCATTGATACATTTAGGTCTCTTCCATGTTGACCCAAAATCTTTTCCTTTTTTTTATCTCTATGTGTCATTCTTCCTTTGTTCTCATTGTTCCATGAGTCATTTGGGGAATGATGATGATTCTAAGCTTGATTATATCATTGTAGCAAAGACAAACACTGACCCCAAATCTATGGATCTGTTATGTGTTAGGATTGCATTGGGGGGTAACCTCCTTTCATGACATAGCTCTATCTTGGAAACATATGTTTTACATAGGGCTTTCCAAATAAATCTCCCATGTATTGCCATTTATTATGTTTTAATCTAAAGTAATTTCTCACAACATGGGTTTTAGAAATTTCTTTAAAGTGGGGGCATATGCAGCCCCACTCACTATTTGCTTCAAAGTGTGGTCTTCTTAATTTATGTGACGTGTCTTCTTGGTGGTGTCATTGGGTTTGATGTCCTTCAAGATTGTGACCTTTATGAGCATATGGCATTCCTCTTGGTGGTGATGTTATAGATTGCATTCCCTAAGTTGTGAATATTTTATCCTCGACTAGTCCTCTCTTGGAGAAATTAGGCATGATGTTACTTAAGAGGAGACATTACATGAACTAAGCGAAACCCATTTGAATATACTATTGCATATATCATGGCCACCAAGGATAAAAATACTTTCTTGCCAATGGAGCCATGTTTTTTCATGAGTGCCTAGCTTAACACATCTTGCTAGCCTTGTGAAGCTCAAAGTTACAACCTTTTTCATGGCCACCAAGAATAACACACCTTTCTTGCCAGTGGAGCCATGTTTCTTCATAATTTCTTAGCATAATGGAATTTTCTAGCCTTATAAAGCTTGAAGTTCATATTGTGTGGTGCCTTATCAAAATTATCATGAGGTATAGCTTTAGTATGGCTAGCTAGCCACTTTTTGGGGGCTCACCTAGTGGACAATGGATTTCACTATCTCGTGTGAAAGAATTGCTATTTGCATAGTGGACAATGGGTTTCACTTGTAAAGATTTTTGGAAAAACAACTAAGGCTTGATCCACATTGAGTTGGACAAATAGTCAAGGCTCGATCCACCCCTTTTTCTTTTCTTTTTCTTTCTTTCTTTTAGGTCTTTGACATTGTATGGTTGAGTATCTTGTCATTTTTGTTGCATATTTAATAAAGTTATGTGTCTCCTTGTGCCTTTGTTGGTTTTAAATGAGATATTAGATCTTGGGGGCTTGATCATCCTCCTTGACCTTTTTCATCTTATCTTTCCAACAATTTTATAATTAGACCACTCATGATAGTCTACTTTAGTGTGAGTTTGATGCAAGGTCATCATCCAACTAAAGTGGGGGATAAATATAGTGTATGAAAATGTAATCCTTTACATTTTCACTTTTTTTGGGTCCACTCAGTTAAATTAGACTTAATTATTCCTTACTAAGCCTTATTTTACATCTACAAGCCTAATAAATTACATTTTCTAAAGGTAAAACCTAACAACAATTAATGCCAACACATAATACTTTACCATGAGAAATGTATGTTCCAAGAATAGGGACCTAGGACCCATTCACCCATGGATCAATGGGTCCTCCTGTAGGCCTTTGAATCCAAATTTAAAATATGTTTTTAGCTGTATTTTAATATCATTGAATTCAAATTTCAATGTCAACATGTAATGTTTAATTTATGGGAAATTAGAAAATTATATATAAATACAAGGTCTTTTTATGAATTCAAATCTATCTAGAAAGAGATGAAATTTACACAAGCTAAGATTATGATCAAGGGAATTCAAGATCATATTTATTAGTGATTTATTGTAGCAATCAAGATCTCAAGCATCATGTCAAAGTCTTTTGAAATCATGCATGTTTTGGGAGATAACATTATGATGTGGGTTTCAAAGATTCAAATCAAGATTTAAGCATCAAGATCTACATCCATTGAAGCCATTTCACACAATATCAAGATCAAGGTTTTAGTATTCCAAAGGTTTATTCAAGGGTTTAGTGAGTTGCAACATAGCATTTTTCATTCATCATTCCTTTCATATTTTATTATTTCAATTCAAGGTTTAATTACCCAAATGGGGTTTGACCAAGGAAAATCCCCATTCACCAAAAACAAACAAATTTTCCCTCTATTTTTTGTGTTGTACATATTAGGTTGAAGAAAGATTGAAGATCTCTTGATGAGAAAAAATGGAAAAGTTTTCAAAGTTGTCAAAAGTTGTCAAAATTGTCATCAAACCACATAAACTTATCTATAGGATTTATTTATGAGCTTTTGACATTGAAACCTAGATCAAACAAAAGCTAAAAATTGACATCAGAGGCTCTCAAAAGTTGTTTGAAACCTCTGCGTAGAGACCCATTCTCCTATGGGTGAATGAGTCCTAGTCTGCCTCCTGAAACATTTTTTGGTGATTGGTAAATAGTGTTTAACCCTTCTCATATCTGAAAAATATTTATTGTTTCTATTTGAATTGAGCTTTAAATTGATGTTTCAAGTTTGAATGAACAAAATTGAGTAGATTTGCTATTTTTAGTTCTTCTCCCAAAAGTGTGATTTAGGTTGATACCCCCATCCTCAATCATAAGGAAATCAAAAGATTCCCTCATAGATTTGACTCACCTAAGGGTTGCAAGTCAATTATTTATGTGGATCTCATTTCCTAATGAAATAAAGGAAAATATGTCCAAATTTGGTGAGCCCCATTTAACCCTTTCAAACCCTATTTTTATATGTTTCAAGAACTAAACTTGTAGTGCAACTCAACACCAAAAACTACAAGGGAAGATAAATACAAAGATTATAAGAATTTTCCCATATTTTTAAGATAGGAAAAAGCAACATGAAAATATGCAGAGAAATTCCATTTCTCCTAGACAACCTTTATAGGAAAACACACTATCAAACACACCTTCCACTACTACATGATCTAGAACCTGAAACTCTGGCTATAGAACCTCTGAACACCTCTAATCATCATATCCAAACCACACAAGAATATTCTCAACCATGAAGAAATGTGAAGCACAACACTAAGCACACCATTGTCACACTTCACACTTTTATTCAAATTTTCTAAAAAGAACCTGGAAACCAAGTGAACTAGCTTCATCAACAACATCAATACAACATATCTACAACATTTGAAACACCAATAATCTCCCCATCTACAATATCAATAATATTCAATAGTATCCATACTATTGACATCAATGACCAAATATTCACATCAATGACAACACCTGCAACATACTTGCAACAAAAAGGTTGTAGGAAAATAAAAACTAATACTTTCTAAAATGAAAAAACATTTTAGATTAGTTATTTTAATATTTCCTTATGATGCAATCACTACCTAGCTAAAATATAAATACTCTCACACATTCAAGCATGTATATTGGCATATTTTGATTGATGAATAAAGAATAAAAATTAAAAATTGGGCATTTATTTAAATTAATCATCTCACTCTATAAATTTTTTGAATCATGGATAATAACATTACCATAATTGCATCTATGATTTGAACTAATATTATTTGGTTCATCATTACAGGAAAGTGAATCTATCTCAACACATAGGGAAAAAAATATTCATATTCTAATGTATTGACATTGTCCTTAATGTAAACCACTTTAGATCTATCAATATAAAACTTAAATGCTTCATATTCACACATTGTAGAATGCCATACTAGGATAATCAATTTTGTATGGATAATTTTTTATTAAGAAATCCTTGCAAAAACTCTCAAACATGGGAAAATTTTGTGAGTATACTATCAATTCTCATCTTCTTCATTTGCAGTAATATCTTAAAGATTAATTCTACTACCAGTTTGGTTGAATTTATTAATATATGTAAATATTATTGGAACAAAAAAATTAGTGTCATGATCAAAATAGAAAAAATCACATACACTTGATTCATATAGGTAACTCAAACCATCACTTAGATCATTGAAGCCAAATATCGAAAGTTGAGGTACCATATGTGAAGAACCTAGTTTTTCTTATTGCCTCTCTAATTTTATCACATTGATTGCAACACAATACATGTGTAAGAGATGAGGACCAACCACGTCAAGGCCCCAGGTCATGGAGGGCTGAGAGCGGAAAGAAGCCCTAACTTACCCTAGTTTAAGGGAATGTTAAGAGATGCGGGACAAGAATGATGAGGACTATAAGGTCCTTTGATCACTCTGCAGACCTGAGATTTGAGAGGGGACTAGATGATTTGGTTTTCAGGGTCAAATATGTGTCTCAGATGGCTCTTTGTAAGAGGAAAAAGCATGGTTCTGGGATGATAGGATGACGTGCTAGAATATCTCAAGTGTGTTGGCATCCGTATGACCAGAGGACCAGAAAGACAAGGTCTAACCACTAGAAAATGGACTAATGGCCTAGCTAATGGTTTTTAAGGGAACAAAATAACATTATAAAGAAAGAAACAAATAAATGAATATGATAAAACAAGTAGATTAATGCTAGGGTGACCAGAATAATCTCACAAAAAAGTGTGTTCGCTAGCTAGCTACATGAAGCACGCCCACCTACACACAATAAAGAGAAAAATTGTTGGGGGGTTGTATAGGGGTTTTCCTCAGTCAGACCACCATTTTGGTGTTTTCGCCTCCATAGATAGCCAAGTTTACAATGATAGATAAATAGTACGATAAAGAAGGAATAAAGTAAAGAACACTAAAACACTACAAAATAGTAATATGCTTACTCAACCAAATGATAAAGGAGAGGAGTAGAAATATTACCCCCTCCACCAAGAGTTCTCAAGGCTAATGGGGGAGAAAATGAGAGGAATAAAGCCTCTGCTACAATTGTGTTGTTCTACACTTGCTCTACTGAGTTGATGGAGTGATGGAATTGTTGTTATGGAGTACAAGAATGTTGCTTGAATAGTTGAAGTGAATGCTTAGAGATTGTGAATTGATAAGAGAGATCATCTAGCTGTGAAATGAATGAATGAATAGTGGATTTGAAGGAGAGAGTGAAAAAAAAACCATATTCGGTTTGATCGATCGAAGAGGGAATTACATGTCAACTTCCAATGGGAAGTGTAATGCCTCTGTAGGCTCCAACCGTAGGAAACTGCTAGGGATGTAAGCACACCATGTGGACGTCTATGCGTCATGTGGGTGTTCCCAATAGTTATTCCTCTACTGACGCTCAAAACATGCACTAAGTGGAACAAAGGCAATGAGCTTATTTGGAATTTACTCTTCGGATTTGGGTGAACCCACAAAAGTGGTCTACAATTGGAATGAGGAAGGAAAAGTTGAAAAAATGACCCCATGCCAAAAATTTTCATTTTTGGGGTTCGAACGAACTAATAGGTTCGAACAAACCAAAAGAGGGTTCGAATGAACTAGGGTTCCAATGAACCCATTCAAATAACTTCCCACCATTCCTACAAAAGAAAACAAAAGAAACCCTTTTGGAAAGGGGGTTCGAATGAACCCTGGTTTGAGTGAACTCCCCATTTCCCTCATTCTCCCCCTCAGGTGGTAAAAATGTCCAAAATTTTATGCTTCAAAGCTCGGGTTGAGGAAGAAAATGGAGGATACCTCACAAGCCCAACTAGATGACGGTAGTCCTCAGAATGAGCTATACAACGAATATAATTTTAATATATGTTTTGGTTTTATTATGTATTTGGTTTTTTAGTTTTATTAAACATAGGATTTTCACCGAAAATCAAGCTCTTTGTTCTGCACATGTGGAAAAATAGCAGATTATCAAAAAAAAAAATTAAAAATATGTTTGGGCTGGGTATTGATGTCCTTGATCCATTAAAAAATAAATTGAATTTCCATACATATAGAAAAAGTTATGTTGTATACAGTTCTCCTATGTCTCAATTGTAACTGGTTTGACTTCGAAACTTGATTAAGGAAAAAATATTTAATAAAACACTATGAAACCAAATGAAATTGCTAGATATCACAGTTACAAGTCTAAATTCGAAAAAATTAGAATTTTATCCTTCATACAAAAAAACTTATGTTGTATACGGTGAGTGTCACTTCTTAATTTATGTTGGTTTTTTAAAAAAGCTAGTTTTCAAAGGAGATGGAAAAAGAAGTGCAATCTGATTCCAAAATTTTTGAAAAAATATATTTAGAATTTATAGACAAAACATCACAAATCACTAGTTTGCATCAAATTCAAATTCCTCATAGTTTAGCCGCTATAGGAGCCCAGAAGTGAAGATTTAGTTAAAAAAATTAGTTTAGTGTCCAGTTTTCCCAAAAATTGTAAACCAGTATTGTGGGATCACCCATTTGGTTTTCTAAAGTGAGGAAGGGTAAAAGGGGAATTTGCGTAAGGGATGCAAATTTTCTCCTATACATTTTTCCCCCACTTTAGTGAGCACGAATAATGATGAGTGCTTCAGTAAAGTAGATCAAAGAAGTGGTAGGGTTAGAGATGTATACTTGAACTGTTGAGGAAGCAAATTGCAATCTAGTGAACCTGAGAGTGCAAGACAGGAAAAGGAGTTCATAGTTCCATAGAACTACGAAGCTGAAGAAAGAAAGCGCCTTACAAACCCGTAGACTTGCAAGGAAGGTATCCTCCAAGAACTCTCACATGAAGGAAACTAAGAAGAGAAACTTACAGACTTGCAAGAAAGGTATCCTCTAGAACTCTCACATGAGGGAAACTATGAAAAGCAGACTCCACAAAGTCAAAAAGTGGCTTCACAGATGCAACCATGAAGTGACATGTTTACCCATAGATAGAACATGTCAGGAAGTGACCATGTAGGTAAGTAAGTGAATGGTCATGCAGACTATCGTTAAATTGGAGAAATTTCAAAGGGCTCCCTTGGGAACCCTTCAAAAGGAAGAGGGGTCCATTCAAGGGACGCACTATTTGAAATCAAGGTCTAGTTGATCTGCCCCCAAGCTAGATGCAATAGAGCTCACTTGAGATAAAAACTTTTAAAGGGGTCCCTCGGGAACGCGACGTGAAAAGAAACGATCCACACAAGGGACACACTATTCGAAAGTTGATGTCTTCTTTCTTGAATTGAGTCATCGTCAAGGAATCCTTCTAAAAGATGTTCACTTCATGAAGGTATTCAAAAGGAAGAATATGTCCCCACATGAGGGGAAGATCAAAGATGTTCCCGCTTCAGAGGAAGGTTTCCAAGTCCTTTCTTTACAAACCCATGATGAAGGAAACATGTTTTGTTAGGGTTTCAAGTTGAGAATGAAATCTTAAGAAAGAAGTCTATGAAGATTCTTAAGAAAAGATTCATTGGCAACAAATGTGTTTTATGAAGATTAGAGTGATGCAAAGGTGGTGTTGTCCCACATGAGAGGGACAACTCAAACAAAGAAGAGAGAAAGATAAAGGAAAAATAAAGAAAAAATGAAAAAAGGCATAAGGGTAGCCTAATATTTTGGGGTCAAAACTACTCATAAATATATATAAGTATATAAATGAACTGTCATCAACCCCCTACTCTATTAGGCCATGTGAAGAATGTATGAGAAGACAAAGTAAAAATAATAAATTGGATCAACATGGAAGGGAAGCCTAAATGTTCCCAATGCTTTGCATCCTCCCCAATTTGTCGAAAGTAAATCACAAACAAGGAGGAATGATGATATAGTTAGAGGAAGGATTACAACACAAACATGATGGATGTATCCAAGCACAAATAGGGGTGACAAGGGTTGTCCAAGCACACATAGCATGGTTATGGGGAAACACATCACAACACATACACACATCTAATATAAAGATAAAGAATAGGCCTCCCCCTAACACTGATCGACCAAGAGTTCATCTACTTCCCACTTTAGATCATCATATGGGGGAGGAGGGAAAGCCTGCAGTCATGGAATGTTAAGGGGAGGAGCTTCCAACCCTCCTGCAAAAAGGGCTAAGGAAGACAAAGCTCCAAGGTCTCTGTCACTCAACTCTTGTGGGTTTACGGTCAAAAAATTTGTGAAGATCATTGAAAAGGTTGAAACTTCATCCACCGAGTTAAACATGTACTTAACGGGAGTGCCATGTTTCACCTTAACAGATGGAGGAGATCATGCTTGAGGCTCACCACTAAGCTCACCGAGTTATTCAAGAGTAGTTATAAATGAGCAGGGGAAGCTGAGACTAGTTCCAAATGTACTGAGATAGAACAAGTCACCACACGGCCACCTCTCGAAGAAGGTGGGATCCTCTTATGTCCTTGGTTGATGGAAGGACAACTCTCTACCTTCTTCTTCATCGAAGGGGGTGAGCTCCCCACATATGAGGCAAGAAAGGTGGAGGAAGAGGAAGAAAGAACCATAATAGATACGACCGATGTGTTAGTCATATCTACGGGCTTCGGGAAAGGCGAGACATACAAAATGTTACAAAGACAATTGTTGTTACACCAAAAGATTGACTTGTTAATGCTTGATACAACCACTAGATTTATATAAAGATCCAAGATCCACAGAAGGCGGTTAAACCATGTCACAAATATCGAGCACCACGTTGGCCCACACCAATGAGACCAAGGGCGACAACTTGTAAAAAATCCCCCTAGCACAAGTAGGGGGTTTGAACCTACCACCTCAGCTCTGATACTAACTATTGCAAATATGGTTGTTGTTGCACCAAAAGATTGACATGTTAATGCCCGATACAAATGTCAGATTTATACAAAATCCAATATCCACAGGAGGTGGTTAAACCATGTCACGAAGCTTGAGCGTCATGCTGGCCCATGTTGAGGAGACCAAGGGCGACACCTTGCAACATGAAATGGATGTCAATAAGGGAGGATCCATTGAAGGGGCAATGAACAATTTCACCTTTATAGGGTTAGGCACATTTGCACTTGCAACTAAAGCCAAAAGTGATACAGAGCTAGTTTGGATGGAAAAAGAGGGGAGGAGAGAGGAGGATGCAATATAAGGCCCTAATGTAGGGGCGATCATCTCCTCTTCCTTCCTTTGTGAGGTGGCCTACTCAGCCAAGAGAACCTTTTGTTGGAACTTGTGCTCGCACACAAGGAAACTCCTATGACTCTTTGAATTAGAGGTTGGAGGTTGTGATGGAACAAAAGACTCCTGCTCCACCATGGGAGTGTCCTTCATAGTTATTTTTAGTGGAGGGACAAAATTTGGTATGGGAGCAGGAGGGACATTTCAAAAATAGCGAGGGGAGTCAGCTCCAATGCCTCTGCAATGGGCCTCTTTTCATTTTATTTAGAGGTAGGGGCAATAGGAGGTCATGGAGGCTGAGACATTGAGGATTCCCCATGGGGAGCTTTCTATCTATCGTACAAGCAGTACCAAGGTCCAAGAGGTATAATTGGGAGAATTGTTATCCTTATCTTGGGTCTACGCCAAGCCGACACCATCAGAATCAATGGATAAATACCAGGATTACTCATCCAATACTCCTCCTAAGAAAGGGGAATGGATGAGGCAGCTCGAGAAGGAGCAAGCTTTTCCTTTCCCTTTCAAGAAGAGGAGGCAGTTGATTATTCTACTATGGGAAGGGTCAGTTTCAGCTATCTTTTGCCCCTAGTTTTATACTTTACATAGTTCTTATAAATTAGGTCCATTCTTAGAGGAAGCGGACCAACTAGAGTGGACCAAAAGTGATCCAACGAATATCCCTCATGAGACACCATAGGCTAGTATCTGATGTCATGCACTATGTTCACAACACCTTGATGGGAAAAATTTAAACATTTGTGAATTAAAGAGGCAATCCCATTCATGGAAGCTAGACAAGTAATATCTAGCTTCACCCTAAATAGGTTTGACTCAGGAATAACATCAAAAACTGTGTCTACATTACTAGGTCCAACCATAATGGATAGGGTTATCGATCCATATGGTTTAAGAGGAAGGCCATCAAGCGTATAGATGATGGACTTCATTTTTTCATATTCTTCCTTTTGCAAGAAATTCAAAAATAGAGCCTCCTTCATGATGACATTCACTCTACTCGCAGGGTCGACTAAGACCCTTGTCACAATGTTTCCATTGAGGAAAATAGGAATGTATAGCAGAGAAAGTTTTTCATTTTCCAATACATCTTGCGAAGTGAATGTTATATCTGGCGAACCGATTGCAAGTTGAGGAGGAGTAACAATAACCATGTTAACATACGCTTCAGCCTAAGTAACAAAATAAGAGGGATCGATAATCATGTTAGAAAAATGCAACAAAAAAGGGTCCGTGTATATCTGCAATTCACTATTAGCTTTCGCCACTGATTTGTTCATATTTTGTTTGCTTCCATCGAGACAAATAGTACCATCCTTGATGCGATCCTATATCTCATGACACAAGTACATGAAACATTTAGTATCATGTCTGTTAACTCGATGGTATTGACAATAGGTTTTTTCTTCATAGCAGCTAGGGTAAGGTTCCCTAATGGGTTTAGGGCTTGGCAAGTTAATGATATTATCCTTCAACAAATTTTGTAAGATGGAGGAATAAGATTATGATAACTTTGTAAAATTTTGGTTGCATCTGAGGCCATTGTCATTCACAACGGCTACTACATTCACAACTTTTTCTTTTCTAGAGATTGATACAATGGACTTCCCTTCAGGATGGGAGCATGAGGAAGGTCCCCTGAACTGAACCACTATTTGTTGATATTATTGTAGGGCTGCACTCAAATGCGAGAAAGAAGGGTATTTCATAAGGGAAAAATTCCCTTGTCAAGGCCTTTGTAAGTTCCCTATGAACACCTTCTGCACATCGAAGTCCGATAACGGGTGTGCGATTTGTCAAAAGAGTCCCTGATATCACACTATAAAATCGGTAATCTTCTCATTATCACTTTGTTTACATTGGACAAGGTCAAAGAACGTCATCTTAGGTCTGATGTTGGCTTGTAAATGTTGTAGGAGTTCGTTCATAAGCTGATCAAATGTGAAGATGGAATTTCTAGGCAAGGAACAGTACCACTCGAGTGTTGTGTCCTTGAGAGATCGAGGGAACAATTTTTCCATCAATGCATCATGATGGAAGAAGTTTGTACACAAGGCATTAAAGGCGGACACATGTGTTTGTGGGTCCCGTTTTCCTACAAAATTTAGGAATCTCCATCCCTTGCAGGAAAGGAGTGGTTAGGATTTTTATCGATAATGGACTATGTTGGAAGGAAGGGCTGGAAGATAGGATGGGAAAAATCTTGGGAAAGGTTCGCTAGCTAATTCTGCATCTTCCCCATATTTTGAAGAAGGGTGTTTAGAATCGAGTCGTTAGAAGATATAGGACTAGTGGAACTAACACTAGAGCCATTGCCAGAACCACCACTATGACTACCACTGGAGCTATCGCCGATGCCACCACCACCAATGTGACCTCCATCAGAGGTACTACCACAGGCTGGGTGATCCCACAATAGTGGTTTACAATTTTTGGCCAAACTGGACACTGAAATTATTATTTTTAACTAAATCTCCACATTCGAACACCTATAGTGGGTAAACTGTGAGGAATTTGAAGATGGTGCAAACTAGAGTCTCATCACATTTTGTCTGTAGATTCTAAAAATATTTTTTTCAATTTTTTTGGAATAATATTGCACTTCGTTTTGTATCTCCCACAAAAATTGGTTTATTTCAGAAAACAACATTTTTAAAAAGTGACTCTCACCGTATACAACATAACTTTTTTTGTATGAAGGATAAAATTATATTTTTTTTGAATTTAGATTTGGAACTATGATATCTATCACTTTCATTTGGTCTCATATGTTTTTATCGAATATGTTTTCCTTAATAGAGTTTCGAAGTCAAACCAATTGCAATTCAGACATAGGCAAACTGTATACAACATAAAAAAATTTCTATATGTATCGAAATTCAATTTTTATTTATTTTTAATGGATCAAGGACATCAATTCCCAGCACGAACATATTTTTAAAAAATTTATTTTGACAATTTTCTATTTTTCCACATGTGCAAAACAGAGAGCTTGATTTTTGTTGAAAAACCTATGTTTAATAAAACTAAAAAAACACATACATAATAAAAGAAAAACATATTAAAATTATATTCATGGGATAGCTCATTTCGAGGAATACCATAATCATTTGAAATAAATTTTAAATGAATTCATTTAATCCCCCAAAAGGTAAATCAAAAGTGATTTTTTATCAACATTTTGATAGGTGTAAAGGAGACTCATTTATAGGTATGGTTTAAAACTAGCGAGGTTCTATCCAAGGGGATTTGATCTAAGGTGGTTTGATCAAACCCTCTTCAATTGGAATCCTTAAAATGGAAATTTTAAAGGCTTAAATCATTATATTTTCTAAAAATATACGATTTCAGCAAAAATCAGTTCCTCTTAGAAATTGTAAACCAACTTTGTGGGATCACCCACCTCCAAAACCACTACCATGACCTTTGTTGGAACCACTTCCACTAGTGCCACCTCTGCCACTAAAGCTACCACCACCAAAGTCTCCACCAATAATCCCGCCAAATCCTCCACTGTCGAGGGTGATAGGAGGAGTGAAGTGAAAACCCAGAGGGCTTTTTTTTTACTTTGCCAATTTCAAAAATTTTGGAAGCAGCATGGATACTGATCGAAGGGATCGTTTCAGCCATGTACACAGATGTGGGATGCATTGACACTCCTAATTGTCTCTCATTTTCTTCGAAGGGGCCACCTTGTATCATGCTACTATGGTTCGAAGGGGTGCATGCTTTGGCTAGACCAGTGATACTAGCCAAGAGTTCTATGCCTATTCGATCTTTCCTACCATATACTTTATTTTGCTAATAACTTTAGCAGCCCTAGCTAGCTCCGGGTTTTTCTCTTGGTAATTTTCCAAAGCACTCAACCCCTTGCTCAAACTAGCAACGTATTTGGAAGGGATGTGGATAGCTTCACACTCATCTATGGAAGATGATGTAGGTAAATTAGGATGAGTAGGGATGCAGTTAGTTTCATCAAATAATCTTGACTCGCCCTATGATACTTGCTCTTGAGTGGTCAGGCCAACTGTAGAACTAGAAAAGAGACCTATAGAGAAATTAGAAGTGACCTACATCTTCTCCATCGGAAGGTGTCATAGACATCTCCTAACAATATACCCAGAGGTCATGGAGTGGGTTGTAATACTCATAAACCTTCACAATGCACAAGGGTACAACGATCAAAGGGTACAAGCATAAAATCTCAAACACTGACAAATGAGTAGAAGTTGGTTCACGTCGGGTTCACCCAAAATGTAAGAGAGGGGGACCAACCACATCAAGGCCCTAGGTCATGGAGGGTCGAGAGTGGCAGGCTTCCCTAACTTACCTCAGCTTAAGGGAGTGTTAGGAGATGCAAGACGAGAATGATGAGGACTATAAGGTCCTTCGATCACTTTGCAGACCCAAGATTTGAGAGTGGACTAGGTGAGAAATATTTGAAATTCAAATCTATGTCTCAGATAGCTCTCTATCAGAGGAAAAAATCAGGGTTCTGGGATGACAACATGACGTGTTGGCATCTCTCAAGTGTTCTTGCACCTATACGACCAAAGGACTAGAAAGACAAGGTCTAACCACTAGAAAATAGACTAGCAGACTATCTAATGGTTTCTAAGGGAACAAAATAACACTATGAAATAAGAAACATATAAATGAATATGATTAGAAAAGTACATTAATGCTAGGGTGACCAGAATGATCTCACACAAAATTTTGTTTGCCGGCTAGCTCCATGAAGCACGTCCACCTGCACATAATAAAGAGGAAAATTGTTGGGGGTTGTATAGGGGTTTGCCTCAATTAGACCCTCATTTTGGTGTTTCCACTTCCATGGATAGCCAAGTTTGCAAAGATAGAGAAATAGTAAGATAAAGAAGGAATAAAGAAAAGAACACTAAAACACTGCAAAATAGTAATGTTCTTAATAAACCAAATAATAGAGGAAAGGAGTAGAAATCTTACCACCTCAACCAAGAGCACTCAAGGCTAATGGGGGAGAAAATGAGAGGAACCAAGCATCTACTACAATGGTGTTGTTCTACACTTGCTCTACTGAGTCGATGGAGTGATGGAGTTACTACTATGGAGTAGAAGAATGTTGCTTGAATTCTTGAAGTGAATGCTTAGAGCTTGAGAATTTCCAAGAGAGATCATTTAGTCGTGAAATGAATGAATGAATAGTGGATTTGAAGGAGAGAGTGAAGAAAACAACCATATTCAATTTGGTCGGCCAAATAGGGCGTTACAAGTGAAAATCCAATGGAAAGTTTAATGCCTCTACAGGCTCTAGCCGCAGGAATCTGCTAGGGACATAAGCACACTACATGGACATTTGTGCACCGTGCGAGTGTCCTCAACAGTTATTCCTCTACCTATGCTCAAAACAGGCACCAAGTGGAATGAAGGCAGTGGGCTTATGTGGAATTTATCCTTCGGATTTGGTTTTCTAAAGTGAGGAAGGGTAAAAGGGGAATTTGTGTAAGGGGTGCAAATTCACTCCTATGCAACAAGAATCAAGTTGGAATTTTTTTTGTTTACTTCTGCTACACATGCCTTCTAAATTTTAATTTTATTTTTTGTTTCTTTAGCCATGGAAAATCTAGGTCGGGGGTCCTAATTAGTGTACCCTTCTAGAATTTTTTCCTCTTTGACAAGTGGCAATGTAGGTGCCTTGACTCTGGCTGCTAGTTCCTTATGGTCAAAAGATTTTGTGGAGGACATTGTGACTTGGGGTGATGGTATTGTCAATATTCATCATGAGTAAGGTTCCCCTTTTCTGAGAGGGAATCAAGTCTCTTATGTGGAAAAATTGGTGGGAAAAAGGTTTTCTTTTAAGAGGGTTCTTTTCTCCTCCTTTGATCCAAAGGAGTTTTGTGTGGTGGAAGGTCTAGAAGTGTTTATTCTAGATGATATCATGGAAGAATTTATTGTGAGCCTTCAAATGTCATTGGTTGGGAGGTTTCTATCCTTCAAGCTCAATATAGACTAGGTACATAAGTGGATGGCCTCCATTTGGACTCTTAAAGGAGAAGTTGGTGTGAGTTCTATGTCAAATAGTCTTTTCCATTTTAGCTTTAACAATTAGGAAGATTTAATCTCGATCCTTTTGGGTACCCTTTATGCATTTGAAAATAACTTCAAAAATTGTTAGGTGCTATATGAATGGAAGATGAGATTAGACCCCTTGACAGATCTGGGTTTTGTTGCTCCTACTTGGGTTAGGCTCTTGGGTTTACCTCTTGAGTTTTGGAACCATAAGGTGTTTTGGTGGATTGATAACACCTTTGGAAGTCTTCTTGTTGTGGAAAAAGTTACTTCTCAGAGGTTTAGGCTTGTCTTTGCTAGTATTTGTGTTAATGTTGTTATTAACAGTGCCCTTCCCACTTCTATTACCTTGAAGTCTAAGTTTTGTTCATGGACTCAAGTTTTGGAATATGAGAATGCTAGGTTTTTTTTTCAGCTCTATCAATTTTTTTGACATATTAGTATACTCAAGTAGGAAATATCCTTTACAAAAAGATAAGGAGGTCATAGTCCCTGCTCCACCTATTAGTAGTGGTGTTTAGGACAGTGAAGTGGACTCTCCAATTCCAGAAGGGGTGGGACAAACGATTTAGGAAAGTTTATGGTGAAAGGAAATGAACCAAAGGAAGTTAATTATGTTTGGAATATTGGTGCTTCCCTCCCCACTCTCATGAGTCATGATGGCACTAGGTTTATTTCTACTAAGGTTGGGGTTCCCCACTCTCCTTCTAATACCTTGGAATCAGATAAAGGCCTATACTTGTGTGTCTCCTTGACTAAGGAGGAATCAATCCCTTGGGATTCTCTACATTTGAAATTGTAAGAATCGCTAGCAATTTTAGGCTTTACAGAGCTAGCCCCTTCTTCCCCTCTTTTGAGTGAGGCTAATGAAGATCCCTAGACTTAGGTTAGTGGTAAATCGAAGAAATAAATGGATGTTGGAAATGATTCAAAAGTGGGTAGAGAAAAAAAAGGGTCATATTGAGAGAAGCAGTTGAAGATATAGGCTCACGAAAGTAGAGGACCTTGGAGGGTGTCTTAAATGGGACTAAATCAAAGAAATGATGAGGGAGTCCCCTCACTACAAACCAACAAAAAAAATTTCTCGTCCCTTTTAATTTTTGTCATGAAGATTCTATTGTGGAACATTAGGGGACTTAATATTCCTCTTAAACAACATATTCTTAATTGTTCTATTATTGATCTAAAAATTGATATTCTCTTAATCTAGGAGACAAAAATGAAGAAGGATATTTTTGATAAAATGGTTAAATCTATTTTTCCAAAAGAACATTATTGTGTTTGTGATGCATACGGTACTTCGGGAGGGATCACCACCCTCTAGAACCCAGATAGGCTATTTGGTAAGGAAGGCTTTAGTAATCACAACTACTTAGAAGTTTCCTTTGAAGATGGTAGGATGGTGTAAAGTGGAACCTTGTCAATGTTTTTGCCCCTAATACTAGAGTTTCTAGGAAATTGTTGTGGGAATATTTGTTGTTACTCCTTTATAATAATTAGAATGTGAATTGGATGCTTCCTAGGGACTTTAACAACCCCTCTACCCTTCAGAGAAGCTTGGAGGGATTGATGATTTCTTCAAAAATATGCTTGAATTTGCTAATTTTATCTCTACTCAAGGGCTTCTTGATGTGGAGCTTTCAAGTTTAAAATTTACTTGGTCGAATAGACATAATGTACAATATAATATTACAATTAAGTTAGACATAGTCTTGATCTCTTGTGACTAGGATATATTAGCCAAACTTCAGTTATCTGCTTTTCCTAGATCTACTTCTAACCATAGTGCTCTAGTTTTGAATAGGGGTAAAAATAAAGTCTAGATCCTTCTACTTTAGATATGAGATGATGTGGAATATTCACCTATACTTCATAGAACCTATCAAGTTTTGGTGGAATCTTCCATGTCAAGGGACTCCAATGTTTCAAGTGGCTCAAAAGTCAAAAATAATAAGGTTTAATATTCAAGGTTGGAATAGAGTTACATTTTGAAATATATTTTAGACAAAGGAAAATTTCCTCCTTGAGCTCAATTCTATTGAAGATATGATGGAGGTTGGTTTAATTGATGATGAAACATCAGCTAGAGAAACGGAATTAAGGAATGAATGGTATAAAATTTCTATGAAAGAGGATATATTCTAGAAACAAAAGCTCAGAGTGCAATGATCGAATTCTAAGAAACAAGATATGTTCTCTAGTTAGAGATAATGGGGTTCTTCTCACCAAGGATGAATATTTGGAAATTAAGGCCATCCCCTTCTTCAAAAATGATGAAAGACATCAAAACTCCACTCATGGTGATCTAGATTCTCTTATGGAGGTAATACTAAGGGTGATTCATCAGGAGGATCTTAAGTCTCTAGAGAGCAAGGTTTCTTTGCAAGAGGTTAAAATGATTGTTTTCTCATTTGGTGCCTTTAAAGACCTTGGCCTCCATGGATTTCCCTCGACCTTTTTCAATATTTCTACGATATCATCTCCTTCAATCTCCTTGTTGCCAAAGACTTCTTTAGAACTAGTAGACTTCATTTTCAAATAAATTCTACTTACATTGTTCTTGTTCCCAAGAAGGAAGATGCCACTTCTATGTCTAAATACCATCGTATTAGTATTTGTAATATAGTGTATAAAATATTTTCTAAGATCATGGTTAATAAGCTAAAGCCCCTAAGTATAGATAAATTGATCTTTGGAAATTAGAAAGGCTTTGTGGTAAGCAAAAAGATTCTTGATGCATCTATTGTTTCCCATGATGTTAGATATGGAATAGTTTAAGAATTTGGGTATGGTGCTTTTAAGTTGGACATTTCAAAAGCTTATGATAGGGTTTCTTGGAATTTTTTATTTGTTGTGTTGGAAAATTTTAGAATTAGTGGGAAATTTCTATGATTAATCAAGGAGTGTGTTTCTACCACTAGTTATTATATTCTTCTTAATGGTGTCCCTACTAGTCAATTCACCTATAGTAAGGGGTTAAGGCAAGGTGACCACTTATCTCCTTATCCTTTTATAATTGTTACTAAATTTTTGGGTTGGAATCTCTAAAAGAATCTTGATCGTGGCTGCCTGCATGGGATTCGTGTTGCTTCTTCCTTGGCTCTAGCTTCTTGCCAATAATTTTTTGATGACGCCATTATGTTTGGGGCTACCTTTGTCATGGAAGCAATAAATTGGAAGGTTGTTCTTAAAAAGTATAATAAATCTTCTCGTTAGTTCATAAACTATAACAAAAGTAAACCATAGTTTTTAATACCACTTAGCAAGTAAAAGATAGGATTTGAAGAAAATTGGGATGCTACGAAGTAGGTTTTCTTGATCTTTATCTGGGTTTGCCTCTTAGCACTAAGAAACCTCTTAACCCCTTCTAGAATGGAATTATTGAGAGAATCCAAAGGAAGCTCATTAGTTCGAAAGGAAAATTTCTCAGTCAAGTATGTAAGCTTTAACTTCTAGAATTTTGTCTTCAAATGTTCTGGTCTATTACTTATCCCTCTGTAATATGCCAACTTTCATCATGAGGAAGATCAAACAAATCCAAAAGACCTTCCTCTAGATTGGGAAAAAATGAAAATCTAGGATTGCGATTTTCAACTAGGAGAAAGTGTGTTCCCCAAAATAGATGGGGGGTTGAGGATTAAAATATTGAACGTGTTTAATAAGGCCTCACTAACTAAAATGAGTTGGTAAATGATTCAAGGAAAAACAGACTAGTCTTGTATCCTTAGTACCGAATATATTGGGAACGACCCCCTGGTAGCTTGTTGTCCTCACAAGGTCTTCCTAATGGGTTTTCTTTTTGGAATAATATCCTTAAAACAAGAAGCATTCTGCAATAAGGAGATAGAAGGAAAGTGGGGAATCAGAAATCTATCAGTTTTTGGGATGAGGTGTAGGGAAATGGTCTTGCTCTATCTTCGATGGCCCAATTAATTCCTCTAAAATAAGACCTTTCAAGACTTTATGGTACCACTATCTATGATTATGTTAACTAGTTTGAAGAGACTCCTTGATGGAAGAACTTCGAATAGGATGTCTTAGACCTGAGGATAAGAAGAGGTAGCAATGCACTTCCTTTTTCTGAGCTATTTTCCACTCTTAACTTGCTAATTGGAGATTGTTGTCTAGACCTTCAAAGTGGTGTTGACAACTAGATCTGGGGTGATAATCCCTTTGGAGCATTCTCTATCAAATATTCTTATAATAGATTGGACAAAGCTTCTTTTAATGATTAGAACTTCAAATGGAACTTGATCTGGAATGCCAAATTAATTGAAAATGTCAACTATTTTTGGTGGGTTGTGATGCACGAAAAATACTCACTATTGATGTCCTCAATAGGAAAGGATTTTAATTTGTCAATAGATGTTCCTTTTATCAATTTGTTAAAGAATCAATTTTTCATAGACTACTTATCCATTGTCCTTTTGCTAAAGAAGTTTGGTCCTTGGCCCTTCAAAATCTTCTGACTGATTGGGTGTTCCCAGATGATCTAAAAGACCTCATGATCCAATGGGGTTTTCATCCTTTATTGCATCCTATCTAAAGTGTTTGGCCTATCAAAAGTTACTCCAAATTATAAAGACCTCAAAGTCAAGAAGCTATAGGGCATAAATCATGATCTGACTAAGATTAATTGGGCCAACATCCTAAGTAGGAAAATGACATTATGGAAACCTCCACCAATTGACTCGGTAAAATGAAATTTTGATGTCTATTCTAAAGGAAACTCGAGGATTGTTGTGGCTAGGGGTCTAATTAGACATCATAAAGGGAGATTTATTGAAGGTTATGCAAAGTGCCTAGGATTTGCTACTGGTGTGGAAAGGTTAGGTTGAGCCCCCTTAAAAACTCAGGAACTTGATCGAAGACTCAAAACATGTTATCAATTCTATGGAAAGGTACTCCCTTACTCATATCTTTATAGAGGGAAACGCTGCTATGGACTCGATCTCAAACATGGGTCTCTCTAACCCAAATGGCTTTTCTCGAAGTTTGAAAATATTTCACTACAAGTTAAAGACTGGGTTTCTAAGGATCGGTTGAGAGGGATCTACACTAATGGTGATTATGAAGATTTTATCAACTCTGGCTATGGAGTGGCTCACTATCCCATGGGTCGGGTTAAGTCTTAGCTTTTCCTATCCCTTTTCAAATTTAAATAGTTCTGCTCAAATGGTGATGTGTAAAAGAAGTGATGGATTGGTGGCAAATAAAGAGGTTATTTTGATGTCAACTTGCTTTCTCAGATGGTGATGTATAAAAGAGGTGACAATAAGGTGGCAAACAAAGAGGTTCTATTTATGTTAGCTTTCTTATGTCTTTTAACCATGTGCTTTCATATGGTTCGATGGATAATTAAGTATCAAATGATTATGAAAAATAGCTCAAAGGGAATGTTTCCCCCATTCATAATGCCCCTAATAATCCCATGATCTTCGAAAAGACTCCAAATTTTGTAAAGGTAAGTTTTAACAAGACATACCTTTATTAAATTATTTCTCTCAAGGGCTATCATTTATTTCAAATTGGTTATTACGAGGGGGGTTTATTTGAGAAGACCTTTGATCATATTTTTCCTATCACTAAGGTCATGGGACTTATTTTAATTGTGATTTTTGGGTTACAGAGTTGCATATTTCCTAAGCCTCCTGCCATCATCTGTCACCGCAAAAGGCCCTCAAGCTACAAATAGATGCTTATATTTTTTATTATTACTAGATTTATCTTTAGTCACATGGATTCCAGGTGTTGGCCTAAGATCTTAGATATCCAACCTAAGATTTATCTAGCTTTATTCCTTGAAAAGACCTTACCTAAAGAATTTGATAGATCTTTCCAGAATGGTAGAGGTTTTGGCAAAGGTTTTTTAGTGGATGTGAGGGCCCTTAAATTTCCTATAATTTTTTGTGAGGATTACAATATTCTATAAATTGTTAAACCTTCTCTCACTATTGATGTTACTGTTGAATGTAAAGAGTTAATATTTTTTCACTATCATAGTAAATCCATTGGCGGTTTGAGGAAGTGATTTGAGCCACTTTCTTATGTGCCTCTATGCTAGAACATAGAGCTCTAGAGGCTCTTTAAAAATGTTGGAATGACCCCTTTTTTCATGGTGATGAGGAGATGTAACGATGACATTATTGCTAAATTCTATAATTCTTGACGGGAGGAAAAAGTGCAAATTGGAAGTATACGATATGTGGTGAATCCTAAATTAATAGTGGAGGTGACCAGTTTGCAATATAGTGGTCTAAAGTTGGTGAAAATAAGAAATGTAAACTATCAAAGATTCATTGATAGTTTCATCAAGGGGGATGAGAAACTCCAACATTGCTAGAATGGTTATGATAGAGAAAGGATCTCAACACTATATGGGGTGGTCAGTGTGCACATCATGAAATTATTCACTTTGTAATAGATGTACACTACCATCCATGGTTATCACTTCCCTTTTCTCTATCACATTAGAAGGAATGAGAAGATAAAAATTCCATTTTTTTTGTTGTCTTCTTTAAATTTATGTGAGGCCAAAGGGGCTTCACCACCCTTTCACTAGGGCCTTATCCAATGTCTCTTCTATCATGCCCCTTCTTGGCCCCTCCTTGGATAATGACTCCCATGTTAATGAAGCCCAAATTAACTAGCTAGACCCCCACCCTCATCCTAATCCTTGTAAAACTCTTGGTGTGGGTATCTTTTTAGCTAAGCCTCCCCTCAAAAAACCCTTGGGTGATCCCATTGTGCTGAAAAAATCCTCCATTAAAGTTTTCTTAATAAAAGAGGACCCAATTGTCTCAACTGTGAAAGAAAAGAACTATATTGGTAACCCTATTGGTAATCCAATGGGAGTTAAGAGGAAAATCCATGACAACTCTAAACCTAAAACGACAAAAAAAATTACTATTGAAATTTGAGATGAGAAAGAATAGGGCAATGTGGATGACTCTAATAGTGCAAAAAGGTGAGAGGAGGTCGGCAAGGTTGGCGGGTCAGTCTGTCGAAGGAAAAAAATAAGCTATGAAGAACCTGAAGATGAACCCTTGGAAGAAGAGGCTCCACTAGACCTAATTAAGAAGGAAATTTATGTGATTCTTAGTGAGGAGCTTGAGGAGGATTCCATTAGCAGCGAAAAAGAAGATGAGGAAGAAGGCTTTGATCAAGAGGTCATGCAGGACTCAAAAGATAATAAGGAAGAAGATGAAAAATAGAATGTAAAAAATGATGAAGGTGTGATTATGAAAGCCACCAACAATGTGGGTGGGAATGCCAATGAAGGACCATGAAGAGGAAATGTACCAAGAAAATAGGCTCTTTGAGTTTTATCTGACTTAGTTTTGCAAGCTCTAGGAAAAGGTTAATATAATGGATAATGTGTTTAATAGGCTGAATTCTATCACCCTAGGTATTATGAGCAGGGCAATTTTTTGAATGGTTAATGGTATGGCCAAATTCAGGAAAGGTCATAAGAGGAAGAATTGCTCACAAGATGCAGAGATGCAATAAGAGGAAAGAACAACCGAGGAGATGGAGTAGTGTAGCAAGGAGCTAGAACAACTGATTACAGAATGGGACTTGATTTGTAGTCCAAAAAAGTAGTTGGGTTTTTTGTTTCCCTATGTTTTGGTTTAGGTATCTAGTACTTCTAGGGTCTACGACCCCTTACGCTTTTAAGGTTATCTATTTTTCTATGTACTCGGACTCTTAATTCTCTCCTGGTTATAATGGTTTCTTGGTTGTTAAGACTTTTTCTATTTTCTCATAGGTTGGGTCACTATTTTGACGTGTGGTGTTAGTCTGTATTTTGGTCATGTCGTCGTGTTGTTCTTGTTCTCCTAACCACCTAACCTATTTGTTGTTCTCTGTTCGAATTCAGAGGCCCTTCCCCTGCTTTTTTAATCAAAAACATGCTACATAAGATTCATTATGATAACTAAATTCATTAATAAATCTATTAACAAATAATTATTTCATTAATAGTTTATTCAACTTATTTTGTTAGAACTTCTCTTATAATGCTTTTTATATCTAACTATTGGAATGCTATCATAACATGAAAAAGAATTATGTAAGAACCTAATATGATTATTTTTTTATATTACCCTTATGAGAGTGAACAAACAGTTTGTAAGAATACATTCTCAACAAATATCTTGAAATAATTTATTAAACTGAAAAAGGCGTGAAACGTAATTCTACAGGTGAGAATACACTGTGTTTAGTTAAACGAGTGATGGCACCGAGCCCTGCTGCAGATGCCAAAACCTAGGTTATTTACCGAGTAGCAGAGCTTTTAACTTTTATAAACATGAATATGGTCATCTAAGGAGGAGATAGAATCAGGTGAGCGTAGTGGGGGAATGCTTTGAACATTGTTGAAAATATTGCTGGGATCGAATTTAGTCTTGACATCTACAAGCCTGATGAAATTGCTACCGAAATACTTTTCGCCCCACGACTTTGCCTGTTCTGAGGTAGAGGTTCCGTTGGCAGATACATGACCCAAGTCAAGATCCAAGTAGTTGACATGCGCAGCTCTTGGTGATTTGGAAACGTAAGGAGTCATGTATTCGTAAAACATTCGCATCCAAGCCACATACTCTGCATCTTCGGTAGCTTCGTCCCAGCTGAGTACATACTGAATGTTATATAAATATCCTGCTCGATAGGGAAAGGGAATCTGATTAGAGGGCATTCGATTCATTATGCCTCCGAAGGGAGCCAATATCACAATAATGCTGGGTTTCTGTTCCATAATCTGCCATGCTCCTTGTAGGCCTGATGCGGGGATAGGGCTTGTTGCAAAATCGGTCTTGATTTTGGTGTAGCCTTTACTGGAAAAATATCTGTTGGGGAGGTCCGCAGAATATCCGGCGGAGACGGCAGTGTAGATGACAGAGCCGATCCAGTCTGTCTCGTTGCAATCGGCGGCGACCAAACTCATCTCTGGGAAAATCTGATTCACAAGTTTGAGGAGTTGAGGTAGGGGACCCAGATACATTCCATTAAAGGTAAGGGTAACACCAGGCTTCCCTCCAGACACAAAGGCACGGAGGAACAGATCCTCGTGGGCAAAAGGTGCAACAGTTTGCCATCGTTGTACAAGCTCTGTTACGTTATCGTTTCCCGTCCTGTAGACGTTGAACACAGTGACTTTGGGAGGCACTTTGACAAGCCTTATCTGCCAGGCCACAACCACGCCCCAGCTCCCTCCGCCGCCGCCTCGGAGGGCCCAGAACACGTCTTCTCCCATGCCCTTTCTGTCCACCAATTTGCCATTGGCATCCACCAGGAGGGCATTTATAACGTTGTCTGCAGAGAGGCCATATTTCCTGGAGAGAAGCCCAAGCCCACCTCCACTGAAATGCCCGCCCACGCCTATTGTCGGGCAGTCTCCGCCAGGGAAACCGTAGCGCGAAGTCTTGTTAGCGATGGCGGAGATAAGTTGGCCGAGAGTTGCACCAGATTCCACCCAAGCTGTCTTGGATGTTATATCCACCTCAACCCTTTCCAATTTCATTAGATCGATGATGAGGAAATTGGCAGCCTGAGAAGTAGACGAGAGACCCTCAAAGCTGTGCCCTCCACTGCGCACCACAATCTGCCAGCCGTATTTTATGCAGCACTGCACCGACTTGTGCACTTGCTCTCTGCTCTCCGGGACAATTAAAGCGTATGGCTTGGGCACGCTTGCTTCCGCATAGCGCAGATTCTGCAGAGAGTATTCGAGCAGCGAATAGTAGTTGCCTGATGAAGAAGAGCTTTTTAACGTCACGTTTTCGATACCATTTCCACTCAGACATGAGATGACCCCTCCTGCACTTGCATTTTGTGACGAGTGTCCTACACCCGCATCTACGCCTCCTAAATCTACGACCCACAACAACACAAACAAACTCATTATTCCCCAACAACTCCAGAGAGCCATTATTTAAAAAGTAGAGATATCAAGCTGCTAAGTCATTTATAATCTTGTCAATGTTTCTGCCCCTCACCCCCTATTTATTACACGAGAAGACATAGCGAAACGGTTTTCATATGGAGATATTCCCAAAGAAAAAAATTCCATCTAGAGATGGCGACAGGGTTTTCACTTATTTATAATAATGAAAAAAAAAAATTGTATCAATCGATCACTATATTTGAAAGAAACCTAATCAATTGTCTTAAACATAAATTTAAAAAATGAAAAACTCATATAGTGCAAGGAACACGTGGTATAAGGCAAAAGTTTACATTGTCGGCCATAAAGAGAAGGCAATAAATGAGGTTTTACTTAAATAAATAGCAGGATCGCTTAAAGTTGGTTCGATTGAGAATGATGTTCTATTAAATATTAAGAAACCATGCTCAATTGCAATTAAAAACTAGTATATAATCGACCACTTAATGCAATTTTGTTGACTTCTACGGTAGTGGGAATTGTCACTATTCAATCAAATCAAATTTGCTTTTAAGAAAAAGTAAATCGTATCCTTACGCACTACCCGTCCCTAATGTATCACTATTACTTAGAGACGACCAGCTTCATATGTTATTTTAATGGCGACTACTTATTGGGATTTTAGCTCTCCTGTGTTTTCTTTATTGCTACAAACGACGAGCGATCAGAAACACTCAGGGCGAGAACGCATCTTGTCCAAACGACAGAACACAACAGTAATAAGGGAAAAGAGAGGAAATGACTTGTTGGCTTACAGCTGCATTGGAATAGAGCAAGTATGAAGACTCACCGGTTATTATTGTGTTCGGCGGCCCCTGGAAGGAGAAGTGAAGTGGGTTTAGGTGCAAGATAATGGGTACATTTGAATTAGCTTACACTGTTTTTATTTGCCATAATTTTCAAATGTAATTTTCGTGACTCTTATGTCCCTTTAAGTTGTGTCTTTCATATGTTTGTTATATTTTGTTTGACTGTTAATGATGAGATAAGTTAGGAATAGGGTGGATGGTGGTTTTATTAGGTACAAATATTATTTCATTGTAAATTGGGTTTTGTTGGGTCTATAGTACATCTCATCACAATCGCAATCATAGTGCATCAATTTTAGATGGAGCCTTTGAGTAGTTGTCAATTATGATCACCAACAATCATAAGATGCATATGTAAGTATTGGTTGATGCTTTGTACTACGTCTTTTTAATAATGCAATGGGTTGTTCACATTGTAAGATAAACTATTAATGTGGGTGTGTGTTGATATGAATGTGGTAGATAGGAATTTAGGTTCATTTGAATGAAGTGAGCTAATTTTTTTATAGGAAAATCATCATTAGTATCTTGAATGATTCTTAAAAATCAATCATCAAGGAAGTTATTTAGGGTCTGACACATTATGCTACTATTTCTCAAGTTTTTTTGTTAGTGTATTCTACTCTAGTTAGGCTAACCTAAGCCTAGTTAGGTATTGAAGTTGATCCCTTACATTGAGGAGAGCAACTCACCACCACTGCAGGATGAGGAGTCCTCTCCTCAATACATGGCATGAATTTGCTCATCCTCATTTAGTCCTCTCCTCCATCCATGACATGTATCTACGATCTTCAGAGGAGATTGCTTTTGAAATGCACTACGTTCCTCTGTTACAACATCATGATCTCTTATTTCTCGGCCTAAACATGCACCTTCCTATTTCTATATGCATAGCTGATGCATTAGGGTCATCAATCCATAGAGTGCCATTTGAAATTGAATGCATGAGGGAGAGGGGCGTGTCTAAATAGTAGAGCATAGCATAATCCTCTCGCCGCGTCATATTCTCCTCTTCTTACAGCTGCATTTTTTAATGGTTGATTTGCATTTTCAGGCCACAGTTGATCATTCATCAGTGCTTCTTTTGACTATTTCAATAACCATTAACCATTTTGTGGTGTGCTTCATTGGTCCCTCTGGCACATTTCACATTTACAGCCCCTGAAGCTTGTTGCGGTCTACATTTTGGGTTCATCTGACCCTTGCTTTGCATTCAACCTCTTTGCTCAAACATCGACGACTATCGTGGAGGCATGATTTTTTTTGGTGAAGGCCGATTCACTGTAGTGCATTTCATTTTGTTTGAAGATTTGCTAGTTTTTTTTGGCTACCTATTGGAGGTCGACGCCTTTGGGTCAAGGAGGAAGGAGCCAATGCCCATCTCAGGTAGAACCACTTAAGCAGAGGAAGAAGGGAGTTGTGACTGACCTCCATTTAGCAAAGAGAGGGAGTTGTGATAGGAAACCTGTGGTCTAGATCCTCAAAGCCACGCCTTATCACAATCTACTCGCCATTATTCAGGCTGCCCCTGCTTTGTGGTAACCCTAAATTCTCAGATCTGGCGATTTAATTTTGCTGAGGTTTGCTATTTGGCTTCCCCAATTTGGCCCACAACTGGGATTTGCTGAAAGGAAGTGATTCACCTCTGGAAGCTAAGGTATTGTCCTTTGGAGGCACGATCTGGTGTTTGGAGGCACGATCTGCTCCAGGCATGAGAAGAGGAATGATCTTTATGCCACAAATTGCAATTGAGATTGAGGTGTGAAGTTAGATGCCTTTAGCAATATTTTTTTTGGGTTTTTAATTAAAAGTGCATATTGTAAAAAGAAAATTAACGACTATTTATAGTGCCAAATTTATTTTCTAAAATGCACTAAACTATAAAGTGCCAAAACTGGGGGGTCATCTCATATGGAGGGGTTCTTAATGTCTGAAGGAATTAATTTGTTTTTAATCATGGGATATGAAACCCACTCTTCTGTAATCAGCCTAAAAATTAGAAACTATAAGTCTTGGTGTGAAGGAATCCTGAAACATCTCAGGTTCCATAATCTATTTCATGTCATATCTGTATGGACTTATCCTTGAACCAGGTAAAAAATCTCATAAGGATAAATGGTTTAATAATCATGATCATATTTGTGGATTAATCGGTTTACATATTCCATATGCCTCTTTGTATGCCATCATAGATATTGAAAGTTTGCATGCATTATGGATCAAAATTTGGGAAATACGTGGAGACTCCAATGTTTCTCCCTTCCCGCATGATCCTACTATGATCACAACTCACATCCCACATCATGATTCAAATACAAAGCGTCCAGTTGACATCGAGGAAATCATCATTCCTCCACCTCCTCTTGTTGCTTCATTGGATTTTAGAGTCACTTCTTCGAGAGCTTCCAATACTTCTTTGCAACAGGATATTAGTCTTCCTAGCATTGTTGATTGGGATGAATATCTACCTGACATTTCATGTCTTTTCATAGAGTCGCACATTGCTGACATGGAAGCACACATTGAGGACATCAATCTTCTTTTTGATCAAAGTTTCATTTAAGTTGCATCATCCTTGTCTTTTTCAGATATTCTTTCTAATGCATTGCCTACTACAGCTTCTATAGTTACACTATCAGATTCTTATGGTTCCATTTATCATCATACATCTATGATCCATGTGGTCCCTATTCTTGAATCTTCGTCACACATCAACTTTGTCTTGGAGATCATTGAGCATTCTATGAAGACTTTATGGGCATCATCTACGTCTTTGGATCTTTTACATAATTCAGATAACTTTATACTTCTTTCTGCATGTTCCTATCAAGAATGGGAAGATTATTTTCACACTTTTGTAGTTTGCCTTCCTCCTAAAGGGAGAAATGTGATTCAATATTCATGGATTCTCTTCGGCATACTTCATCGAGCATCTATGTGCACTACAATATATCTTATGGGGGGATTCCAAGCCTCTCTCTTTCTCTCCTATGGGGGGAATATCTCTTGTAATTTTGTGATATAAGTAGTTCTTGGGGGCTCTTGAGTCCTCCTTCTATCTTTCTTCTTCTTTCACTTGTACATCTTTCGCTTTCTCTATTTTTGGAGGATAGATTTTTCCCATTGGATTTTCTATCTTTCTCTATTTTTGCGAGTTTTGCATTATGCATGGGTACCTCATCTAGCCAGTTGCTAGGAGCCATTTCTTCATACCCACCTAAGCTATGCTTAAGGGGGGGTGTTAGTGTATTCTACTTTAGTTAGGCTAACTTAAGCCTAGTTAGGTGTTGGAGTTGATCCCTTGCATTGAGGAGAGCAACTCGCCACCACTGCAAAATGAGGAGTTCTCTCCTCAATCCATGGCATAGTTTTCTCATTCTCATTCAGTCCTCTCCTCCATCCATGGCATGTGATTTCCTAAACTTTTGGCATGTATTTTCTCATCCTCATTCTTTATAATGAGGGTTTGAACTCATTGGTAAAAGATAAGTTGAATACAATATTGCATTGTTCATGTGCTTGTTTCTTATCTCCTAGATCTTCCTAGTTTCTAATTATTTTTTATAAAATGCAACTAGGTTGACATGTCAATTGAAGCCCCTATATATGATCTTCAATTTTTTTTTATAGAACTATGTTGCTATTTTAATTACATTATGAATAGTAGATATATCAATTTATTAACAATCATTATTAAATCTTTAAATTAGAATATCCTTAGAGTTTGATTTTTTCTACATTTGCATGTTGTATAGCATGTATTATGGTTTGGAATCACTTTCCCTTTGTCAACACCTATTGTTGAGCTAAAGATTCTTCTAGACGAGGATAATTACATTTTAAAAAAATCTTGAAGTGTTAGAGGAGGTATGTGTAATGTATCGTTTTACTTGGATTAGGAAAAAATTATGTTTGAGTGATTTTTATTGAATCCCTACATGTTATAGCTAGTATTAAGCATAAGAAGAAAGCAACCCAAAAGACAATTACAAAGTACACTCTTAAGTTTCTCAAAAGGATGGCACGATTAGTTGTTCTTTTACTTATTGTGAGAAAATTATGTTGAGGTACTAGTGTGATTTTGGGTATGTGCAAGATCATGATGGGCCAAAAAATTGCGATATGATGGGTATGTGGCTCACGACTTTTTTCTTACCCAAAATTGATGAAACGAAAAGGGTTTTTAAAGGACATTCTCAGATTTCCATTAGTATAACTTATGTTTTACTTTGAGTTTAATAAACAATTATCATTCATTTTCTATTTGAATTACGAATAAAGTCTTGATTGATAGGCTGATTGAAAAAAATCTATAAATTTTAAATGGTATTACATTTTTTGAATCCAAACATGTGTCACATTCTACGCAAAATGAATTTCATGAAGTTTTGACCAAGTTAAGGTGGTCAGACATACAATTTTTTATATTTTTTAAAAGTTGCAATGAAAAATAATAATTAATTATTTACTTGGAAAAACATTACAAAAAAGTATGCATCACATTGGGACATGATTCCTCTACTTATATCTAAAATCTTATAATTTGTTTTAATCATTTTATTGTGGTTGGGGTGGTCAGACAAACACCTACTTATTTTTTCCTTGAAATTTAAGTACTACTCAATTGAAATTTCAAATTTTCACCAAATAGATTTAAAAATAAAAAATAAACCTAGTAGTTTAGAAACTAAATTCAATTTTCTACAGATTCTATTCTTACATATTTTTGAAATAATATAGATAACTTATTCAAGTTTTTATGTCAAATTGCTTGACTCTGATTTTTCCAAATTTTTTGCCACTTAAGGGCTTATTTTTTCCATGATGATCTTGCACATACCCTTTTTTCACATAATTTTGTTGTATAATACAAAATTATTTATTTTAATCTCATTATGTATTTTTAATTTATAATACATACTAAATTATATATATCAACACCCATTCCAATACAAATATAAAAGGAATTCCATAAGAGAATCATGTATACTTGAGATTTGTACACCATTAATAAAAGAAAATTAATGTATAAAGAAATTAAGGCACATACAAAACCCAATCATCCATTCACAAGGTTTTTCACACCACCAATGCATGAAATTCAATACACAAAAAATGCTCGAAAATACAAATTCACAAGGGATGATTTTTATGCAATCAATACATGTATTACAACAGATGTAGATAAACACCAACAATCATACATACACAGAGATAGAACAAGCCAAACACTATCATGCAAGTGATCTTGAAACACATCAAATGAAAACTTCGATGAAAAGATAGGAAGATGGTTCTAGATGTAGACCATTATTAGCAATAAATGATAAAATATTGATAAAGAGTATCTAAAATTATTGAACAAGCTTGCTGCAAATATGTAGGAAATCTTAGGCATGATTTGGTTAAATTATCTTCTAATGTAGCCATACTAATTTACAAAAGCAACCTTGATGACCATAGAATTTATATTTGAGGATACTTCCCATTATATACCCTCTTAAATTTTAATCATACACTGAAGGAGACATATTAGGCATGAATTAAATAATCTCACCATTTATTATTAGAGGTAATACGTGTAGACACATAAAAATGACCTAGGCTTGTAGGCTCTATGTTTAATCATTTTCTTCCTAAGCATACTTGACTCACTTTCAACTATTAATTAAATAATTCATAATTATTTAATTAATTCATATTTGATTATTCTTCATGATTATTAAATAAATAAATTTTAATTATTTATTTAATGCGTTACTAATTGTCTAAATGTCTTCCTATAATTAAATAAATTTCTTAATTTATTTAATTATCGTTGTCCACTATGTCTTCCTGATTATTAAATAAATAATTTTATTTATTTATTTATTTAATTATGTCACTAATTAAGTCCTCTCCTTCCTAAAATTAAATAAATTCTTATTTATTTAATCCACCTTCCACTATAATTAAATAATTATGTTTAATTATCTAATTATTCATTAGCCTCTTCTCTCCTTAATTAAATATTTATTTAATTTGGTCCACTTTCCTGAATTTTGAATTAAATCTTTATATTTAATTTAAAAGGTTCCCTTTGTCACATTCCTCTATAATTAAATAATATATTTATTATTTAATTTTCAACTAAATTAAATAACTTTTATTATTTAATTTCTTCTACATCTTATTTATTTAAAATAAGTCCCACCACCTATTATTTAATTTCTCCTCTCTTACTATGCTCATTTTAAATAAATATTATTTATTTAAAATAAGTCCCACTTTCAAATTCCCTCTTTTAGTAAATAATTTAAATTCAATTATTTACTGTCACATGACCCCCACCCCTTTTTTGAATTAAAATTATTTTTAATTGAAAAATTCAACAGCCCCTCTTGAATTAAATAATTTTAAATAATTATTTGATTCCCCAACGACTCTTTTTTCGTGCCCAAAATCTTTTGTCACATCTATTGTCATCCATTGATTTGATTTTTTAGAAATCCATCCTGACCCCTTATTTCAAATCTGACCTAATGTTGCCCTAACCCTAATTGTGGGTTGTTATATGGAATCTCATCCATTGATTCTAGGGCATTTACTAACTTTCAATCCCTGGCTATCCATTATAATCTCTCTCTCATATCATCTTACATTGTCATATTTTACACATCTCTTATCATCTTGCATTTTCATATTTTTGCATCTCACATCTTACTGTCTCATCATCTTGCATTTTTAATATCTTTAGCATTGTTATTCTCATTTATCATAGCATATTTATGTTTTTATTTTGACATAGCTTAGATATTTTAGATGCTTACTAGTTGCAGTAGGGCATAGTATTGCATGTAGTTGTCAAATCCTTCAATATTTGTTTAGGGCTTGTCATTTCTATTGGCTTGCTCTTCTTAAATCCGAGGGCAAACAATTTATTTCACAAAATTAAGAAGGTGTAATGGAGGTTAGTCATGGAGGATGAAGACAATCTATGAGATTGTTCATCTATTCTTTTGCACTCCATTACCTACTTTGGGTTTTATATTTCTGCATATTACATTTCTAACCCTAGAGAAATTACCCATTGTTGCAATAAGTTCTAAAAGAAAGATCGTTGAAATCAAATGTAAATATCATAGGAGATATTGACAAACATTAAGTTCTAATTTTCAATTGATTCGAGATGTCTCATTTTAGAGAAGCATATATTATTTCCTTGATTTTTTATAAATTTTAAAAAATAATTCATTTTTCATTTCTTATAATATACTTTGTGTATATGTCAATGAGTAAAAACATCTAACCATAACACTTTATATTAAACTATCCTATCCAATTACAAAATAAAAATCATTCAATAGAAATTATATATGAGAAATTATTAACTTTACGATAGCTTACTAATGACACCCACCTCTGTGTAGGTGCATAAAAATCCACTCAAAAAAGAGATTTTGTTGCTATAAACTATATAAGGGGCATAAAATAAACTTAAGCACAAATAATGATGCTACTATCCTACAATCCAAAACAAAATAGATGTTGTAGGTAATAAAAGCTATTGTTGTAGGTGACAAAATATAACTCCCAAAATGTAGAATACTCTAAACTTGTGTAGAGAAATCATTACTTTTTGAATAAATTTTTTATTATGTATTTATCATTCAAAAACATACATATAGTTCCAATAGTCAATGGTCTCTTGGAGAATAATTTATTTCGTTAATTTATAAAATAATAACATTTACAACCATTTTGCACATTTACAAATATTGTAACAAACTTGAAATTATTTTGTCTTCCTCTTCTTTATATTTGTTGCATGTTCCTTTGTTGCCCTTTGTTGCTTCTATTTTAGTTGTTCTATCATTTTTTTGCTTACTATTATTTTGACCTTTTTTTCCTCTCTATTCTCTTGTTATGTTATTCTCCTCTTCTCCCAATCCCAAAATATGAAAGCTTTTTCTAAAACAATCCCACCTAAAATTGGGTGTAGCACTCAAAATCAGTCATTAATGTCCCAAATGCTCCCTCCTTGGTTCAAAATTCCTGCTCAAGTCTCTTCTTCCTCATTTTCTTTATGCTACTTATTAAATGTGCTCCTAGGTAGGTGTTCAAATTGCCCAAAAATCTCCGTGTAGTGTAGAAAAATGTTATCGAGACATTTTAAAACTTGTTTGGGCCCTCCTTGCTGAATTGAGCTTAAATGGTGCCTTGATTTAGTGTTGTAATGTGTTTAACACATTCACATTAGTTCTTGGGCCCTTGTGAACTAACGAATTTAACTTGTACCTTTTCTAAAATGTTGTGAAGTGTTGTAACACACTTTCACACTTTTCTAAGGTTTTATTAATTAAATAAGCCTAATAAACCTCTTTTTAACCATAATCCTACCTTATTTAATGTGTTGTGAAATATTTAAACACACTTTCACACTTTTCTATGGTTGTCATTAATAATTGGGCTTTCATATGCTTTATGTGGCCTTAAATTATATTCACAAGCCTCATTTAATGTATACTTTTTAGGATAATCCTGACACAAATCATTACCCAATCATAATTTAGGTGTTTCAAGGTTAGTGATTTGGGACTCATTCACCACCTTGGGCGAATGAGCCACCTAGATTTTTGGGTCCTGAACCTAGTTTCATACATTTTTAAGTATTTTCAATTTTGGTCCCATACATTATTCCTGATGGGACTCATTCGACACCTTGGGAAAATTAGTCCTGTGTGGCCCAAAATAATAATTAATTCAAATTCTTGGCGAGATTGTATCCATCTAGATCTGATGTCGGCTTGTACTGTTGTAATTTCGAGAATTCTTTCATAATTGAGTATAAATACAAGGTTCTTTCATTCATTTTCACCTAAGCATTCATGAGATCATCTAATACTTTTGTGAGAGCATTCATAATAGAAATTTATAGTGCACAAGCGCATTCAACAGTATTCAAGGGAAGATTATCAAGCATTCTAGAGCATTTTTCAAGCATCAATCATCATGTCAAAAACTTCATGGATCATTTTTTTTTGAGCCAACAATTGTGATGTAGGATCACGATTGAAGATAGAATTTCATTCAATATCTATCCTATTCAATCAAGAGTCGAGATCTATATCCATTAGAGCCTTCTCACACATGTTTGCAACACTTTATTGCTAGAGTTTGGTATAGGTTGTAGATTTCATAAGGAGAAAGATTGGAGAGAAGTTTTCAAGTCATTTGAAGTTGTCAAAGTTGCCATTAATCCTTAGAGAGCATTGAAGAACACGTACATATTACAAATCAGGGTTTCAGATCCAGAGATCAATCAAGAAGGACAAAGTAGAAATATAAGAGCAAGATTAGAATTTTAAGCTTTAGAAAGCCCTAACTGGACTAATTCACCACTTCTGGTGAATGAGTCCCAGTTTCAGTCAAAATTTAATTTTTTGCAGATTCAATACCCATTTGGGAGATTTTTGTTCTTGCTCAAAAATCCAGATTTTGGATTGATTCACATAGCTTGTTGAATGAGTCCCACTCAACATTAAAGGTATAAATTCTAGTGTTTTAGATCTCCTTATATTCATCTTCATATTTTTGGGGGCACACATTCTATTTTGGAGCTTTCTATTTTGTTTCATTTACATTGCTAAGTCATTTAGTTTAAGATTGCATCATATTAGGGTTTTGCATTTCATCTTGAATTTCATTGTATTTTTCAAGTCTAAACTTGGTGGAGAACCCCTCATTAGTTTACATTCATCCCCTAGGAAAACCCTCTTGCAAGATCTCTTCTCCTTTGCATTGATATCTCAAGGGTTTTCCTTGAATAAAACTGAGTGAAGATTGTCATTCTAGGTCCTAAACCCTAGAAAAGCACCAAAATTTTCTTCATTTCAATCCAAAAAAAATCACCTTTCTATGTAAAATTATATCAAAACACCCATCCCCCATCCCATGCGCTCAACAAAATGCATTGACGAAAAGACTTGATGAACTGTGTTGATGGATGGTTTGGCATGTGTTGTTTTGAGTGTTGTCATGTGTCTTGTTGTTGAAAAATCTTGGCATCACTGATGAGTTTTTAAAAATAAAAATAGAATGGACAAAAATCCCAAAACATTGCCATTTTAAACATTTACTTTTTGGAGGTTGTTGAGGAGCGCGGAAGGGAGTTGCAAACATTCGTAGGCCAAAAAAGATTAGACACTCTCCCTATAAAAATACATTCAATAGGTGTGAGAAGCTAGCTAGTAGGTATGTATATCTTCCAGAAATATATGCCATTTTCTATTCGTCCAAACTATGAAGAATTGAATAATTATTCATTGTGAAAATGGGTTTTCATTGACGAGAAAATAAAGGGTTTTCCTCCTATAAAGGGGTTTTCATTTGAAATATAGAGCAGTTTATATGTTTTTGTGTTGAGGTTTTTCAAAAAATTCCATTTTAATGTTCTCACTAGATGAAGTATTGAATGACTATTCATTGCAAAAATGGGTTTTCATTGACAGGAAAATAAAGTTGTTTTGTGTGTTTTGGTCTTGAGGGTTTTTATTTTTTTCCATTTCAAAGTTCTCACTATGAATAATTGGATGAATATTCGTTGTGAAGATGGGTTTTCATTGATGGGAAAATAAAGGGTTTTCTTTGCGAAAAAGGGGTTTTCATTTGAAATGCATAGACGGTTTTTAAATTTTTCCATTTTAATTTTCTCACTGAATAAATGAATAAAATTTAGGGAAACCAAAAATGAAAACATAATGTGGGTTGTGTGCCAACGGGTTTTCAAAATTATACTTTGCAATGGACAAAACTCCCAAAATTTTGCCATTTTCGACATTCTCGTTTCAAAGGTCATTGTTTGTAAATGGTTTTCAAACATTAAGTGGGTTGCAGGTTTTGTAAAACACAATGTTTTACATCCTACAATTTTACAAAACAATATGAATATCTTGAAAATATTTTGTTATTTAGACTATAAGAATGTAATGAAAGGCACCATTTTATAAACACCCAATAAGGTATTTTGCTTGAGTGTCCAGAGGGTTTTACAACATTGTGTGCATTGGAGGTTTCATAAATCATGTTGTCACCTCCCACTATGTTTCCTAACCTGCAATCATATTGTGCACATATATTTTGATCATATTAAGAAAATGAAACACAATTTTTACTATGTGTAAGACTTGTTATAAGGTTCCTTTCATTGCATTCATACTATATAAATTACATACATACTATTTTATAAAACTATAGGTTTCAAAACACTAGTTTTTCCAAATCTACAACCCACATAATATTTTGTCATCTCCCCCACCTACAACTCTACCCCCTTGTCTCCAACCTTTTCCTTTCAACCTAGAAAATGAAAAACCCATGACACAAAGTTTTTTCCAATAAAACTACTTTAAACAATTAGTAATAATTGCTAAATAATAGGAGAAGCTAATATCCCAACAAAATTAACCTATGCATAGAAATTATAAGATAACACCCAATGCCCCATCCCACTCTCTCGACAAAACTCACCAATAAAAAGACTTGAAAAATTGAGCTGACGAACAATAAAAGTACTTGTTACAATTCAAAATGCATGTCTTAGTCATGTCAACCTTCTCGTCTACAATGGATGGATAGCTTCACGCGCAAGGTAAAAATTCTCGTGTAATTCAAAGTGATAGGAAAAATGAGGGATTTCATTTACCTTCAGTGTGTAGAGTATTTTACAACATTGTGTGGGTTGGAGGTTTCATAAATCATGCACTCACCTCCCACTACGTTTTCCAACCTACAATCATATAGATTTTTAATGTTTGTTGGAAAACACTTGATTTTTATAAAATAGTTCCTTTCATTATATTCCTATTATCTAATTAACAAAATCTTTTCAAGATATTCATACTATTTTTTAAAATTCCAGGTCCCAAAGCACTTGTTTTATGAAATATGAAACCCACATAATGTTTTGAAACCCCTTTTACAAGTAACAACCCAATTGGTTACTCACCCCTCACCTCTATTTGGTACGTTTTATGATTTTTTTGAGAACCTTTTGTGAATTATATAGTAAGAATACAATTGTAGTGTAGAAAAATGTATTCCTTTACATTTTCACACTTGTGTGAGCCTTCCCTACTAAAATTGGGCTTCTTTATGCCTTATTTGGTCCTATTTTGCATCTGCAAGCCTTATTTAACGTATTTCTCTAAGGATAGCCTAACACTTAACTAACGAACAATAATAATTCATGTTTTTGGGTTGTATGTTCTAGATCTAGTGATCTAGGACTCATACTCCACCTTGGGTGTATGGGTCCCATCTAGGTTTCATGACCTAATCCGAAATATGGCTTAGAATTTAACATTTCTTGAAATTTGTGTCCCAAGCTTAAGCTATTGAGACTCATACGCCCCAACTGGCATATGAATCTTGCTTTAGCTTTGACCTATTTTCAATTCAATTCTTGGTAGGATTTTATTCTCCTAGATTTTATGTTAGCTTGTAGTGTTCTAATTTAAGGAGATTTGGTATAAACAAGTATAAATACAAGGTTATTTCACATATTTTCTACTAGATTTTTTATGCAAGAATTTCTATAGCAATTTTATGAGATCAAGAGCATTCAAGAGCATTTACGAGCTGATTATCAAGCACTTTGAAGGATCAATTCAAGATTCAAGCATCACATCAAAGTCATCATGCATCATGTGTGTTTTTGAGCTAACATTTGTGATGTAGGTTTTCATGATTCAAGCAAGAATTCAAGTCAAGCATTCAAGCATCCAATCAAGAGTTAAGATCCACATTCATGCTAGCCATTTCATACAAGATTGTAGCATTTATCTCAAGGGTTTGATCTAGGGTTTTTGAGACTTGAAGATCCTTTGAAGACGAAGAAATTTGCCAAGAAGTTGTCATCTTCACAAAGACTCACCTACAAATCACAATTCACACTTTCAAACCTAGAGAGAGGACATGATAGAAGCCAAAAAATATCACTCGAGGATACCAGAGTTTCAGAAAAAACCTAATACTAGGACTAAATCACCGCCCTAGACATATGAGTCCTAGTATACCACTTTTTAGCCCTTTTTCTATAGATCATGGTTTACCAATTTTAGATTACTGATTCAACTAGAAACCCTAAACTAGGACTAAATCACCAATTCTAGCATATGAGTCCTTGTACACATCATCAACAACAAAATTTAGGTTTTTTAGATATTGTTTAATCATCTCTAGCCTTCCAAGTACTTTTCTTTATCTCACTATTTCTTATTTTGATTTTAACTTTCATTTCCTAGATCATATAGCTAGATTTGCATATTGCATTCATTTCCTTCTTTCTAATAATTTCCATAGTGGTGAAACCCCTTTTAATCACACCTAAGGAGACCTTGTAGCAATCTATTGGATCATTAGGTTGAGATCTCTATGGTTTCTTTGAATGAACTAAGAGTGAAATAGGAGGAGAAACTAGATCCCCTCTTTTATGTGTTCCATCTCCTAAAAGGTGGAGCTCACCCAATTTCCAATGGTTCATTTTGGTGACCCGACCTCTGAACCCTTTATTTCTAATTTGGAGTGCATAAAAAGTCCTAGATCTAGCTTAAATTAGCTTTGCATTAGATCTTGCATTAGTTAATTTGCATTTAGGGCTTCTAAATCTTGCATTAGTGAAAGTGTATATAGGTTGCATTTTTGCATCTTATATCATTAAATTTCATTTAAAATCTATGATTGCAAACATTCATCTAAACATACAGGCTAGAAACCTTAACAATCACTCAAAATTTTCTCAATTTGGCATCAAAACCCTAATCTGGGACTCATTCGCCCCTAGGGAGATTTAGTTCTAAAACAGGTTATTTCGCCTACTTTCTAGGAATTCTATGTTGTGTGTTTTTTAGTGTTTCAACCTTCTAAAAACCCTAACTAGGACTCATTCTCCCCTTTGTGTGATTTAGTCTCATTTCAAACATGAAACTTTATTTTACAGTATTCAAAACCTTGTTTTTGTGCTTTTGTTTGATGTTGTTACATATCTCTGTTTCAAATTACTGAGTGTCTATTTCATTCATTTCATTAGATCTAGCTTAACTTGGTTTTATTTCTAGTGCATTTGTAAACATTGGAATTGTAATTAAAGCATGTCATTTATCTTGTGTTAATTGCATTTATCTTATCTTCATTGATTGTCCCTTGCATGAGCTTTACAACTTGGTTTCCTATTGCTAATACTATAGTGAGACGTAATTCGAGACTCATGTCATCCCATGATAGCACACTCATCATTTTGACACTGGTTCACTAGGTATGGACCATACCCTTAACAACTCTTTAACTTCAAGTAGAATGAAAAGTGTTGAAACAATGGTTACTAATGTCCCTCAAGAAAAAATAATCAAAATCCATAAAGAATTAGCAAACCTACAACATCAAGTGAGTACTAAATTTTTTTCCAATATTGGTATCCTTGCCATAGATAACATACACTGCATGATTAAAAGTGAACAAGGAATAGAACTTGCACATAACTTAGCTCAGATTTTTGGCAAACATCTTACCTCAATGACTATTTGTGCTCAAACATTGAACAACATCCAAAATCAAGGAGGAACCCAAATTCCTCCTCCTACAACCATTGCCTCTATTCCTACCTATACCAACCCTCAAGTTACAAATACGATGCAAACTACTAGAGTATTGTCATTCCTACCTTGGGTATTTCTACTAACAATCCTTATACCTTTGTGGAATCTTACATCATATCTCCTATCACTTTACCGACCATAATAATTCCATTCACTTCCCCCTCGAACACAAATACTCCTCCATCTCAAAATACAACGAATAATGCCATCCTTAACCAACTCTTGCAAAATGTTTCATCCCTTCAAAAAAAAATTTCCACCATAAACCAAAATCAAAATGGCCAACCTTCATACTATGTCAAAATAAATCCCTTATGCTTGGAGATATTAAAAACACCAATACCACAAGGTATCGAGATTCCTAGGTTTGAGAAATATGGAGGGAATGGAAATCATTCTAACCATGTTTCCACTTATACAACCTTATGTAGTGATTTCATCCTTGAGGATAAGCTCTTGGCTAAGTTTTTCCCTGGGTCCTTGAAGGATACTGCTTTATAATGGTTTTCCTTTGAGGTGATTGATGAGATGTGAGCAAAAGGATTATGAAAAGGTTACTAGCCTTATTTCACGCTACCAATCACTTTATTCCCAAATCGACATAAATATTCTCAATCCTCACATTCAATGAATGTTCATTGAAAACTTAAAAACGAAGATAAAACATAAGCTTGGTGTGATGAAATTTCCTTCCTTCATACACTTGTGTACTTCCCTTCATGATTATCAAAACTCAAATAGTAGTTGTGAAAAAAAAAACCCACCTCTAGCTGACTTGAAAAGTCTGAATCCAAAAATTAAAAAAAATTACCAACCTTTTAGGAAATTGAATAAAGTATTTTTGCAACTAAATCCCCCTCAACCAACCCAACATGTTTATACCCAAGTGGCTGCTATAAAAAAATACAAATCCTTTTACATTTGTGGATTTGGGTAGATAATTTATTCCATTACCTGATACCCTCCATAACACAATGTTACAACTTATAAAATAGAAAATGATCTCCTTATACGTCTCATGAGTATTCTTGATCCTACTAAGCCATTACCTTAGAACTTTAGATAAAATTAATATTGTCATTATTACCAACAAAATGGACATGATACACAACATTGTAAGCACCTTAAACATCTTGTGCAAGACCTCATTGATTTTAATCGACTTCAAATTGGAGGTATTAATGATCAAGGAAATAAGTTTGTTGCCCCTCCCAGCCAAAACTTGCAAATATTTACCAACCCCATGCCAAATAATAATATTTCATTTGTCAAAGCTAGTGAAACTAAGAAGAATATTGTGATGAATGTTGACACGGATGATGAAAACATGGATCCTAATGAACAAGGTCTCATGGATACTATGGTTGGATTGATCAAAACTCAACCTTATAAGGGCTTAATTAAAAGACCTATTGATCTTGGTTTCTCACAAAAAGACATACTTAAACATACACCTAATGGTCCTCTTTACATAACCAACCAAATCAATTATAAGACCACTAATGGAATATTAATTGGTCCCACATGTGGAGAGAATGTGATTACTGAAGAATTCTTACTTGTTCATGAACTCTATCAAGATACATATGACAAACCAAAAACATGGATAAAAATGCATAATGTTTTTATCTCACCCTACGATGGGATCGATCACCCTTCCTTTAAAATTTGGACCAAAATAGTTAGATATCTCATTCTCCATCACCTCGACATTGGATCAATTCTATGTGAAGCTAGGTTACCCATGGCTATGCTCCATGGAAGTCATCATGCCGATCATGCATAAATGTTTAAATTTTACCTTTGACAATGAAATGGTTAGTATGCACCATAGTGGCTTTAATATTGTGTCTTCACATGGAAAATTTTCATTGGATTTATTTTGGTTCAAGCCTATTGAACCTATTAAACTTCGTGAAGATTTATTTTTCAAGTCTTATCAAAAAATTAAGGAAAAATTGTATAGCAGAGTTATCCCTTTGAAACATGCCTCAACCCATGATAGATCCTCCTATCCTTGATGAAACCATGATTGAGTAAACACCCCTTCCAAATAACTAAGACCAACCTAAGATACATCCTTTCTATCTCCTACAAATGAGCATGAGATAACCAAAATGATTTCATCATGCCTCCTAAGATAAAACAAGTTTACAAAGCTAAAGAGAAATTGGTTGACCAACCTCCTATGGTTCCTTATGTTCCTCCCCTTACAAAATAAAATTAACCTATGGTTGATAAACCCGCTTATACACAAACATAACTTGAAAATCGTACAAAGAGAAATAGAAATTCTAGAGAGCATAGGCATAAACATCGTTCTATTGCTTGAAGGTTAAATGAAAAGAACAATAAAGAAAATCAATATCCAAACTTAAGTGAAGCAATACACGAAGAGTCTCCCTCTTCGCCACAACAACACGATCCTATATTTCAACTGTAACAAGAGCTAAGTCCTTTGGACATTATCATTTGACCTCACATTATGATTAACTTAGATGATGATGATGAGATTTCTAAAATTGATAAAGAAGTGCATAATGAATTGAATACATTTTTTTCCTCTTCTATGAGCTTAAATGAAAATTCTCCTAAGAAGAGTGTTGAACTTGGTGATACTCCTAGTACAAAAATTGTTGTTGTCCCTTTGGCTAGTTGTCTTTCTTTTATATATGATGAACAAGATTGGGATGCAAATGACTTGCTATAGGTTGAATCACGTGTGCCTTATTATTCTTATTTTTCTTCTTCTTCATGTTATGTGTGTGATTGCATGTGTGTAATGTGATCCCCTCGTACTGTTATGTTTGATGTATCTCTCTCTTTCTGACATTCCTCTATTTGTATCTACATTCTTCTATATGTCGTAAATGTTTTATAATATTATTTTTCTTTTGTTTTCCTTTTGTGGATGATGCAAAGTGTCAATACATCTAGGTCTCTTCCATGTTGACCCAAAATTTGTTCTTATATATTTTTATTTTTCTTGTGTTTTCCTTTTGGGGATGAGGCAAGGTGTTGAGACATCTAGGTCTCTTTCATGCTAACCCAAAAGTTCTTCTTTTTTTTCGCTCTCTTTGTGTCATTCTTCTTGTTCCATGAGTATTTGGGGAATGGTGATGGTTATAAGATCTAAAAATAAAATTGTAGCAAAGACATACTGACCCCAAATCCATGGATCCCTTATGTGATTTTGGGATTTCAATTTGGGAACAACCCCTTCCTTTCCTTTTCACGATGTAGTTTTATTTGGAAACATATGACTTGGCATAGGGCCCTTTCAAGACAAGCTCTCTTATTTTTATTATTTATCACTTGCAACTTTAAAGTAATTTCTCACATGATGGTGTTTAGAAATTTCTTTAAAGTGGGGGCATACAATGACATTATTCTTTTTCATTTTTTAACTCATGTTTCATTGTGTATTCTTCTTACTTTATGCAATGTATCTTTCTCTTTGTAGTGAAATTGGGTGTGATTTCCCTCAAGAGTTTGATCTCTCTTAGCATATTATATTCCTCTTAGTGGCTTGATGCAACATTGCATCCCCTAAGTTGTGAGTATTATATTTTTTGGTTGGTCCTCTCTTGGAGACATTAGGCACAATGTTCCCTAAGTTGAGAGCTCACATAAACTAAGAGAAAATACTTTGAGTGTACCTTATACTATTTGTTATATGTCCACCTTGCATAACACACTCTAGTTTCTTGTAGAACCATCCTATTTGTTCATGGGTGTTAGGCATACAAAGTTTTTCTTGCCTCATGAACCCTATTGTTCATATTAAGTGGCGCCTTATCAAGGTTATCAAGATTTATAGCTTTTGTATGGTTAGTGTATGGGAACCAAACTTTGGTGTGACTTTCATGTAGCCACTTGCTTGTCTATGTGAGTGCATACCGGTCGTGTGTGTATGTGTCTCTAGAGGCTCAACTAGTGGATGGCTTGAGGTTGCACTAGCCCTTGTGAGAGTACATTTGGTTTGCATAGTGGACATCATGCTCCACTTGTAATTTTTTTTGGATAAATAGATTAGATTCGATCCGCATCACATTGGACAAATGGTCAACACTTGATCCACCCTCTTTTTCTTTTTCTTTCTTTATTTTGTCTTTGGCAGTGTATGCTTGTACCTTGTTTTTTATTCTTATATTATTCACATGTGTGTTCTTTTGTGCCTATGATGGTTTTCCATAGGATCTTGATCCTAGGGGCTTGTGCAACCCTCTTGATCATTTTCATCCTATCTTACTAGAATTGGTACATTTGAACCCCTCTTGATGTGATTTCATCTACTTTAGTTTGAGTTTGATTCAAGTTCCTCCTCTCACTAAATTGGAGGCTAAATTTAGTGTAGAAAAATGTATCCCTTTACATTTTCACACTTTTTTGGGCCCTCCCTAATGAAATTGGGCTTCTTTATGCCTTATTTGGTCCTATTTTGCATCAACGAGTCTTATTTAATGCATTTATTTGAGGATAATCCTAACACTTAACTAATGACCAATCATAATTCATGTTTTTGGGTTGTGTGTTCTAGATCTAATGATCTGGGACTCATATACCACCTTGAGCATATGGGTACTACCTAGGTTTCAAGGCTTGATTGAGAATATGGCTTAGAACTTATTATTTCTTGAAATTTGTGTCCCAAGCTTAGGCTACTGGGACTCATATGCCCCAACTAGCATATGAGTCCCACTTTAGCTTGGACCTATTTTGAATTCAATTCTTTGTGGGATTTTATTCTTCTAGATCTAATGTCGGCTTATAGTGTTGTAATTTCAAGAAATTTGGCATAAACAAGTATAAATACAAGTTATTTCAAATATTTTAGCCCATAAGTTTTATGCAAACATTCCTATGGAAATTTTATGAGATCAAGAGCATACAAGGTAATTTAAGAGATGATTATCAAGCACTTTGAAGCATCAATTCAAGATTCAAGCATCATGTCAAAGTCATAATGCATCATGTGTTTTTATAAGCTAATGTTTGTGATGTAGGTTTTCATAATGCAAGCAAGAATTCAAGTCAAGCATTCAATCAGGATTCAAGATCCACATTCATGCTAGCCATTTCATACAATATTGCAACCTTTATCTCAAGGGTTTGATCTAGGTGTTTTGATACTTGAAGGTCCTTTGAAGACAAAGTTGCAAGATTGAAGAAAGTTGTAAATGTTGTCAAGAAGTTATCATCTTCATAGAAACTCACCTACATATCGCAATTCACACTTTTAGACTTGGAGAGATGATAGGAGAGAAGCTATAGAAGATCACTCAAGGATACCATAGTTTTGGACAAACCCTAATACTGGGACTAAATTGCCACCTTGGGCATATGAGTCCCAATATACCACTTTTCAACACTTTTTTGTAGATCTTGGTTTACCAGTTGTAGATTCCAAATTTAGCTAGAAACTGTAAACACAGACTAAATCACTCAGCCTAGTGTATGAGTTTGTGTATACACTAACAACAAGAAAAATTAGTTTTTTCAGATCTTATTTGGTCATCTCCGGCCTTCCAAGGTACTTTTTTGTATCTCACTGTTTCTTATTCTGATTTTAACTTTCATTTCCTAGATCATATAGGTAGATTTGCATATTGCATTCATTTCCTTCTTTATAAGAATTCACTTAGTGGTGAACCCCCTTTTAATCACACCCAAGGAGACATTCTCACAATCTCTTGGATCATCGGGTTGAGATCTCTATGGTTTCCTTGAATTCAAACTAACAATCAAATAGGAGGAGGACCTAAATGCACCCTTTTGTGTGTTCCATCTCCTAAAAGGTGGAGCACACCTAGTTTCCAAAGGTTCAGTACTGAAATTGGAAAGCATTGGGTGTTAATAAATCTTTAACCCACATAGTGTTGTAAAACACTCTAGATGTAACAACCCAATTGGTAAGTCTGGAAAAACGAGCTAATGCCATTGTTATCTCCTCACTTCCCTCATTGTGATGTTTCCTCCCTGTAGTGTAGAAAATTGTACGCTCTTGAATAAATGAAATTTCACACTTAATTTGGACCTATTTTTCCACCCTTGCATTAATTAGCCTTTAAAATCATCATTAATAGGCCCCTAAGACCCATTATCTCAGATCTTGAGGCTTATTTCACCTAAAAACTTGATAAAATTACTTAAAACATCAAAAATCCTAGAAACCCATCTTAAAAAGCTAAGGTGGGACTCATTCTCCATCTTGTGTGAATGAGTTCCCTTAGGTGGGACCCATTCGCCAAGGGTGGTGAATGAGTCCCATTTGGGGTCTTTTTCAAATTTGAGTGGGAAATTCACCATTTCAATTCAAATTTTTGATGGATGGTAGCGTTTGAGATCTAGACAATGATCAATTAGGTGTTCATTCCTATATAAGAAAGTTTCTAATTCATTTTTATCATCTAGTCAATATATGCAGGCATTCTCAAGAGCAATTTTCAAGATCTAGGCATTCAACAATTTTCACAACAACATTCAAGAGCAAGTAATCAACAAAGTTGAAGCTTGGGAGCAACATTAAAGTGTTTTTGCAAGTCTTTAAGCTCACTTTTATTCAATATCTACCATTTTCAAGGGTTTATCATGGTTACCTATGGTGAATCATGATGGATTCTAGGTTGGGGAGATGCAACTAGCCATCAAGCCAAGCCTAAATACTTAGTTCCGAAGTGATTCCATCCTCCATTACCATTCAATGTTTATCCTAAGGAAGGTATAAGAATTATTAGGGATTTTTGGGGTGATTAGAGATCTCTCCAAGTGACTCACTCATCTTCATATATCCATTCTTACATCATATTCTTTCACATTAGAATAGGATTGCATCATGTTTCAAATTTCTTAGTCTTAGACACACTTAAGGAAAGGGTTTCCATGCACATTTCATTATTTCTATCAAGTTTTTAATACCAAAGTAGGGATTTGACTAAGGTAAACCCCCCATTAGAAAATCAATTTTATATTCTATTTTGCATGTCTTTTCATAGATTTAGATCCAGAACTCAAGTTGGAAGGAAAGAGTAGGTATTGAGGTGTAGATCTAAAGTTTGATTTTATGAAAAAAGAAAAATGGGATTGGTTCACCAAGAGTGGTGAATCAGTCCTACTGTAGTTGTTTTCCAGATTTGTTTGTAGATTCAAATACCCTTTTTCTCGAAACAGGCTCTCATATAGAAATCCAAATCTGGGATTGACTCACCCAAGTTGGTGAATGAGTCCCAATTGGTCAAAAATTCATATTTTCCAATGTTTCAGAGCTGTGATCAGTCATCTTTAGATTTCCAGATGCACACATTTTTTTTTTGTTTTTTTTGTTTTGTTTCATTCACTTTTATAGGTCATTTGGTAGGTCATTGCATTGAATTAGGGTTTTGTATTGCATCTTTCATTTCATTATCTTTTCCAAGTCTAAAATTGGTGGTGAACCCCTTATTAGGTCATATTCAGCCCCTAGAATAGCCCTCTTGCAAGATCTCTTTCTCTTTTGCATTGAGATCTCAAGGGTTTGTTCTTGAGTGAAAGTTAGTGAAAATTTCCCTTCGAGGTCATAAACCCTAAGGAGGAAAGCAAACAATTTTCTTCCTTTCATTTTGGTGAACTTTCATTTAGAACATCGTAGTTCTAATTTACAATGCATTGTCATCCTAGATTTGGCTAGCATTAACGTTGCATTAGGATTTGCATTGGTTGATTTGTGTTCTAGGGTTTCAAATCTTGCATTAGTGAAAGCTCATATAGATTTCATTTTTGCATCTAATTTCATTGAAAATTATTCAAAATATGCATTTCCATCTCAGATAAAAATCATTAAACATAAAAATCATAAAATACAATTGAAATATTTTGAAAATTTTGAAAAAATACTCCCTGGGACTCATTCGCCACCTTGGGAAAATTAGTCCCTCTACATATTTTGAACTATATTTTATATAATTAAATTCTATATTTTTAATCTTTTGTTTGCTATCATTTTTTTTTGTTTTAGTTTTGCATTCTTTCTGTTACATTCAAATCATTAAATAAGTAGCATAGTTTGTAACATTCATTGCAATTGTGGATAGAATTAGATTCTTTTGCTTTTTATTTTCAGCATTTAGATTAGATTACATTAGAAATAGATTAGAAAACAAAAACCAAAAACAAGACCCAACACATAAGCCACTTGGAGAAAGTATGGTTATTTGATTATGTCAATTCTCTCTTTTCAAGTTAAATTAACCTGCAAGCCTTTTAGTAGTGATGAATTTAACATGCTAGATGAATCCCTTGAGGATTTCATCTCACGAAGTTCATCCACTAAGGCTTGTTATGAAAAACCAAAAACAAGAGAAGTTTGCATGATTCAACCTCAACTCATCCTTTACCCACCTTTACACAAACCACAACCTAAAAACAAGCCTGAATTTACTCTTTACCCAACTAGGAATAAATTTTTACAGCAATCAAGTAATGATACCATTTCTCATACATATAAAACTCGAAAAAACCTGCAACCAAGGAAACCAAATCCAACAACCTTACCTTTGCCTAATCCCATTTTTCCTAGTGCTCCTCATTTAACTTCACATAGTGGGAAGGAGTATGATCTTGTTGAACAACTTAAAAATAATCCTACAAAGATATCCCTATGGGACCTAATTCAAAATTCACCTATCACACTATGCTTCAAACAACCTTACAACAAGTAGTGGTTCCTCCTGGTACAAATGCAAATGATGTAGCACCTCTAATACAAGGAATGAATATAGTCAACGTATACATCACCTTTCATCAACATGAGTTGCCTCATTTGGAATTGAGAAAGAATAATGATGCCTTCATGATAATTTCCAAATTCAATAGAATAGGAATAAAAGGACCCTTGTTGACAATGACTTAGCCCTTAATGTGTGCAGTGTGAAAATTTTAGATAGTTGCATGTAGATAAATAAAAAATGGAACCTGATTCCTTATCAATTCGAGGATTTGACAATGTAGGAAAACAACTGCTCAGTGTGATTTCTTTACCTATTATAGTCGAAAAGGCTACCTTACAAACTCTAATTCATGTTTTGCCTCATGATCTTTCATACAATATCCTTTTGGGAAGACCATCGATTCATGAGATGCATGTGGTGCCTTTGACTCTTCATCGTATCATGAAATATGTCTTTAACAACAAGGTATACCAAGTTGACGTAGACCTTGAGCCTCAAAGTTGATTACAAGCTGAAAAAGGAACAACAAGTCCTCTAAGCACATTGATTCTAACATCGAAAATAGAATCTATAGAAGACAAAATAAGATGCAAATAGTGTCAAATTTATTAGACTATGATTGGGTTTCCTCGGAGTTCACACCCTCGTTTATGGGATAACACATAATCGCAAGAAAATAAGATGAAAAACAAAAGCAACCAATGGTCATGTCAACTGAGAACTCAAAAGAAAATTCAAAAGCATCTACCTAATCCACTCTTGAAGAAGATACAAGCTATACAAAAAAATTTGATGAGATAGATTATCAATAGCCACCAAACCTAAAAGAAATGGAAAAAAATTATGGGAGAGGTTATGAATTTATGAAACAATTGGGTTATAGTGGTATGGAAGAAAGAACAAGGCATTCATGTTCCCATAGAACCCAACACGCAAGAAACAAAAATGGTTTGGGGTATTTCCCTTCTAGGATTACACAAGAAACAAAGAGACCATCATTAAACATCAACACCACCATGTGAAAAACAAAAACCAATCTCACCTTCAAACATTTTGAATTTCTTGATATGGATTCCAAACCATCATGGGAATACTTTGAGGATGATGAATCCTTGAAGCAAACACTAGGATTTTATGATAAACCATCCACTACTCCTCAAAATAAAAAGGTTTCATGCACTCTGATGAACACCAACAAAAAAGATGTAGAAGAGGAAAGTAATGAGACAGATGTGAGTAAAGAAGAATACAACCCTAAATTTCTGAAGCCAAGTGCTCTTCCCCTAGGAGATACAATTGACATACCAATAGACATCAATGATAAGGATAAAGTCATTAAGATAGGAAAGTACCTTGATGATGAAGAAAAAGAGGATCACATAATGTTACTCCATGACTTTCTTGAAATTTTTGCTTGAAAATATTCAGATATGCCAAGAATAGATGCAAGAATAGTGACACAAAATATAGTCCTTGCTGAAAATGCTAAACCGGTGTGACAAAAGATACAAAAGATGAATCCTAAGATAGCCTTTCCAGTTAAAGTTGAAATAAAAAAACTCCTTGAGGTTGGTTTCATAATACCTATAGATTATTCTCCTTGGATCTCAAACATTGTTGCAGTCGCAAAACCTGACAATCATATTAGAATGTGTATTTATTTTCATGATTTGAATAAATCATCTCTAAAAGATGGTTTTCCCCTTACTAATATTTACATGATAGTTGACTCAAATACAAGACATTCTGTGTTGTCATTCATGGATGGATCTTCTGGTTACAATCAAATCTTTGTCAACTCTCAAGATCAATATAAAACATAATTTACAACAGTTTGGGGAGAATTTTATTGGTTCATGATGTATTTTGAATTGAAGAATGTGGGAACAACATATAAACAATCTATGACATTAATATTCCATGATTACATACATAATATTTTGGAAGACTATGTTGATGATATTCTAGCCAAATATTTAACAAGAAAAGACAATGTGAATGTCCTCTAGAAAATATTTGCGCGAATGCGAAAATACAACATGAGGTTAAATCTAAAAAAGTGTCTTTCATGTAGATAGTGGAAAAATTCTAGGTTTTATTATATATCACAAAGGTATCAAGGTGGACTTGACAAAAAATGATGCTATAGTTAATATGCCACCTCCTAAAAATATATCTCAATTGCACACATTACAAGGAAGAATTCAAGCTATACATCATTTTGTAACATCTTTAGCTAGTCGAACATTACCATTTACACATCTTCTCAAAAATGATGTGCACTTTGATTGGAATGAGGATTGTAAATAGGCTTTTGAGAGTTTGAAGGAGTGTCTTACAACTCCACCTATTTTACAACCCAGTATGAAAAACTTGAACCATTCATCCTTTACATAGTCACATCAACCCATGCTCTTGTAGCATTGTTGGCTCAACAAGATGAAAGTGGTAAAGAGCATCCTTTTTATTAAATTACCCAAACTTTAACTGATTATGAGGAAAGATACAAAACAATAGAAAACAATGTTTGGCTCTTGTATTCTCTACAATTAAACTAAGACATTACTTACTGAATGCAAAAATACACATGATGACAAAACTTATAGAGAACAATGGTTGCACCAACTTGATATGCTTGACGAACAATATATTAGTGCTCTCGATCATCTCCAAGCTTATGCTAGAACATTATAACATAGTTATAATGATCATGTCATCCCTCGAGTATTCAATAAAGGTGATTTGGTCTTATTTGAAAATCAACATAACGTCAATACTGACCCAACTAAAAAAGGGAAATTCAGTCCTAATTGGTTAGGACCTTACATAATTAATGAAAGTTATGGATTTGGTGCATGCATGTTAATAGAAATGGGCTCGAAACACCCCTCAAATACCTTATTAATTATGCACATTTGCACAGGTATTATGTCTAATCTCTTGAATAGTATGAATTATAAAGTAGTGGTGTTGGAGTTAGTTGATAATATTCTTTGTTCTCTTACATTGCTTCATTCTTGACAAACAATTATTTGTGTGTCTTGAATACTAAAGTGATTATTTAATTCATTTTAAGTGATTAATTTAGGCTTCATTCTATTCATGAACTTCATCTTTTGTGTTGTGTTCGATTAGATCCTATAGATGCTCAAATTAACATAAATTCCTCTATTAATCAAATAAATAAATTTATTGATTCATTCACTAATATTCATCATGTCTGATTAAAAAAATCAAATTATTTAATTATATCTTCAAGGTCCTCTTATTTGATTCAATAAATCAAAATTATTTAAAAATCAAATATCATAATCCCCTAATCCATCTAAGTTAAGTAATTTTGAATTAATTAACCTCTAATCCTAATTACGCATCCTCTAGCTTTTGACTCAACCTGGATCAAACCTAAACCCATGGCTAACCCACCCACTTGCACATGAAATTCATTTTATTTAATTATCTAATTACCCTTTTTCCCTCAAAAAGGCGTATTCTAAGGAAATATTCCTTCATTAACTCCATTTGTTTGAATTTCTTGCCCAAACAATTTCCCTCCAAAATACCTCAACCATATGCATTTAATGCCTCTTACACATGCATTAATCTATCTTACACCTCTCAAATCATCAACCGCATGCATTAACCATGGACATTCTCCAAAATGTGCTACACCTTCCTTCACTAGCCATGTGCCAAGTGTCACAATATCACTGGCTCTTCTTTAGTTTCAAATTCCTCCCATCTCTACATTCTTCAACCCTTCAATATATAAATAGAAGCCACTTCTACTTGACAAGATCATCCACAATCTTAGTATTTGCACTATAGGAACTTTTATTTCATCTCTCACTTCATCTTTAGTATAACATTTTGTCCATTACCATTTGAAGCCTATCAAGAGGGTATTAAAGGACATCCTTTTAACATCAAGGCAAAGAAAACCATAAATAAAAAATAGATTTCAGCTAGCAAAGTGGGCATTGAATAAGAACTTGAAAAAAACATTTTTAAATGCTTATTGTAATAGCTTAGGGCTTTCATTCCTACTTTTGTCTTTTGTTTTAAGACAACTCACTTCTTTTTTGGGTTTAAAATTAACCATTGATTTGATCTTTTCAAGTTGGTTAAAATTGAACTTAGAAACATACTAGATTTTGATCTTTGGATTAAAATTGAACAAACAATTTCACACTTGGATTTTGGTGCTCTAAAAAGAACTCATTATTATTTTGGAGGATTTAAAAAGAACTTGTGTTTTCATTGTTTTGTAATCTTCTTTACAACTAGTGTCATTAAAATTGTGTATGCACTTCTCTTGCACTTCACAAAAATCTTGAGAATCAAAATCATTTTAGTGACATTGATTGTCTACAATATTACTTGCACATTTCAAATTTGTGGCTAAAAATTGAACAATCATGTGAATGTGAAGGAAAGAAATTGTGTGTGCTCCCTCGTAATGCTTTATGAAATCTAGGCACTCGAGCTAAAAATGTACTTCTTCGCTATTGTTTACCTTTAGAGGGCCTACCTTGGTGGGAAAAAGTACACACCCCAAGGGAACAACTCAAACTGGTAATGAGCTAAAGCCAAGCTACTCCCAACCAGCATATAAATTCAAATGTTGAGGAAATCTCAGCATTACAAGAGCTCCTACAGACCAACAAGTGATTCTCCTTATAGGCGTTGATCTTGCCTCTTGTGTGGCCTTTTGAATGGATGCCTTGATTAAGAACCAATTTGTATAAACGCCAAAATCCTTTCTATTTTTTGATGCAAGAACGGTCATTCTAAAGCCGCTTCACATATGTATTCTTCAATAGTAGAAACAGAAAAATCATTTTAATCTCCGGATTTTAAGATTTTGAGATTTGGTGGTCCCAAGAAGTGAGTGTCGAGAAAGGGGAAGCCATTGTCGCCAAATATCTAACTGTTCACTTTGTCTAGTGTTTGGATAAATCCAAGTGGAGACTCAACAAATATTGTATTTTCTATCCTAGGGTTGTGCATTGTTTCAAAATCAAATACTTTGCTTGGATCTAAAACTTTTGAAACAAACATTCAACAAGGTCACCAAATTTCAAACCCTTTGGAAAGAAAATACCTTTGAAAAATCCCCATATTACTGCTTGTACCTAAGGATTCTATCCTGCTTTTAAATATTGGGACCTATACCTCAATAAATTCTCTCTCTACAATCAAAAATAGGAAAATTGTGCCTTTGATTCTTTGATTTTCACACAATGGACCTTGTGGAATGAAAAGGAGTTGAGACATAGACATTTAGTTTGAAAATATAAACACGAAAGTTTGGATGTGGTAAAAAGAATCCAGAATCCACTTAATCTAGATAAAAGACAATTGAACCCCACATATGTGCTTACTCTCATGATTTCCAAAAAGGTCAAGATCCCAAAGAAAAATTCTTTATGAGAAAACTTCAAGTTTAGGTGTCACACTCAAAAATTTATCAAGAAGTACATTAGGAAGTGCAACCATAACCAATACACCAATATAAGAAATAAGTTCACGAGGCTTTATAGACTCAATCCTTTGAACAATTCAGATATGTATGCCCAATTTGAACCGCCCATTTAATTCAAATTTTGGTCCTTTGAATTTGAGAACTTTAGAAGTATAGCATGTTCTTCAATACCTAGGTCTTATAAGCAAAAATATCTCTAAGTTTGTATAGGATCAAAATCTACACTTTCATCCATCCCTCAAACATCAATCAAATCCCATCTCACAAACAAATTTTAGAATCTTGGAAAAAGCATTCATGCTAGACTTTTGGTAATATTTCAAATCAAAGTAAAAAGTCATCTCATTTGACTAAGTCTATGTGGATGAATCCTTCTTCATGCACTTAGTTAAATTATCACCTTGTGGAAAAATTTATTCCAAGATAACATCCAACATCTTGGGGTTTATGAGTTCATTATCCAAAATCAAAAATCAAAAATTCTGAAAGTCTAATGTTCCTCCAAGGTTTATTAAAACTTCAATCATTCACACCATCATTTCATCCTTAAACACCCTAGATTTTATTTTCTATACCTAAAGTTTATACCAACCTAACAAGTTAGAGGTTGACCTCCCATATTATTGAAAGTTGATCCTTATTTTATGGTCCAAAGTATATTTCAACACAAGAATATCATGGAACAAAACAAAGAAACATCCACTTCGAGTGATTTGAGTAAAACTAAAACAAAATTCAGCATTAGGATATCCATCAACCTTCCACTTAATCCTCCTAAAATACCTCAAAATCCTCAAGAGGGAGGTTTCCAAGTGGAGCATGTCACCAAAAATTTACAAGGAATGACTCAAGATGAAATCATGGAGCTAGTAAAAAAATATGAAAACCACAAGATTGTCAACACAATGATGAGACTCAATCCTTCACAATATATGTTAGCATTAGCAAAGGAAGGGGCTAAACTCCCTTCTGATTATGATGTGAGTATATCGTGGAACAACCAATTGGGACTATGTCACCAATATCATTCACACCATCCTTCCAAAACATCATTCAACCCATCCCACAACCAACATCATCTCATGCTCCAAGTCAAACCATGATCACCAAGGGGAGTTCATTGCTCCAAGCTCTTCAAACACACCCCCTTGTAAACAACCAAAATTTGGATTCAAACACCATCTTAGGTATGCCGAACATCATCTCAAAAGACCCAAAACATCTATATATTCCACTCATTTTCCATGACACCAACAATTCATCCACTTTCTCTACAACACCGACATACCCTCTTGGAACACAAATTTCCTTCCCCATGGTTTCACAAGGACAAGTGGAATTGTTTGCACAAGGGAGAAATTTTGATGCATCATCCTCACTTGTGCTAGGGAACACACCACCAATATTTCCACCATTCCCACCTTTGACATCATCATCTACACAAATCCTAGGTTTAGGGCAGCCCCCTTTACCCAACATACCAATCCCAAATCAAACAAATCAAATCAATCTACCAATCACAAATCAAATTAGCACGTCAAGCATACCAAATCTTCTAAGCATGCCACTAATATTGCAACACCAGGTGGCACCAATCCAAAAATCCCAATCAACCATTACACCATCTACAACATCCCGGATTCTCTAAAACATGGTCTCCCAAGGACCTATCATATCAACCATACCCTCTACCACACAACTTCTCGTCATCACTCAACAAGCACCTCAACAACCACCTCAAAAAAATATAATGACACCATTCCAAATACTTCACCTCCACCACCAAATCCAAATATGTCAAATCAATACAGTCACATTGCAAGAAACCCAACAAGCCTATCAAAAGGCACTTCAACAATTCTAAATGCAACAAGTTGCACAAGCTATGCAACAAGCTAAAAAAAAACTACCCAAGCACAAGCACAAGTTTTACTACAACATTAATAGTCTACATAGGCTGCACTAGCCGCTAAACAAGCTCAAGCACAGGCACAATCTCAATACCAAGCATAACAAGCTTGAGCATAGACCTTGTTATAACAACAAGCTTTCAACAATACCAAGCACAAAAACAAGCAGCTCAACTACAAGCCCAACAACAAGAATTGTTGGCACAACAACAAGAAGACCAACAACAAGAATTTTTGGCACAACAACAACTACAAGAATATCAATAAGAATTTCTTGCACAACAAATCCTACAACAACCTCCCCCAAGCGCAACAACAAGTACGCAAAACACCCCAGCCATTGCTCAAGAAACAAAACCACCCCAAAACACATTCATACAACCACCCGATCTGCAAAATGATGTATCGGTACAAATTAAATTGCTCTCACAATAAGTGCTAGACCTACAATAAGGGAAAAAAAAAACACAAAGGAATTTGTTCCTCTATCCATTTGACAAAATCATTACGATGGTTTTGTTTCCAAAAGGCTTCGAGATACCTAAATTTGACAAATACCATGGAACCAGAAATCTTCAAGATCAAATTAAGGAATTCCATGTACATTGTATGGAATTTTCCTATGAAGAATCATATCTAATGCGGCTCTTCCCTTGAAGCTTGGTTGGTCCAGTAATGGAATGGTTCTCCTGCCTTCCTCCTAGGATTAAAAAGTTCCAAGAAATTGTGGACTTATTTATTACAGAAATATTCATTTAACATAGGCATGGACATGAGCTTGGAAGAACTATCAAGTGTAAAACAAGCCAAGGGAAAAACATTTGCATCCTTCTTGCAATGATGGTGATTCAAGGCCAATAGAAGAAAGTGGGCCATGCCAGAAGAACATAAAATTGTGACTATCATCACCAATCTTGAAGGGAACTTGTCCTTTCATTTGAAATTGCAATGGATAACATATGACCAGTTGATCCCCAAGGTGCTCAACATAGAAAGAGTCCTTATAGCACAAGGGGCCACACCTACTTATCAAGACAATCAAACATCAACAAGCTACAATGACAAACCTCGCACATGGGAAAAGAACAAGAATTCTACCAATGATGGTGTTGTTGACACTAAAGTTGTAATCAGTGCTCCAAGAAAAATACGTAAAAACAAATATACAAACAACCAAAAAAGAACACCCAAAACACCTTGTGATACAAAAAATCACAACAACAACCCAACCAACAAACACTCAACAATGTAAATAATCAAGGTGCACCATCCTCAAGGAACATATATCTCCCTAAACAAAAATACACACCCCTTGGGGAACCAATCGAATTTGTCATGCAGGAACTCATTCAAGCCAACATCATCATTCTCCTAGTAATTGAAAATTACCAGGAGCCTCAAGTTAAACCACCATGGTCTAATGGAAAGCACCTTTCTGATTTTCATAAGATAACTTGCACACAATAGCCAGTTGCATGCAAATTAAAATCCTGATCCAAGATCTTCTTGATGATAAGACCATAACCATTGAACAACCCACTAGGAATCAAGATCTTAAAATATACAAGAATCTGATGCCAGACCACAATAAAGGAAAAACCAATGGTAAAGGGAAAAAGTATGGCAATGTAAACCATATTTATGACCATGTGGTCACATCTTTGGATGAGTGGGTAGATGTTGTCAATATCACAGGATCTAGAACCAAGTGTGGAGTCACCACATGAAGTATCAGGATTACCATCCCAGGACCTTCACAACCATCTAGGGTACCCACTACAAATCCAAAATCCATCCCTAATGATTACAATGTAATAGAATAATTGAAGAAGACCCCTACCCAAATCTCCATCATGGAGTTACTGAAAATCTTAACCGCACATAGGGAAATCCTAGAAAAGGAATTGGCTACATTCTCCATCCCCACAGATCTTGAAGTAGAATAGTTCCAAGATATGGTCAGACATATCTCTAAGAAGGATTTTCCAACCCAACCATCTCATAACTGTGCACTCAATCTTGAAGTCTTAGTCCATAAGAATAAATTCAAACGAGTCTTGGTGGATGGAGGTGCATGGTTGAATATTTGTACTCTCAAGCTATTAATGAATCTAGGATTTGATGGCACATTCAAAATTTGCAATTTGCAAATTTGAACTGCCCATATTGAAAAAATTTCCTTTGCACACTCAAAAGTACCCTTGAAATATCTCCCTGAGTGACCTACTTTGGAGGGTCACAATTTGAAGCTAGTTGATTGTCAAGACAAAATGATTTTTTCTCTCCATTCTCTCTAAATTCATGTACTCCCTAGTCTAATTTTTAAGCCTCGTGATCAAATTTGCTATTTTTTTAAGGCCAAAAGCAAATACAATTTGCTTTGTTTGCATACCTTCATTTTTAGAAACTTTTAAAGGTGGTCAAGTTTGACCCTCAATATCTAGTGAAGAATGATGATTCAAGGATAAACCTCTTGCACACACACTCAATGGACTCAAATGACTTAGTTTGTCTGGTGGTACTTCCCTAGGAGATGATTTGATATTTTTTTGAGAATGGCAACCTCATGAGCTTTAATTGGTTTTAAACAGGTACAGTTGCAAAAAAGTCTGAGTAGGCCACTTTGACGTTGAACATCTTTCATCTCATGACTTGATTTTATGTGTTGATTGTTGCACTCCATTCTTGGGTCAAATGTTTATATTCCTACTCAGTTTCAAGGTCTTAGTATAAGTGTTGATGGGTTATCTAATTGTTTTTTGTGACTAGACCGAAAATGTTGTTCCAGAAAGTGTCAAACTTTTCAAATTTAAGGACAACTCATTTCTTATTTTTTCTTGAAACATCATGAGATCCATTCTTGTCAAAATCAGAGATCATATGATGCATTATTTTAATGCATATCAGTTGTGGCAAAAGCATCTGACAGGCCAATTTACAAAGTAGGTACCTGAAATTTTTTGGCAATGTGAGTTTTGAGGAAATGAATTTTCTCTAAATAAATTATAGAGTCCATACACAAATTTTCATGGTTTTAGGTGCCTTGGTTTTCCTGTAGTGAATTTTCCCTATTTGATCTGCAAGCGAAATTAAAAATTGCTATATTTCCTAAAGTCTAAAAGGTGAATATTTAAAATATCTTAAGTATTTTAAATACCTTCAAAATTGGAATGCAACATGATTAGGGAATATTTCAATTTTTAATGTTTTATAAGGTTTTTGCTCACCACAGAGAGAGTCATGGGCAAGGAGGAGAATGTTGGGAGCACAATGTTTGGGGTGATTTTGATTTGGAACTTCTATTGCAGTGAGGGTTGAGGAATTTCTCTCTCCATTGAGGTGTATCTAATGGATTTCAGTCGGATTTGAGTAGAGAGTTTTAGCTGAGAGGCTGTGAATCACGTTTTTAGCTTCTGGTGAATTTTTGGGGGTCTATTTGAGCTCAGGATTGATGATTTATGGTTTGGATTCATCCACTGACCATTCCTAGTGTGTGGGAGCTGATTTTAAGCATGTTTGAGATGATTTTTGGTTGCCGATAGGTGCAAAAACGCCCTACAACTCATTAAAATGCCCAACAAGTTTTAAGAATGCTGAGGAAAGTTGAAAATGATCAAAATTATTTGAAGGAACCCTATTTTTGGTCCTTAAATCTAAAATCTCTTCAAGATTAAAACACATTACAATGCGAAGCAGTAGCAACCATTATCATAGAGAAGTTAGGGTAGATGATGAGATCAATGGAAGATGATGAAGGAGCAGTGTGGACCAATCCCTATTTGCCTGACAAAATGAAAATGACATCAATAAAAGAGCATTGGGGAAGTAGGAGGAAAGGTTTATAGATTTTAATAAATTTATTTTGTAGCTATAAAGTTTTTTTTTAAGTTTTAAATCAAGGCTTACCCATGAGCCCGAGAAACTTTTGGCTATCATCACAAAAAAACAAGGGGAAGTGAGCATTGGCTAGAAAGAAAATGGTGGGCCAAGCAATATTTTTTAAAGTTTTTAACTTTTAACAATATTTGCTAAGTGTGATATTTTAAAAGCTCCCCATTTTAAAATGTAAAATTTCAATGTGAAGTGAAAGATAAAAGCACGAGGGGAAACATTTTAATCGACTGGGTAAAACAAAGTTGAAAAACTTTTACTCTAGGAAATATTTGCAAACAATATTTTAATGTTTTAAATCTTTTTATTTGGCTGGGAAATGAAGACTTGCCCGTGAGCCCGATTAAATTTTTGGTGCCTCCATCAAATGCAACAGGTGTTCTGGGATTTCATGAAAGACATGGTGGGCCCATAAAATTTTAAAATGCATTATTTAAATGGTGAGTAAAAGTATTTATGAAAATATGGGAGTTTTTATTTTTAAAAGGTAAAATATGGAAAAGCACGGGTAATGTTTTATGGTGCTCGTTTTAAAAAAAAAAAAATCCTCCATCAAGATTTTAAAATGTAAGAGTAAGCTGCAAAAGTAAATGTACACAAGTGATTATTTTATGAATTGAATATTATATTCACTAAAATGAAATGTTTTGTTGGAAAAAAAAATTCATGGGGAGCAGAGCAAGTGAAAAATGAACAAAGGGGTGAAATATTTTGCAAGGCAGAGATATTTGTCAACTAGAGAATAAAGAGGAATGATGAATCTTCAGGGAAGGGGAATATTTTTCTGTTGAAGAGCAGCAAGTGCAAGATGCATGAAACTGGGAACATATTGAAACTTCTTTAGCAAGCAAAGGCAGTTACAGATCAATGGAGCTTAGGATGCCAGATGTCAATTGAAGATGTAGTTTTAGGGTTTTTCCTTCTTCTATATCTTCTTTATTTTTCTCATTTGTATAGGTTCTGGACTTCTAAATTAGGAGAGTAAGGTAGAATAGTGTCAAGTCTGAGTCATATATAGAATATGTAAATCTTAATAGTTTGATTTTATGAGCTCAAGTGGTAACCAATTTCTGTAGAAAAAAATTATTCTTCATAAAGTTATCTCCAGATTTGTCTGCTTTTGATTATATGAATTCAATATATAAAGGATTGTTTGACTTTATCATCACAACTTTCTTGTTATTTTGTTATTTGGCCATGGTTCTCTTTCAAGTAAAGAGTTAAATTACTATGATCAGATAACTATAATTTTGAGTACACAAGTGGGATTGCTATGTAGAACTTTATGACAATATGAGTGGGTTTGTTAATGTAAGGCATTAACATATTTTAAAATCCATTGGTTGAACTTAGTTTGCTAATAGTATCTTTGTTACATTTTTATATTTGACTCCATGGCCCATGATTAGGCACTCGCCTACCACAAAGCCTGAGACATGTTCAAAAACCATCAAATCATATTAAATCTTTGTTACTTTGGTCCTTTTATTTTGATGTTTAAGTTATTTATGTTCTCTATATCTTCATGATATTTGAAAGAGTGTGGAGGTTGAGTTTGAGTGAATTTTGTCTATTAACCCTCTATGTGTTTTAGATGAAGATATCTAAATTATTTGTTCTCTACAATGTTCAATGCAAATTGGATTATGCTTGAACTTGGTAGAATCTACAATACCCATTACTCACATATCTGAGAACTATCCACTTTCATAGGTCTGTAATTAGTTCCTTGGCATGAGTTTATCATACATTCAGGCCTACAATTAGGAACACCCTCCTGAGTCCTATGGAGCTCAAAGTGCATAAGGCTTTCATATCCTTTTTCGTTGGATTTTCTTATCTCCAACCTATTGATAGTGCAGATTCCTTATCCTAAATATTGAATCCCCTATTTTAGGCATTGTGTTTCTCCTTGGGATTTAAGGTTGCAAGAAAAATAATCAACAGGATTCTCTAAATATTTCATTGGAAAAGGTAAAGGTATCACTATCAAGGCCTATGATGATCAAGAAAGGGTGTCTCAAGGCACCATTCAACTCCCTATCCAAAGTAGGGATAGCAATCATGGAGACTACTTTCCAGTTCCTTGGCCTTTAACTCCTTATAATATTCTCATGGGTTGCCTAGGGATCTATGAGATGCAAGTTGATGCCTCCACATTCCATCAATGTTTCAAATTCCCTTATGAAAACCAAGAGGTCACAATCCACGGTGACCCTAAGCCTTTTTTTATTGCAAAAATCTATAGGCCAAATATTACAAGATCCCCAAAGTTCGAAAGAACGATGAGGTACCTACATCTCCATATATAGACCCATCCACCCTAGCTTCCACTTCTGAGACAAATACACCCTCCATTTAAAAAATCTCAAATATTAATGTCATTATCCAAGTCAATGGATGTGGAGATTACAAAATGAAAAAGAGTGCCTTTGTGATAGGAGAGTTACCTCAATCTCCTAGACAGGTATAACTTTAGTGGTGAATTATCGCCAATTGGTGAATTCTAGGAATCTGGCAATTCGAATTTGGTGAATCTATCGTATCTGCAAGGTGTTCAAATCGCCAGGAAATCATGGACTATCGGTCCAATGCATGTCCATTCGCTAGCAATTTTTTTTACGAGGCATGTTTAGGCAATAAATTCGCCATAACAAACTACGTGTTTCCAATGCACCGATCAATATTTTTTCCTAGAATCCCGGGGAGCATGTCAAAGTCACCAACATATTTGCCAATACTATTAAAACAACATTAAATGAAGACCCATTTCGCCAATTAAAATTTATAAATAGTTGCTTGTGAAGACCCATTTCGCCAATTAAAATTTATAAATAGTTTCTTATGAGGACCTATTTCGCCTTGAAAATTTCAAGGTATCATTGTATAAGCATGCAGGATTCACCAAATTTTTAACATACCATTTCAAAATCCCACAAAATTCACCAAATATGGATTGATATAAATACAATTGAAAGTGTTATTTGTTTTTACACATTTTGTTCGGTTCTAAGGTTCTACTTCTTGATTCAGAAGTCGACGAAACCCGAAAACATAGAGTCAAAGTTGAGTGATCATTTCTTAAATCTTCATACTGTTATTAGTTATTAGACTATTAATTATAATAATAAGATTTCTTTATCTGTTTTCCATTCTTGCTTCAGTCTTAAACACAATTTTAAGTAGGGAATGTGATCTATATTCTCTGTCGGTCTGTCCTTAAACAAGAAGACTGATTTTTCCAACTTTTATTCGAAGTGAGATCAATATGTCGAGCAAAAAGGGTAAGACTCCTGAATAGGCGGGTAATAAAGAGTCTAGGAGGACATCAAAACGCCCAAAATGGGGAGGTACCATACAATCTTACTTTGGAATTAGCAAAGCTTCTAATCCATCAGATCAAGGTGGAGCTACACCATCAACTCTTCAACCAAATATTATTGAAGGTGGAGATACATCATTAACTCTTCCACCACAAGAAGGTCAAGGTGAGATTGTCATTGTGTTAAATCAAAATGTATCAAATGAGGATGGAAATACCGCAAAAGATGTTCCAAGGGATCCCCTGGATAACCAGAATGAGATAATTGACTTGGATGAGGATGATGTTGGTAACAAGAAAAGAAAAGGCAAAGAAAAATTGGGGCGTGAGTGGCAAATGACCAGGAATTCTCAAATTGGTTGGTTGTCAAAGTACCCATTCCTTGAACCAGTGGGGGTATCAAACATAAACGATACTGAAAGGGCAACAGAGGTCAGATGTAAGATTTGTAGTTGGAAATGTAGAAGATACAAAATGATGCAGCTAAAGCTTGACACTATAGAAAAGCATATGGACAAATTTTACGAAAAACAAATCATAGACGAAAAGGAACAATCAGTCATACGATGGAAATCAAAGGAAGAATGTCTTCATGTTAAGTATGCTGCAGATTATGGAGACCATAACCATAGAATGTCAAAGATTAAAAAATGTGAAGGTACACTTGAGGCTCATTTTGGAAAAGCCATGGAAGCAGCAAATCTGTCAAAAATTGTTCAGATGAGTGTTTTTTTTTCATATATTGTCCAGGGGCATCCTATGACAGACTACCTAGAACATTTTGATTTATTATCTTATTTGAGTGTTCCCCACTTTCCCTTCTCACATTGGTCTGTAAATGCTAGATGGGAATTGGCGAACTGTCTTGCTGCAGTGGAAAAGCAAGATTTAAAGGAGAAATTAAAAGAGTCAAATTTCATGGCATTATCTTTAGATGAAGTTACTAAGGTATACAATACTTCTTGGGTTTGTATGCATTTGTATACTGTAGAACAACATGTTCACCAAGCTCATCTTCTTTGTGTTCGTATAGTGAAGGACAGTTCAACATCGCCAAATCTATTTGAACTAGTCAATAAATCTTTGAATGAAATTGCAGGTTTGGATGAGTTGACAATTGCCAAAAAGTTGTTGTGTGTAGGAACTAATGGAGCTGCAGTGATGCAAGGTCAAAGGAGCGGTCTTTGCACAAATTTACAAACTACTTGTGCACCATACATGCTTAGCTTCACTGCATGCCCCACATAATGAATTTAGCATTTAAAATTGTAAGCAAGTTTCCAACAGTATCAAAAGTTGAAAATCTAGTTCGCGAGATCCACGCATACTTCTACCGAAGTCCCAAAAGTTTCCTTGAATTTCAACATTTTGTTGAGGGGATAACATCTAGAAACAAGCTTCTCAAGGATTTTGATACCAGATGGATCTCCCTACATGGACCAATGCAATGAGTTCTTTCAGAATATCAATCCTTGATTGGGTTGATGTACGAGCATCACAACATAGTAGACAAAGGTCCTGAACTCTTACATAGATTAAGCAATATAGAGACACTCTTGACTTTAGCTAGTCTTCTCCCCATGTTGGATGAGATGAACAATCTTGTGAAGAAAGCCCAAGATAGAACTATGTATATTTATGAATATGCCAATCTACGTAAACTTACATGCTTGGCCCTCGATCATCTATATCTAGATCTAACACAAGAAGGTGCAAATTATTTGATGTGGTAGAAAAATACTAATTTGAATAATCCTGATAATTATTTACTGTTTAATGCAAGCGAGCACTTATGTATTTGTGTACGTGGATATGAGATACCAATGTACCATTGTAAGATAGGCACTGGTAGGCGCTCTAGAAAATAAGTACCTGTTAATGAGGAAGATTTTAATGACATTGTTAAATCTGTTAGTGATAATTTGAAGGAAATTACAATATCTCTTTCCTCAAAGATTCGTGAAAGATTCCCTTGACATGAAATACTTGAATCCTTGGGTATTGTGTATCCTCAATTTTGAGTAAACCGAGATAACCCAAAATATTTTCATGATCAAGTAAAAATCATGATCGAACAGTTTTCAGAGAAGGTAACATACAATGAACAAATAATAGAAGGAATTTTAGATGAAAATAAGCTTAGAAAGCAATGTCGGAGTTTTGCAATAGCTATGACGGACTAGTCTGATTCCATGGGCAAGGAGAAGGCCTTTGAACTGGGATCAATAAAAAAGGTTTGGACAAACTTAGGTCAAAGTGAAATATTGCGTGGTTCGACGTCAGAATATTTCAAAATTGTTGATTTATGTCAAACAATGATGTTGGGGTTGATGGAGGATGAGAGATTTTTCAGTACATTGGGGTTTTTGAAATCAAAGTTAAGAAACAAAATGGACAAGAATTTGGAAAATTGCTTGAGGATGAAAGGAACTGCATATAGTGTCAAAAAATTTCCTTTTGAAAGGGCACTCGCAATCTGGAGGTCCACATGTGAAAGAAGAGGGGCCAGGTTGTGCAACATAGGCTCTCCAATTCTAAGAGTTGTCGGTACTGGTGGTGGACCTGGTGGTACTAGTGGCAGTGGCAGTGGGCCTGGGATAGATGAAGATGACAATGATATTGAAATTAACACAAATCAAACAATGAATGTTGATTTTGAGACACAGATCGAACATAGTGCAGAGTAGTCTCTGAATCAAGATGACTCTTTTACTTTATCTGAAGATGAGCATCGGTTTGAGGACCCTGACTCCGTTTGGTAAATGGAAGAGAATTAGCAGGTTTTAGGTATTTTTACTGCACTTCTTGAATCAGTTTCCAATGTTCCAAAGTCCAAACTGTAGCTGATGATATTTTATATTCTATTAAATGAAATTTGTGAATCATTGCACTTCAAGTTCATGATATCTTATAATCTTATTTTAGATTGCACTCAAGCACTACATGAATCATATTCCAAATAGTAGTTGATGATTTTTTATATTGTATTCAAATAAATTGTGAATCATTTCACTTCAAGTTCAGGAATTAGGATATTTTATTTAATATTTTATATTGCACTCCAAGTCTCCATGATATTTTATATTATATTGCACTTCATGAATCATATCAAGATTTTTAGTCAAAACATAATAGAAGCTAATAGACTAACAGTTCAACATCCATAACTTAGAAATGAACAAAATAAACCTTGATCATTTTATTCAAAATAATGATATGTTTATACAATGGAGAAACATGAGTTCGAAATGAGTAATTTCCATTCAGATGCTAGTACTGTAAAAAAAAATCAAACTCTAATGAGTTTAAAACCTTCTACAGAATGACTGGTGCACTAGCTAGCCACCAAACCTCAAGAAACTTGCGCCAAAAGTGGCCCAAAACTATCATCAAGACACAACCATCGAATGAAATAGAACAAAGGAAAATTACTTAACGTTGATCGAATTCAAATCTCAACCGTCGATCCTTCACTTTTGTTAGAGCATCGAACGACTACCTTCAAAAAGGTTGATGTAATCTCCATCTCAGCACGATGGGCCCACCACACTATGCATCACCAAAGGCCCAAAGGAATACACATGGCGGTCACCCATGATATCGCAATCAATAAACACCTTGCATCTTCTGATCACGCGATGGCGGGCAACCATTGATCTCCATCATTGGCAATCGTGTTCATTCATAACAATCACTAAAGTTGAACATAACCGTCGAGCAACTTTTTCATCAAGATTATAACACCTCCATTGATTTTGAGCATGTGCATCTTGTAGCCGCTTTAGTAACCTGCCATATTATGTATATCTTTGGGTTGGGTCTTTTCTGACGTTACCTTTTTGAGGGTGGTTTCAAAACAACTTATATCCCATTGAATTTTCTAGTCCAGGCCCCTTTTAAAAAAATACTAAATATTTTGCCTGACCTTTTATTTCTCAAGTTTGGGTTGGACCGTGCCCTGTGTTTTAGAACAACTTTGAGCCATTGTTTATTGTTTCCCTAGGCGGTGTCCCCTTCCCCTCTTTTATTTTAAGTAATTGTATTATTTTGCAAGGGTTATTTTTAGTGATCGTCAATCTCCCTACAGTTGATCTTGACCGTTCCCCGCAATCTCATGATGACATCACCGCTGGTTGCCTGGTGATTGTGATATCATGGGTGGGCGCCACATGTCCCAGGTTGTCGATGCTGAAAAGGAGTAAATAAAGTGCTTAATATTTGTATTAGACTTGAGTATGTTATAGAGTGGGTTACTAAACCAGATGTGAGATGCACGTGCTCGAGATTGACGGCGATGTTTTAACCTTAAGGAAAAGTTGCTCAACGGATAGGTTTTGGTGCTGCTCACTGTTGTGAATGATCATGATTGCCGATGGAGGGAATCAATAGTTGCCCGTCATTGTGTGATCTTAAAGTAAAGGGTGTTTAGTGATTGCGATATCATGGGCGGATGCCACATGTATTCCTTTGGCATTGTGTATTATGGTGGGCCCTCGATAATGACATGGAGATGTTGTCAGGCTGTCAGCCTTTTGAAGATGGTCGTCTGATCATTGATGATATGATAGGAACAAGAGATCGATGGCGAGGATATAAATTTGCATCAAATATGATTGAAGCCATTGGCGCGGCATGCAAGTGAGCTTGAATGGTAGATGAGATGTCTGTTGGCCATTTTTCATTGGCTTTAAGTAGTTAATTCCATTCTATCTTAACCACAAAGGTAGTCAAATGTTTTCGAAGTGGTCCAGAGCTAGAGATTGAGTTTTTCAAGCAATTACAGTGAGATTTGGTTTTCTGCAAGGCACAAAATCCCATGAGTTACCTTCTATGCCACAGTTTCTATTTGAATGTGTTTTTTGTGGAGGGTTGTATTGTGTTGGTCAGGGGTCTTGTTGATTAAGACTGTAAGGTTACTGGTTCTTTTGAATTGTGGGAAATTGCAAAGTTTTGGTGTAATTTCGTTCTGGGTAGCCCTAGTTTGTTCAAAAATTTGATTTTAGGAGAAGCCCTGGTTGTTCGAAATGGCGCCATCAAAACACCATTCTTGCCATATTGATTATTTGTGAAGGAATTTATATGACAATTTCCTAGATCAATTCTCGCTATCAACAAAAGACAAGAAGACGGGTTTGGTTTTAATGAATAGAAAAGCCTTAAGCGAGGGACTAAGGTGTAAAACCTATAATATTGTAGATGCTAGGGTCCAAATGAAAGGCCTAGAAATGTTTAGGAGATGGTATGGGCAGCGAAATGTGCCTCATCCTTTCTGTAATGGTTGGAAGTACGATATGGGGAAACTAGTTGTACTAAATGTATTTCCTGATATTGACCTACTCATAGCAGTGGCAGCACGATATGATCCTATTACAAGGATTATCAGGGATAATGATGGTGGGGTTCTACTGAATATAAATGCAGATGAGTTTCAACAGGTTTTCGATTTGAGTGAATATAGCCCATTCTTAGTCCAAGTAGATTTTGAGGAAATGAAGCAGGAATGCCAGGTCAAAGCCTCTTTTTAGATCAAAATTGCTTCCTCCTCATTTAGCCAAGGTAGGCAGTTCAACGATTCACATCAGCCCAATTGATTAGGAGCCTTTCAGGCTGAGCTATTTTGCTGATCACTTCTTGGAAACATTTTATTCACTTTGCCAGATTTTAGGTTTTAGCCCTAATAGCGTGATGCCCATTTCTTATATGTTAATGGGGGCTCAGATTCAACATCCCAATTTTTTTGTAGTGTATGACTATGCATCTTTTCTTGCTGAAAAGATACATGAGGGTTTGTTGAAGTTGCATATGGGGGACACTGGTGCTCCTTTCTTTTGGTACTCCCTATTAATGCATATGTTCTTGTACAAGAGTGTCGACTTCTTAGATAAAATGGTGTTGAGGGAAGAAGTGAATGGAGAAAGATTACCAGTACAGGTTTGGAGTGCAGATTTGTCTTGCAACGGGGGAGGTGCTAGCTCTGTGCAGTTTGATAATTGTTTTGCTTCGAGACTTAGAGCTAGATTGGTGGTAAATGTGCCAAGGGTCGTTGAGGATTTGCATGATTTCCTCCAACCCAAAGTGAGGAAGCTTGATTTGAAGGTGTGCCACAATTGGCGTGACATCATCTTATACCCCATAAGTATTGTCCTAAGAGTTTATGGTTTCTAGGGAGCTCCTCACATTCTCCCATATAATGTACCATCAAGGATGGGATTTTTCGAGGTCATGTGGCAACTAGGTTGCATTCATGAGGATAATTTGATAGGGAAAGGAAAAGGGACTTTGTTCCCTGATTATACTGTTGTTTCTAATTTTTTCTTTTCCAAGGGAGGTTGGGTCCACTTTGGAAGATTTTTTGATGATTATCATTTGAAGAGTGGATCTAAGAGGCAACATGACCCTAAGGGATTCTTTTCCCTATTCAGGCAATGAATTAAAGGTGGCAAGTTTGCACATGTTTTCAATTTTCTTGAGGATCTAATCATAAATGAGTTTGATTTGAGCAGATAGGAATTGAATAAAGAGAAATAGATTGCCTATGACAAACGGTTGTCTATGGTGCATAAAATGGATCCAAAATATGATCCACTGATGGACTTCACTCCATTTCACAAAAAAATAGATTTCTTAATGAATAACTTCAAAGATATCATGAGAACCTTGAAAACCAAGAAAGTCAATTTGAAACTAGACTTGGAAATTCAGAGACCAAAGGCGAGGCCTAAAGAAATAAGGCCAACTTATCAGCCACCAGAGGACAGGCCTCTATATAGGAGGAAGAGAGATGATAGCAATGATGAGGAGGTAGGAGATAAAACAGGAAAACAAATAATGCAACCATCATCACAACCGGGTCAAGGGATCAGGAAACCTGGAGGGATAAGGATTGTGGACCTAGATTCACCACCGAGAAATGATCCTGTAGAGTTACTATCAGAGCCACGCCTAAAGAGGCAAAGGGTTGAGGAAACACAAGAGGCTCTGATGGATGAAATAATTATAACTAATCAAGACATGCATGTTGGTATCCATTCTCCTCCTAGATCAACACAATTGGTGTTAACTGATATGGATATAAAGGGGCAGTGTGTACAGGATGCTAAGATGGAGGCCTGCAAGGCATTCCTAGATGATGATGCCTTCATGAAGACTCCTGTATTCTTGGAGTTAATTTTGAGAATGAAATTAGAGGAATATCAGGATAAATGCAAGAGAAGGAGAGAGTCAAGACCTTATAGGTCTGAACAGGAGAATGATGATGAAGTTAAGGCCGAACTAATGGAGGAATTCAAGAGCATTACTCCTGAGGAAGGAAGGAGACTTGTGACTAAGGCTAGTGTCTTACTTCCGCCTGAATGGGACATAGCTGATGCTATAGCATTCAATGTTATCCTGTAGTCCAAGCATCCTGTGCAAAACAATGAGGAAGAGGTTAAGGCAGCTCTACAAGACTCTGCTTTTAGTGAGGAATATGAAACTTTGGCCATATGGGCATTGGCACCTCAGGGTAGAAAACCAAATGTGTCTGATATTGGCCCAAGTCTAAGGGGAGGGCTCATCATCAAGAGAGCTTCAGAAACCTCAACAACAGAATCCACAAGCTTGACATTGAATGTGGCCAAATTGGCCCAAAAGACAGCTGAAAGGGAGGAAGCTGAAAAGAAGAGTTTGATGGAGAAATACAACATAATAATTGGGGAATATAGTAGAATACAACAGAGGAATGTTGAGCTATAGTCTGAAGTAGATAGACTGAAATATGGGTAGGTAGGAGAATCCTCCAATGCCCCTGGTATCAGAGCACTACCCACTACTTCAGGGTTAGTTCCCCTTAATATCCCAATCATTTCTACTCCTGGGTCCCCCATTAGGACACCTGCTCTCGGCCCTGCGCCAAAGCCAGTTGAAGAGGAAGTTGAGTATTATGTGGATCCTACCAAGAAGAAAATGTTGAATACAATCACAGAATTGTAGGCTACCCTAAAGGAAAGTGAGGATGATGCAATTGCTAAACACAATGAGGTGGCTGACACCGTTTTGAGGCATCTAAATGAGAAGGTTGATTGTAGGTTGCCATATGTACATTCTTTGTATTCTTTAATCTTGGGTGGAATTAAAAACATTAACAGAGATTGGGAAGTAGTTATGCCTTTGGTTGAGAAGTGGATCCCTCAGGCCACTGATTTAGATGTTATGTTTAAGGCTTCTAGGTTTGATGTAGACAACAGACCTCAGTCATTGAAGTCTACTCTAATTTTTATGAAATCATTGAAGGGATTCTAGGCCCTACCTGATGATTTGAGTAGAAAAATTAGAGAATTGGTAAAGAGTTTTGATGACTAGAATGATACTTTTCTGCCAGATATAATAGATGCATAGGGAAATATTAAGACATTGCAGTAGTGGCAAGATAGGGCGGAAGAGGTTATTGATGCACAAATCAAATTGATTTGTGATGGCTCAGACTATGACTTGCTGATGAGCAGTATGGATAAAATAATCAATACCAGCATATTCTTAGAGTCTTTTGAGAGAGAGGCTAACCAGGTTGCGGTAAAGTACACACCTTACGATACTAGGGTGATCAAGGTGGTGAATTTTAACTGGCCAACAGATGAGGAATACCAGAGATGGGTGGATAAGTACTTAACCAAAGAGGAGTAAAACAGTGTCTATTACTGACAACTAACAACTCAGTGGTTATAGTATAGCTGATTATGGTCTATTAATAATTGACCAATGACATGTGTAATTTTTGGCCCAATGCTTGTTTTCTCCTTCGTTTTCTATAAGAAGAATTTCAAGGCCAGAAATAGGGGTTGGCAAGTCAGATATTTTGAGGTCGATTCTAGGTATAGTTGTAGAACAGATTGTAAGAACAAGTTATTTCAATATTAATACAATTTAGGTTTGGGGTTATTCGGTAATGGGGTTTTAGGTCTATGAAGATTTGATGTTTCACAACAGTACTAGAATTTGAGTTATGATGTTATATTTTGAGCTCATGTCTCTCCTTTGTATAAACATATCATAATTTTGAATAGTATAATCAAGGATTATGGTGTTCATCTCACTGCTCAGTGCTCTGGTGTGTATGTTTTCCATTTCGGCTTTAATTCAAGGAATCAATTAAAATTCTTGGATGGAATCATGGATGGATATGTTTGTAAAGGGATTTATTAAGAAGTATTGGGTTAGGATATGGATTGACACTATTGTAATGCAATATTGCCAGGGATCTTATATGCTATGTATTTGAAAAATTGAATCTGTTGTTAAATTTTAAATGTTTGTGAATTTCACTCCCCAATGGTATATGGCAATGGTTTAAATTGTACGAGTTTGTGAAGTCATGTGTTTGCATGTCTTTACTTAGATATTTTTGCCAAATTGCAAATAAAATGACTATCATAAGTTACAAAATAATGTTGTAGTCATCCTATGCCCTTGATTGGAATTGGCAATTCCATAGGTAGATTAGGAGACAAACTTTGTTTACGTTAGAAAACACCAACAAAACCCACCCAAAAAAGGTAACATCCGAATAGATTTTCACCCAAGGTATTACATACGACATTAGGATTTTCATGAAAACCAAAATAAAAACCCCAACCTTAGGTTCTTTCCCAAACAAAATGACACATTGACAGACTAGGACAAGGTCAAGACAAAGAGGAATTCAGAGAGCAAAATTAGAAGTTCCATCAAGTTCACCAGTAGTTCAAATGATAAAATAAATAATACAGATAATTGAACATCATCACATTACTGAAGTCTGAATTTGAGCTTTTTAATTGAATTTCACATGAAGGAGTACATATTGGCACTGGCAATGCAAAATCTTGCCAATGCTCAAAGACAAATCTGCATAGAGATGAGTTAGAACTTGGAAACTCATATTATCATTGGTTGAAAATAAAAAATCAAGTCACTGTATCACCTTTTCTAGCAACTTCCACTCTTCAGGAGGTGGAATTGCCATTTATTCTAACTGATGTTGTTTGAATTGAAGTTTTGTTAACATTTCATGATTGTAATTAGAAGTGGAACCTGTCTTGAATTCTTTAGTCAATTTTGCATTCAAGGTTATCAGTGTTCTAATTGAATCCAAATTAAAATAGTTCACATTTGGGTTCTGAGGAAACTGGTCCAAATCAATCTTCCTTGCACCTTCCATCTTCTTTCTGAAACCATCCTTTCTAATGAATTGCTCATTTGTGTCAAAAGCCTCTGGAAAACCAAGCTCTGTGAAGTTCCTTACCTTTTCATCCACCAGCTTCATCTTGTCTCCAACCAAATGCAAATATTCCTTTGTTCCAGACATTCTCGAACACTTTTCAATGATAGATGACAACTTCATTGAGGTTTCAATCTGATTAGTAATCCCTTTTGATTTTAGATCATTGTCACTGGCTTTGTAGACTGTTTGTAGAACTTCATTTGCAGATTTCTCTAATTCCAAAACCTTTTTGTTGTCCACTAAATATTTGCAGAGCTTCTTATAATGTTGTCTGATAGCATCAATCAATTGAAACATGTCACACAAATGATCAAACCTTTGCATTATTTCATCCCAGATCTTTTGTTTCATATGCCTCACCGTATCTCTACAAAATGTAGATAACTTATTTTGAGAAGACTTAATTTCTTCTTTTTCTTCTGTCAGCTCTTTCTCCAATATTTCAATTGTTTTTCTCTGTTTGTCCATTTTTTGTTCCCACTATACATTTCCATTCACAATGCTTAATCTTAATTTTTCTGAAGTGGATTTTTCCTCATCATATTTCTTGTTGCTCTCATCTAGCCTTCGCTTCAGGTCATTCACTTCTCTTTCATTTGATTTATCCTCTTTGCTTGTTGATGTAGAGGTAGATTTTATTATTCTTTTTTTCTAATTCATTGCTCTTGTTATCTGTTGCTTTCCTGTTTTCTTTCTCACTTGCTAGGTCTACCTATAACTTTTCTATTTAGTTCTGCAACCTTTTCTTCTCTCTATATTGCTTTAGCAATGATGTGTACACCAATTCATTGTTCTTTTGTGATACATTAATTTTGTCAGTATTTTTTAGGCCAGAAAAATCCAATTGAAAATTGGTTACCTGGTATTCAGATTGATCCATCTAATTTGTTGGTTTGTTTTGAACTATGGGAACAACAATTATGTACTCCATGATTTCTTTATTTGTGTCAAATGTGGGTAATACCATGGTTGTTGCAGTCTCTGAAGTTACAACAGACGTACTCTCCATCAATTGCTTCTTTTCTTTTTTATTCAAGTCTGATTTGTTTTTGAACTCTTCAATGAAATCATAACCTGGGTAGGCAGGAACAATGCAATGCTTGAATGGTGAAGGAATAGGAGTACTTGCAGTTGCTAATGATGTCACACCCACACTAACTAGATTTGTGGGAGTTTCTGGAAATAAATATTTTGTGGTACTGGTCGATCCATTGATATTTTGACTTGGACCTATCAAAATCCTTTGCCTCTTTTGATTGCCTTGATCACCTAGTGTTTCTGTGGTATCTTTTTTGTTTTCCTCTTAGTATTGTGTGTAATTTGTCATTGTAGCACATGTTGACCACTACTAGTACTACTACCCATACCATCACCACCAATGGCACTCCCAGTTGCACTAAGTTGTCCACCAAGGGCATGTCCTAGTTGTGATTGTATCTGACCATGAGGATGAGGACTAGAAGCTCTAAAAAATTGATTTTGTCTTGTATCCCCTTGGTCTACTTTTTCACCTCCAAACCCAAGGCTAGATTTATCAACTAGTTTTCTATGCTCAACACTTTGTATTGTCGAAGGGCCTTGTCCTTTGGACCCCAAAGGACCACCTTCATAACTATATTTTTTAAGTATGGTTGCTCCTATAGTATATGTTGAAGCATATTCTTCTTTTGCGGCCTCACTTAAAACAGGTTTGTAATTGGCATGGCTTTGTTCTTCTTCTTCCATATCAATATCATCATCACATTCATCTTGTTCATCAGGATGCTCTATATTCCACAATTTGCTAAACTCTTCATCTTCTTCATTATCATCATACTCTGCACGAGCTCTTTCTTCTCCTAGGTCCTTCTTCATAGACCAAAAAGCAGTAATTTTTTATCGTGACCATTTTCTATCTATAACATCCTTCTCTAGAGAACCTAGAATTTTTACTCTACTAGATGGTTTATCACTTTTTTCATAAAAAAATTTGTATTTCCTATTTGTCTTTCGGTGCAATGCCATAATTTCACCTGAAAAGTGTTCAAAAGGAATACCATTTTCAGCAACACTTTTCTCCATTGCTATTTTGACCTCATCCCAAGAATCCTTGTTTCTCAAGTTTTCAAGCAAGGGTTTACTTTGATGTTGAATTCTATTTGCAGCATTCCTATTGGCCACAATCATTGATTTAATTGTGTCACATGGATCATAGTGCCAGTGACAGATAGCATCAAATGCAAAAAAATTCAAAAGATTATGTGCCACAATAAATGCTTTCTCTCAAATGTGAACCCTCCACATGAAAAAGGTAAAGAAGGAAATAAAGTCTTCTTGCAAAAACCCTTTCTGTCACATGTATTGGAAGTTTGTATGGTTGTACTCCCGATCCATAAAATATTAGCACAATATAGTCTTCCATTAAGTACCAATCAGCCAATTGTATTTCTTTTCCTAGTTGCATACAGTTTCTACATGACATAGGCAATCTAGGGATTGGATTATTTGTAATTACTTGATGCGATGGAGCCAAAATGTAGTCTACAAAATGATTGTAGTTCCTTCAAGAATCATGCATCCTTATCTCAGTGGTCCATTCATATACTAGAGCCATTTTATTTTCCTTTGCATTACTGTAGGGCTGAATCTGAAGCTTGTTGGTCTAAAACATTCCTCTAAATTTGAATAGAAAAAGATAGCGCAAGTAGGTTGTGAACCTAAATGTCTTCGTGGAACCTGCTTTAATCATTAAAAATTATTTATGCATGGATTCTACAATGTGCTGAGTATAATTATATTTGACATGTTCATCAGCATAATGGATATTATATACCATTTGAAGGAGGCTTGCACCCACTTCCAAATTGCTATCTAGACTGAGGCAAAATGCTAGCATGGAAATAGTATCCTAAACCCATGGTTTAAAAAATCCCAAATTATAAGGAGGCTTCTAATCACCTTTCAATGTGTTTCTATCCTTAACTATATTATTTAAGAAATTATTTTTCAGCCTTTCTTCCACTGCTTCATAATCATAATCACAAGCAAGCTTTTTTAGGTCAATGTGGTGGTTTCCAAATTCTTCGGTTGTAAACCCCAATACTTTTCCAAGTTCTTCTGCATTAATGGGTAACAATTCTTCTTGGTTATCTTTATCAACAATTGCTCTTTTCTTATCATCATAATTTTTGGCACAGACAATGATAAATTCTAGGCAAGGGAAAACTTCATGTAACATCATGCGTCCTAATCTAGTTACCCACGGTGCACTGACACTATTAAATTTTGTTTGCTTTGTAGCCTTATTCTGAGATGAAAATCTAAGCTCTGAGGTATGCCTACCATAGATTTCAGGATCATAAATATCATGGTACCCATCAGTGAAACCTTGGGTTTTAAGCAATTCTACATAATGTATTTTTTATTGGACATTTCTCTAGTGGTACTGGTGGTAGACATGCTTGTACAAATGTGAAGTTGTGAAGTTGTGAAATTTGAATTCCCTAATAAGTAATACCTATTAGTCCTCCTTAATTTTAATGAATTTTTGAGTCTCTAAAGTCTAAAACCAAACTTCAAACTTTGACAAAACAAGATTTTAAGAAATGTCAAATGATGAAACGTAGCCGCAGGAATTCTTTCACATACTCAGATTCTGAGTCCTGACGCTTGAAAACTGGAATGGCATTGTTGGAAGTGGAACTATGGAATCCAAAATAGGGTGGTGCACTGTAATGGTCAATGAGCAATCTAAAGATTGAAGACTTTAAAAGTCACTATACAATTTCAAAGTGCAAAGTGTTTTAAATGCTTTTTTTCTCGTAATTGGAACTTTAAAGTGAATGACATGTCTTAGGAGTTCGATCTACAAGACTACAAGTTGAAAATTCTTAACCGTTAATCTTTCTAAATCTAACGGTTATAGGGTGATTCCAGAGGTTTAAGTCGGGAAGCTCATTGCTCTGTGCATTTCATTATGAAATGCAACTGCAACCATACATCAAATGTTCATCCAATGGTTGAAACTTGAGTAATTTATGATATTAACTTTAAAGTTTAAAAATAAACATTAATCACTTGACAGTTGACATTTAGCAGTACAAAGTGCTTTAAATGCTTTGTTTCTCGAAATTGGAATATTAAAGTGAATGACATGTCTTACGTCTACAAGTTGCGAATTCTTCACCGTTGATCTTTCTAAATCTAACGGTTATAGGGTGATTCCGAAGGTTTAAGTTGGGAAGCCCATCGCTCTATGCATGCCATTACGAAATGCAACTACAACCATACATCAAATTTCCATCCAATGGTTGAAACTTGAGTAATTTATTATATTAACTTTATAAATAAACATTAATCACTTGACAGTTGACAGCAAGCCTGGAATTTGATGGTCTATTAAATATTTAACCGTTTTTTAAATTTTAGACCGTATATTCTAGCTAAAAAATTTATTAGAGTCTTAGACCGTATAGTTTAACTTGCTATATTTTTATTAAACAGTAAAAGATTATTATATACTCTTTTAATTTATAATATATATCATTTTATAATTTTTATTATAAAAAGAGAATAGAATATAACTTTTTTGAATATTTTTAATATGAATTTAGAAACTTTTGACTTTTTTATAATATTAATAGCTATCATTTTTTATATTAATATATGTGATTTATAATATTATTATAAAAATATATATTAATTTATAATGTTTTCAAAATAAAACATAATTATTTTTAATTTTTAGAATATATTTAACAAGAATTATTTTTAACAAGATTTATTTTTAATGCGATTTTAGAAACTTTTGTTAATTATTAATTATAACAGTAGATTTTTATATTTGTCACTACTAATTATCATTGTTTTCTAATTTTTCAAGATCTTCCATTTATAGAAGATTTTATATAAAAATTCCTAAATTAAACAATTTTTTTTTTAGGCATTTAAATAACCAAACCGTCATAAAATTTTCATATTGATTGTTTGCTATTGTCATAATCTTAAGTTTTAACCATTGATCTTTCTAAATCTAACGGTTATAGGGTAATTTTGAAGGTTTAAATTGGGAAGGCCATCTCTCTCTTCATTTCATTACGGAATGTAACTACAACCATACATCAAATGTTCATCCAATGGTTGAACTTGAAACTTGAGTAACCATTAATTTTCAAGTGCATATTGCATAGAGTATATTACTTAATTTCTAAAAAAGAAAAAAACTGATTTGAATATATTAAATTATTAATAGACACTGAAGTTCCAAACTCAAAAAACAACTCTTTATGCTTAAACGTAAATGGATAATGAAGATTCAAGGAATCAAGATTCAAGAATAACACAACACAACCATTTATTTTATTGCAACTTAATTTCAATGTCACATTATTACATATCTTTTTACAGATGAGTAGCACTGTAGCTCCTGTTTTGTATAAATAACAATTGTTAGTGTGTCACTTTAGTACTTTACATAGACAAAATTTAATAATTTATTCCAAGTTGTTGCTCACTGCAATGGATTACAAATTGATTGCAATTTCCAAGCTTTGTTGCTGAAAACCTAATACACATCTATCTCTAAAAGTAAATGTGGCTCTAAAAATAAATTCATGATTCCAAACTTCTGCTAGTGGATTCACCAACCATGCTTGGCAAAGGGGGTTCCAATCACTCCTAGGGAAATGGGAGACATGAAGATACAAAATGTACTTGTCCCCTTCGAGAACCAGAGTCATACAAAAGATGAAAAACAAATGTCTCTTTGAAAATAAATGCATGGGGTTTGCCTAGCCAACCATGCTGGGGAAATGGGAGTTGTTAGAATACAGGAGGAGAAGCAAATCTACTCCCATATTTTACCTGCAACCTCTATGCATTGGGATAGAACTTATCTCCATCAGAGCTCCTCATCTTGGTTCAAAACCCGTCTGAAAATTCAGGTTAACCAAATGAACTTCTTTCTAATTCCACCCATTCTGAACTTGAAGGAAATTCATCTTTTACTGATTACTCTATAACTACATAATTGTAGGTAGGAGAATTTACAATATCCCCAATACTGCATCATCTTCTTCATGATTCCGTGAATCCTTATTAACCCTAGAAAATAAAAACCCTTCTACTAATCACTAAATCACTATCCCTATTTATTGGCCACCAGTGCCGCTACCAGCCTGTATAATTAAAATTTCTAATTTGATTGATGTCTTGCTATGTGCCAAATTGAACTCTACCTCAAGGTGACAAGCTATCACAATCACTCATTCAAACAATATGAAATCATTACAAATCTTGTTTCATTAAAGCTATGAGTTGTCCAAGAAATTGCTTCGGATGTTCATATCACATATGGCATTAATCCCTGCCACTGCCACTGCCAACCACACTTTCTTCAAAAAGATTGAGAATTTCAATGAAATGAAATGTACAACATCAAGATTCGAGGCATTGAAAAGAGTGAATGAGCGATGAATTAATCTGAACACAATGTCTCAAAGATGAAAAAATAAGCATTCTGAATTTGACCTAACACTAATAGATAAACATTGAACAATTATCATGAAGAAACACAATTCATTCATAGCTAAAAGGAAGCATTGATAAATACATAGATTTAGAAATATATTATTTTATCTCTCTAATGCCAAAAATGTGGTTTCACAGACCTGTCACCCCACACCCTGTACAATCAAAATTCAAAAAACACTCAAAAGTTGAAAATACGCCCCCTTATCATTATGTGTCACAAATTCACAATTGACTAAAGGATTCATGTATGTTGTTAAATTGTTGGAGGTGTCGGGACTCTGTACAGTTCCAACTGCATTTCCATAACAAAATTATGCAATTGAGCGCGTTCTTCTTCTTCTTCTAAAACAAAAATAACCCTATATTACTTGGCATAGCTGGTTCTCTCTTTCCACGCCACTAAACGTAGCTGGGAAATGATGTCGAGTTGCTCTTCTCCAGGCCAATTCAAATTTGGTTGCATGAAGGCCACAATTTCATCTTCCCATACCCTAATATCGGTTGGAAGTACCATTTTGAGGAAACTCTGAGTATGGAGTTCAAAATGCTGCCACCTTTCCTCATATGCAGGCTCACTTAACTTTACTAGCAGGAAGTGACAATCTGCTACTAAATGCATTTCTCCAAACTCCCTGATACCTTATTTAAGATCTATCCTTTCAGAGGATTTAAAAGATTATGTCAAATCTATCTAGTTGGTGTTTGAGAAGACATCCCTTAATGGCATCGTACAATTCATTAAATGAGTTGTCACTTTGAAAGTTGTACATCCCACCGAGGTCAACCAATCGTTGAGAAATAGAACTTTATAACCATTTGTATGGTAATAAAATCTCAACCATTGATTTCTAGAAATCTAACGGTTCTAGTGATATTCCGGAGGTTTCAAATTGCAAGTCTAGTGCTTTAGAGATATACTTCTGGAATGCAAATACAGTCATCCATCGAATGACACATATGATTTTTATTTTGCACTGGCTTTTTTTATTATTTTGAGATTCATTTTAATTCGCCAATGAAAATACATTTTTTGCTTTGGAAAAAGGTTTTAATCGCCAATGGAAAGAAAATTCTGGTTTGAAAAACGGTTTTATTTGTCAATGAAAAATATTTTATTCGATTTTTAAAAATTGCAATTCACCATGATTTTCCATAGACTTCCAGGGATTATAAAAGATTCGTCAATGGGAATTATTTTTTTTCTTGAAAAACCAAAAAAATTGTCAATAAAATTAATATTTTTCATCGAGAAGTATACAGGATTCACTAGGATTTTACACATGCGCCGAGGGGGAGGTTTCTTAAAGTTATCCCTGCTCGTAGATCCCATGGGAAGCCATAGCCTATTGACTCAACATCTTAGACCTTCACAACAACACCCTCCACTTTCAAAATGTGGGGAGACGTAAGCAAAGAGGTGATAGACAAGAAAGATATATCAAGCGTGTCATATCAAGATGAAAGGCCCTTACCTGATCTCCCCATGGATCAACGTTGTTGATCATCAAAGCTTACACCTCTCCGATAGTCTTATGGGAAATTCAGTGAGTGGGGGAAAAATATTCACCTCATTGAATACCTCTTGGATTTTTATATAAAGTTGGCTCTTCTTTAAGTTTTGGAAAAGAGTAGAAAGAAATGTAAACTGAAAAACATGAAAAGTGGTGATGCACCAACGCTTTTACAACATTTCAAAACCACAAGTTCCTTTCTATGAATGACATGATCAACAGAGAACACCACATCCCTTCATTTTTGGGAAGAGAACAAGAAGCAAAGGCTAGATACAAGCATAGTGCAATCATTCAATCCACCTGTAGGAAGTAGGTATTAAGATCCAACCAACAATAGAAGTTCCAAGAGTCAACAAAATAAACATTCAAAAGTTACATAAACCCTTCCTCTTAACATAACATAACATGAAGAAATGATAACCTACAAAGAAATCAAAAATTTCCAATGACATAATCCAGTTTCTATAGATTATAACCTTATCATGCATACAAACAACATGAAAACTGAATAATCAAACTATTTAGATTAAGCAAGATAAAATGTTCTATTTTGGACAAATATATAAAGAATGAAATATTGACAAAGGCCATATCATGCACAATTTCAGATATTTCTCCTAAATAACTCATACTTAAAATATTAAGTGAAATTTAAACCAGAGATCAAATTCCAATACAATGATAGTTTGAGTATATAAAAGACATAACATGGAAAGGTGAAGCAGTGTTCTGCAAATTTGAAATAAAATACTCATATAACTATGAAAGCTAAAGAAACTTTTTCCAAAAAGGAAAAATTCAGGAACCCTTTTTACATGTTGTCACTTCCAATTTATAGCCATGAAGGAGAGAGAAACACCAACTTCATTCAAAAGTAGTGACTGTAAGATGTCTAAACCTCATAGCTTAGAATTTGTTCTGAGATCTTTTATTTAGGTCATTGTAATCCTACTTAACAACTTTCAAATACTGCATCAATTATCTTTAGATATTTTAGCAGGATTTCCCCTCGTAGTCACTTGGATCCTAGAAGAACAGCCTGGCAAAGGTCTTGTCAACCAATCAAGTGGCTTTGGTGGCACCAAATCACATCCTTCTCTAGAACAAGGAAATAGTCATTCTGATAGACTCTAAATGAAGACTCCCAAGGTACAACTCCTCAGCAGTGAAGAGATGACGTGTCAAGTAGGTGGATAATCTTAGATTTGCGAAAAGTGATTTTAAGAAATCATCTGCCAAGACGACACGTGTTCTGATTCCCAATCAAAATGAACGTGGTTAATAAAGGGCACTTAGCCACCACGGGGCACCTTGTGTGCCCGTTGGAAACACAACCTCTTCATGCGTAGATCTTCTTGAAGACAAAAGTAAAGCCAAAAATACAAAATAGACTAAGGAAAAAAAATTCTTCACACTTGTGGCAACTCACAGGGGGTTTTTCTTGCAAAGACATGAACCGAGACCTCTAGTCATTCTTGGATTTTGAGGAAGGAAGAGTGCAACATTTCCCAATCCACATCAGTTGGTCGGGAAAGAATACAAAATATTTATACACCTGATCCAACTTGAAGACTTCTTTGAAAGAAACAAATCTCCACCTTTCCAAAACAACACCTAGATGATAATACAAATGAGAAAGCTAAAGAACTTCACTCTCAACATCCTTCGTTGTGGGTGGCGTGCTTAAATCTAGAAGTTCTACTCAGTTCCAAACCTAATTCCTGACCTCCTCTATAATTTTCTCAACTGATAACACATCTCCATTCGTTGAAAGGAAGGGAGGTAACTCAAAACTGTACAAGACACCTAAATCATTCTTGATTTCATTGACCCTCTTGTTTAACACTGTTTATTTGTTCTTGGTTTTCACTACTACTTTATGAAAATGGGTGAATTCACTTTCTTTGCTATAGGTAGCTCTCTGATCTATAATTCATGCACTTCTCAGAGCCTCATTTGTCACCACACATAGCTTGGAAATCAAGCTCTGAGATTTGGCCACTCGGGGAGCATACTCTTGGAGAGTTTGGTCGACCAATGGGCCAAACCTTTCATTTATCTCTTGAGCATCCCTTAAACATTGTAGGGCTAGTTTTAGAATAGTGAGCGCAATAATGATTCACTCCCAATAGGTAGATAACAACCTTATCTTTATCAGAAGGGTTGTAGACCTTTGTACATCTGGTAGTTCTTCATGTAGCTGAGCCTCTTTTCCCTTCACTATCTGTTCCATTTGATCCCATTTTTGAGAGAATCTACCAGTTCAGAAACTAAGTTTCTAACCTCCTCATTATGAGTGTGCATAGCAGACTTGGCTTCTTGTTTGTCACTTTTTAGCTTTTTGGCTTTCTCTCGAGACTTTTGCAAATTTTCAAAAGCTTGAGATCAGAGACCATCCAACTCCTTATTTATCTCCTCTCGAAGACGTTGGTATTCTTAATTCGATTGATGCTCAACTACAATCTCACCTTTCAATCTATCTATTTCGGTATATAGTTGAATCCGCTCATCGTGAATTTTTGCAAGAGATCTTGTTGCTTCCTCCTACTGATCTTACACATGCATTATGCAAGTCATTTCATCATTTTGGGCCTTGAGTTCCAACTATAGCCAATTCACCATTTCCTTGAAATTTTCCAACTCAGCCTCATGCTTCCTCAACTTCTAGTCTAGCCACTCATAATTTTTGTATACTACCTTTTGGGTGGGCTTGGCTAGATCTACTTTATTACATGGGAAAATTTCATTTAGATCCATAACTACTACCCAGATTTCATAATCGTCCATTTGCATTTGTACTTTGAGTTGGGTTGCGAGTGGCTTCATAGTCGTGATCCACAAAGAATTCCACTCTCCATTGAAACAGGATTGGATCTTTTGGGCGGGTGGCAACTCTATATTTTTTCATTCTTCTTTTTTGCTTCCTGTTTTGTCAAGCTAGCTTAATCGCGTCAAAATGCTTTTGAAGATTCTATGGGGAATCAATGATATGTGTTGCAAGAGAAGAACTTGGAGGAAGACTGAAAAGGGTAACAAAAGGGGAGACTTCAGATGTATGAGCATGTGGGGAGGTGAATGGGACAGTAATCATTGAAAATGGGAAGATGCCAAATTGAGATTGGGCACCGGAAGTACTAGTTGGAGTAAAAAGAGAAAAAATGGAATAGGTGATTTTTGTCTGAAGGCAGATAGACCTAGGGTAATGGGTAGGATGGATGATTCAACTTTATCAATAAGGGTCCTAGATAGGGAAATCAATGATTCAACAATGGCTGAAGCAGATACTGCTTGCTTGGCATGCAGGGGTACATCACTTGGTATGTTGAAAATGGAAGAGGGCTCATTCAGAACCAAAATTTTGAGGTCTGTGGATGGGGGATTCTATTCAATGGGTGGGGGCAAAGGATTGACCAAATATGTAGAATTAGGAAGAAGAGGGGGAGAAAGACTTACCTAAACCTTGACCATCCAAACATTCTACAAAGCAAACTCTGCTTCTTCTTCATTTCCAAAAGTTGCATCAGGTATCTCGAGGTCTTGGAATCACCTTATCTTTGTTTGACCCGAACTAGAGAATTCCAATTCCTTAGCGGATGATCCCACTGAAGCTTGGCCTTCTTATTATGTAGCTGATTCTCTTGGGGACTGTTGGGTTCTCTTCCCCTTACTTCAAACACTAGCGGAGGATGCAACTTGTAAGTCTTTTTTCGTAGAGTTTCTCCCTCTGTCAGACTCTAGGGGTTGGGAAGTATGGCGTGCAATTCACTCTTTTTTTATCTCATGGATGGACTTTGGTTTGTTGTTGTCAAAATCAAATTCTCAATTATAAATGTCAATTTTTTTCATCATATGGGTGGAACTCTCCGAGTAACTTATATGTTCCTTCCATCTCTAATTGAAATCTCCAAAAGTTTGTCATCTTCCTTTCCGACCACCCCTATCACTTCATTTGATTTTTGAGGGTTTTACTTATCAGAACATCCCTCTAATACCTTGTGTGTGGTGTATAGAAGCTCAACCAGCTTAGAATTTTGGTTGGTATGAGGGCCAACCCGACTGTGTATATCATCAGCTTCTCTTGAGTTATATTTTTCTTAGACTCCACATAATCTCGCCTCTCATATTTCAAAGAAAACAACTTTTCAAGATTGTAGTCCCATGTGTCGCATATCAGGACTAAGCCTAAGGTTGCTAATAGATTTGTTAGCTCCCTTTGTTCCTCTTGCTTCTCCAATACCACTTTAATATTTTCAATGCAAAGAGGAAGTGGATATAGCTTTGTTTTTCTCCTTCCCCTATCATATGTGTTGTCGGCAAGAGTTGCCTGATGACATGCCTCCAAAGCGAAAACCCTATCTCTCACAAATTTGGGGATTCAGAAAGGTTCTTTGATGAAACCATGATATCTAATAAATATTAAATCTTCCCTAGAGAAATAATCTACCAGAGTTGATGAATTTTTAATCCATTTCAAAACCTCAGGGGACAAGTGACCCACCAGATGTAGTAATAGCTCTTGAAGCACTAGTGTCAAAAGTGGTGCATAAACTAGTAATAATTACTCATTTTTTACAAGACATAGGTCCATACAGAAATTGGCTAACTGAAACCCTCATCATCAAACCTAGAGACTGACAAATTTGTTTCCAAAAACCTAAAGTTTTGATGCAGAATTAAGTGGACCAAGAAAGAAGAATACCTAAATTTAGACTCTTTTGGTAAGTCTTCAGCTGCATCAGCATGTTTGTAGCTACTACATCGACAAAGTCTAAATATATCTACTCCTTTTTCCACTTGAGTATCAGAGCCAAGGCCATCTAGAAAGAGTGGACCTCTTCATCAGCATCCAAGACAAAAAGCCAATCCAACATCGAGAAAAGATCTTATTTGTTTTTTATGAACTTTCTAAATGCCAGAGGATAAACAAACCGACCTCTTGTCAACTTCTCTCTTGTCTCATCATAATAGAAACCCTCTCTTTTTTTTTCTTCCTCCCATTAAATATCCATCTCTTCCTAACTGAATGGCTCAGCACATTGGTTGGGGGGAATACACAACATCTCTTATATAGTTGGAGCAAAAATCATGATCTTGATCCTGTTGCATGTTATGATTCCATTTTCTCCATCGAGCCTTGTGGCACATGCGTCTACTAGCTCAGGGCATGGATGCATGAAAGGTAACATAAACTATGGAAAACCACAATTCCAAAGACGATAGGAAAAACCCTCAAAGGTGTCGTATTCTTTCTTTCTTTGAAATGATCCCTCCCTAAGATTTTTAGGGTTTTTTTCCATTTTTGGGTCAAAAATATTGTCGGCAGCATCTTGCACCACCTCTCTTTCAACTCTTTTGTCCACTTGCACCCTCTTGCAAATCTTGAATGGTTGATCTTCAGGTACCTGGGCATTAGCGAAAAAAATTCGCCCAAAGACATTGGCAAAAATAGGCCTTTTCAATGCAGATTCTGCCCTCCTACCAGTCATGGATAGTTCTTCCATGGCTGCTTCAAAATTTGTAGAGATTGTTTCAGTGAAAAAGCTACTTGCTTCTTATCTCCTTAGAAAAAATCTTCTTTTTGGCATAATTAATTTCCTTGGAAAGTACATGCAATTAAGGCTATGTTGTTACCACAGGTCCATTTAATATTGCCAATGAGGTGATACGTGTGGGTTTGAGATTTGTATCCCTTGAAAATATGAAAAACTTTGCAAGCATGGAATTAGTACATTCCTTTCACTGCCTCTTTTCACAAAATTTCTTGTTGCCTTGGGAAGAGTGCCCTAATTATGTCAATCTTGCTTAGGTGATACGAGGTACCTTTGAAAAGACACACTTATTAATTTATCAGAGATTAGCATGCTAATCCATGTCTCTTCACTTTTTCAAGCTAGTTTCTACTGATGGTGGAAAAGGACACATGTCAATGATTAGCTTATGTGAGCATTTACTCCCAACACCCAAAATTTAATTTTCAGACCTTATGTCAAATTTTGTGTATGATTTATTCTCTGTTCACCGGCTGCTTTGATATTTTCCTATTGCCATCCGGCCAAAAATAAACCTTCCATTATTTAGGTTCACCAATACCTCTTTTCTATAAATAGCCATGCCACCTTGAGGCTTTATTGATTCAAACATTAAGCATTTTGAGTTTAGCCAACCTCTTTTTCATTTGCATATCATCCTTCGCTTTGCTGCTTTAGCTATATCTTTTGGCCTAGGTACTCTTGACTGTCTAATTCCACAAAGGCCAAATATGCCTTCACTAGAAGGATTACTACTAACAGAATTAAGCGGCTGGTGAAGAGGTGTGACCGGTTGGGGGTAATTTCCTTTCATGGGGTCATCGACATGCACTTCATTAAAGATGAAAACCTGATGAGGAGAAATTGCAACATTCTATCCCACTTCATGGCCTCCCTCTTGGACTTGAATGTCACAAAACCCAAGATAGTGGAGTTGTGTCACCGAATGTTTTATGTCTCTCTTCTGGAAGGGTTCGGCGAAATCGGGCAAGTTGCCATCCCTAGTTTTGGCATTCCTAGCATTATGGACCTTTGTCAGTTCATTGATGGTGGCATGGACATCCTTTGGCTACCCTTTTTAAGTGACTTCTGCACCATGGACCTTGAAAGCCACCACACTTTATCTCTACTTGCTTCCAACTACTTCCTTTGGGAATATGGTGTTGAGGATGCTCCTGGGTTTGACATCAAGAAGTATTTTGAGCTACTTGTTTACAATCATAGAGACTAGGGTCAAGGTCCATGTGTCGTGTGTTATGTGATGTGTGTTCCCCGCTTTCTTGAAAACTAAGAAGAAGAAGAAGAAAAATTAAAAAATGATTATGGGTGACACGCCCACGTAACTATGGTTGGAGGCCTATCTTTTAAATTTATTATAAAAAAGCCTCCATTATTCTCTTTTACACATTTTTCTTAAAGACCCTTTCTAGGTTTATCTCGAGAGAGCTTTTCTATTAAAATTTGAACCTCAGGATTTCCCTATACTTGTAAATTTTGATGAAAATATAATATAATATAGTATTTCCCTACTTATTTTGTGTTCTTCATTTTCTAAGCTTATTTTAAAACTTAAAATGATATTTATAAAATTTTACATATGGTACATATCTATGAAGTTTTTAAAGAATGACGTACTTTAATGGAATAGTTTCAGATAAATACCATTTACCAGTATCTCTAAAGAATTACCTTCCATATCTTCTAGCTCATATGCAATCTTCTCCTTACACGTGTTGATTCGGAAGGGTCCCTTCCACAATGCTTTGAATTTGGTGTGTTGCCCTAGTTTTGCAATATGCTCATCATATTTCAGCACTAGGCTTCCTTTCTAGAAATCTAGGTCGGAAGTCCTTTTTTTTAACCATCGCTTGACTAGGCAGCCAATCATGGCTCTAAAGGCCTTTTCTCTATCTTCCTCTAGTTTGAGGAGTTCTACTATTCATATTTCCATTCTGCTACTCTCTTCTATTTCTAGGGTTTTCAATAATTGTATAGTGACGAGCTCCATAGAAATAGGTAAAACAACCTCCTTCCCATGCACTAATTCATAGGGAGATGTCTTCAGGATCTACTTCAGTGTGATCTAGTTTGCCCACAGAGTAGCCCATAGATGCTTGTGCCATTCTCTTTGTCGTTCAGACCCAATGCACTTGATTAACCTAATTAGGTTTTTATTTGTTGACTCCACTAACCCATTTCCTTGTGGGTAATAGTTGGATGAATTCTTGAGGTAGGTCCCACTCTTAATAGAAAAATATGACATATTTGAACTTACAAAGGCCCTAGCATTTTTAGATATGATAGTCTTTGGTGAACCAAACCTAGTCATCAGTTCCTCTAGAAATTTGGCGACCTTGTCTTCAGTAGCGCCTTTTAGGGTGATAGCCTTTGTCCACCTTGTGAAGTAATCGATCACTGTGAGGATCCACTTATGGAAAAAACTAGAGATGGAATTTATCATTCTGACAAAATCCAATCCCCATTGAGAAAAAGGTTCCTCAGTTACAATGGGACTTAAAGTCAAAGTAGATTTTTTTCTCTTGTTGACAAAAAATTGTCACTGAATAGATTTATGCACCAAAAGGTGTGCTTCAAAAAATATTAAGTGCCAATAGTATCCCGCTCACATGAATTTTAAGGTAGTAGTTTTAGTGAAGAAATGTCCACCCTCAGGACTGTTATGGAATCCCATCAAAACCTTTCCTGCCTGATTCTTGTCTAGATAATGGAGTAATACTTTGTCATAATTTCTATTAAATGAAATTCCTTCAATTAATACATACCTAGAGCCTTGCAGTCGGTAGTATCTTCAATTGTGAAATGGGAGAGTCATCGAGTAGTGTCCCTTTTGCAGATATAGTGTTTGATCTGCCACCTAGGAGTAATTAGACTCAAACTGATTTGAGTAGATTTGATCAATCTCCTTGTCAGCTTTAGAACACGACTCTTGTGCAAGATATTCACAGAGGCCTCTTCCCCACACCAACTTGGTAAGTTTGATATCGACATCATAGTCCAAGATCTTGGTGATCCAATTGCGTCTTTTTTCAATTATCCCTCCTTCACTAGTAGATTCCCTTACACTAAGGTGAGCAACCAAGATGGTGATTTTATTGGCCGACACCAGGTGTCAGAACTTCTTAAGGCTCCTAACAATGGAAAAAGTCTAATTTCTACAAAATTGTATCCTGTTTCATAACCCTTGAGGGTTCTTGAATGAAAATAAATTAGATGCTCCCTGTTATCTTCTTCATCCCTTTGAGTCAACACAAAATCTATGCTATGTTGATCGTTGTATACATAGAGCAAGAAATCTTTAGAAAAGTATGAATTGGCCAGCACTAGAGCAACGAAAATAGCCCTCTTGATCTGCTTGAAAGCTACCTTGCCTTTGAGGGTCCACTTGAACATTAAGTTATTCTTGAGAATCAACATGATGGGTCTCACAATGCCTACAAAGTCTAAAATGAATTGACTAACAAAATTAATCTTTCCTAAGAAAGACTGTAGCCCTTTCTGATTTACTGGTAAAGGTAAATCCATTATAGATTTCACTCTCTCAAGATTTATTGCCATTCCCTCTTTGGACACTAAATATCCTAGTAGCTTACCTTGAGATACTCTGAAAACACATATTTTGGGATTTAAATAAATCTTGAAATTTTGGAACCTTTGGAAAACCTATTCTAGATAATCAAAATTATCAACCTTTGACTTTGAAAAAAAATTCAAGTCATCCAAATAAATTAGAATGATCGAATTGATCAATGTCACAAAATAAATGTCCATGGCTCGCTGAAAGGTCGCACTAGCGTTTGAGAGTCTGAAGGGAATCTTTGCATATGAAAACATTCCCCACTTGGTGGTAAACACCATTTTATGTTGGTCATCTTCCTTGACATATACCTGATTGTATCCTGAGAAGCCATCAAGCAATGAGAACATTTCTGACCTGGCTACTTTTCTGTAAGATTTGATCAATGGACAACAAATGGTTGTGATCTTTTAGCAAGGCTCTATTCAGGTCTCAGAAATCAACACAAAGTTGGATGTCACCATTATTCTTTTGAACCGGTACTAGATTAGACACCCAGGTTGAGTGTTTAATCATATAAATGATCTAAGACTCAATTAATTTAGTGAGATCTTGGGCCAATAGTGCAAACTTTAAATTAATAGGCCTCTTCTTCTGTCATACTGGTTTTGATTCTTCTATCCAATCAATGGTATGTTGGATTATGCCTAGATCGTATCCTCTATGATCATCATAGGTCCATGCTATACCTCCATTGTACTTAGAACACAAATCCCTTAGCCTTTATTTATCTTCCCATGGAACATCTCTTTCGAATTTTAGCTTCCTACAATTTTTGACATCCAACTCTTCGTAATCCTTTTCATCAACTGTGAACCTTTGCTTGGAATTCCTTGCATCTTCATAGTCAAATATTTTTTGAAGAGAAATTAAACCTCAAGGGATCTTATTTCCTTTTAGCTGAATGACTTGCCCTTCCAAATGCAAAACTTTTGGTTGTGAATAGTCGGAAACTCCTTCCAACATTTGGATAAAAGTGGCTATCTGAATGTCAATCGAACACTTGCCAATTCTAATCATTGTCAAGGATTGATGATCAAACAATAATTTGCATTGCATTCTACTTTGGATTAGAAGTTGGCTCAAATTGTTGTTAGAGTAAAGGTTTTAAATTAATTATGTTGATTAAGTTACCTTTATTCCCTTTTTAAGATTTCACATTAGTTTGCATAAAGTGACATTTAATAATTATATTAATTATTAAATATTTTCCTATTAGGGCTTCTATTAGGGTTTTTCCTATTAGGGTTTTATTAGGGTTTGCATGATCTCCTTTTTATAAGGATTGATCCCATTGTATTTCATATCAATTCATTCTCTCATTCTCTCTGATATATACATTTTCAGTTTTCAGAGAACCCTTGCTTGTTTGTCTCCATCTCTTATTTTGTGACAGGTTATTTGCATGCAGGTGATCTTCAGGGTTTGTGAAATTGTATTTTCTCAACTCCTACATGGTATCAGAGCTCCATACTTGCTGCTTCCTATTCTTGTTTTGAAGATTTTTGGAGCTTCAAGGGTTTGGGGTTTGCTTTCTTGATCCAGGGCATACCTGCAATTTTGAAGCATTTTCAGCTCAAACAGACCTCGCCATTGTGTTTGCAGCAGTCCAAAATGCCTAAATTGACTGTTCATTCATCCATTTTGGACAAAGTCAAAATTTGGGGAAATTTTTTTTTAGCAGGTACGACCGTATGGCCATCGTCTGCGCGCGGATCCGTGAAAATACTTGGTAAAAAAATAAAAATAAAAGAAATTCGGCATATTGTTCGTCCACTTTTCAAAATAAAAAAAATAAAAATTTGTAATGTTATTTTGATTTTTTTTAATCAAAAAAAATAAAAAATAAAAAATCATTTTTTAAAAAGCCTTTTAACGGCTTGCTTAGGCCGCAACACACGCAAGTGGGTACCCTACGCAAGGCACTGCATAGGCCTGCACCCTCATATGGTGCGGTGGGGATGGGCCCACGTGCCTCCCCCATCAAACTTTTTTTTTCAATTTTTTTTTTATTAAAAAAAAATATTTTGTAATATTTTTTTATTTGTTTTTTAATTTTAAAAAAACAATTTTTTCATGTATAAGCCCAACTACATTTTTACGGTGACGGCCGTTTGGTCGTCAAATTTAACCTAGTCTTTTTGCTGTGATGGTCGTATGACCGTCAAATTTAACCCAGTGCTAGTTTTTTCCCTCTTTGGACCTGTTTTCTTCCAGAGGCCGTAACTTGGGCGTACGATATTGTTTTTTGGCAAACAAGATATCGTCAGAAAGCTGATTTTCTCATCTTTCCAGTGGTGTGGCTCTCATCCTTCTTTTTTCTATTGGTGCATTCTATAACTATTTGAAGACAAAGGGGCTATTTTCAGTCCCAAGCTCATAACTTTTGATCATTTTCTTCATTTCTCGCAATCTCAGCGGCGTTGAAACCATATTTCAGAGCTCTTCAGTTTCATCTATGCCATTTTTCCATATTTCACTCTAGGTATATTTTATTCAGTTATTTGTGTTTTCACACTCTGGTGGATTACCTGGACATATTTTCTCTTGGAAAATTTTTGTTTGCATGGGATGCTTTGTTTTTGGCTATTCTTCATGTATTTCCATCATTTTGAGCATCATTTGTAAGCTATCTTTTATGTAAATGCACTGAGATAAAGTGCTACACTATTGTACATACATCTTTTGGGGATTTTACACATAAGGTTGTGTCATATTTTTTACTCGCACTAATATTATAAAGTGCCATGAGGGGTTGTGTAGTTTGCCTTTGTTTTTCCATCACATCTTTGTTCGGTGAATGTCCCTCCATGACAATAGTGAATCCATACCATGGGGGTTGTGTAGTTTTCCTTTGTTTGCCATCACACCTTTGTCCAGTGAGTGTCCCTCCACGATGACCATGGATCCATATGATTCTAGCCTCATGCATGTGTGCTTTATTTTGTACACCACTTTTTTAGTTGCAAGTGATTTGTTGTGCACTTTTAGATGTTGTTTCTTCTTCCTCATGCACTACAGGGTGTTTCACATCATTTCAGTGGATCTGTCAGGCTCTCCTAGTTCAGCATTATGGGGGGGTTAATATATTGTTCATGCTAATTCTTCCTGATTTTTCCTTGGAAGGGATCTTCCATCTTCAACGAAGGTTCTTCAGCAACATAGCAGTCATCTTTCAACAGTTGTTTGCAGCTTCTTCTGCTTCAGTGATGTTCTTCTTCTTGGCTTTCTGCATCTCTTTTTGGAGTAGAGCTTTTTCCCATGAGGTTTTCTCTATTTCTCCTCTTTACAGATATTTGGTTGTATTTGGGTACCTGATCTGGCCTAGTTGTTGGGACCCATGTTTGCCTTCTTTCATTGTAGTTACCTTTGCTTTCTTACATTTGTTTGTAGATGCTTTGTTGCTCATCTTAAGGGGGGGTGTTAGAGTAAAGGTTTTAACTTAATTATGTTGATTAAGTTATCTTTATTCCCTTCTTAAGATTTCACGTTAGTTTGCATAAAGTGACAATTAATAATTATATTAATTATTAAATATTTTCCTATTAGGGCTTTGATTAGGGTTTTTTCTATTAGGGTTTTATTAGGGTTTGCATGATCTCCTTTTTATAAGGATTGATCCCATTGTATTTCATATCAATTCATTCTCTCATTCTCTCTGATATATTCATTTTCAGTTTTCATAGAACCCTTGCTTGTTTGTCTCCATCTCTTCTTTTGTGATAGGTTATTTGCATGCAGGTGATCTTCGGGGTTTGTGAAGTTGTATTTTCTCAACTCCTACAATTGTGACCCAATTGAAGCCATCCAATCCAAAATTTTGTTTTGGGATTGGGGAATGACTTGCACATTGAAAACTTCAAAACGTTCAATTAAATCCCATATCCAATGCCTTCATTCTCATATTTTTAGCAGTTGCTTTCCCTTAGACTTGGCTCACTATCAACTCAGAATCTTCAAATTGTTGTAACCTCTTTCTGCCCATCCACTCGGTGAGAAATAGACCATGGATCAAGGCTTTATATTCTGCATCATTGTTAGTGTTGGTTTTTTATAGCTTAGGGAGATATTTACATTATTTAAAGGTTGGTTGGCCTTCATACATTATAATTATTTGTATTATTTAGGGGCTGACTTAGAGAAGAGGTTATCCTCCCTTGTATATATACAAGTTGAAGACATCAAGTCATTTATATATTAAATTTGCATTCATTCAAGAAGGAGTTCACACTTAGCAGCAGGTTAGTTTCATTTCTATCTTTGCATCAAGGATTGATGCTATTATTCAGTGTATTTATTTATCCTTATGTAAGGCTAGACTTTGTATGCATAATTCTGCACTTCTATCTGATATATATATGAGATATATTTTTGTTGGGTTTTTCTCCCTCGAGTAGGAGAGTTTTCTGAGGGTATCTTGTTGTGTTCATTGTTCTTTGAGTTGTTGTATTTCTTCTTATTGCATTTCTGATCCTAAAACTAACATGGTATTAGAGTGGGTCTAAGAAAATATCTAATTAGAATTGTTAAGTAGTCTGAAGGAGATATGGTATGGGAAAATCTATGGATGGTCTCTCAAATTAGACCTAGTGCCTTTTCAGTAAAATTATGTGGAGGAATCAAAGTAGTCAATACAATGGGGTATTACCAAGGTTGTTGAGGAGGCTTTGGATGAGATAAGCAAGCGAGTAGAAATGGGAATTGAATGTGGTCTCAAGAGTAGCTTTTTCTTGGTTTCAAAATAGTCATCTTTCAAAATACCAAGAAGTCATTTACTTTATCAACCAATTGACTTATTTTTTAAGAGAGTCGATTGGATTTGAGAAATCTGTCAGCAATACATTTCGCTATTACCTTTTTAACAAAGACAAGGGAGTCCTCAATAGAAAGCTAAAGATATTCTTTGAGGATCTAGGAAAAATAAAGGTTGCTATCTCTCATATTGGAGTACTGTGAAAATATGGTTTAAGCTTCATTTTAAGCCACAATTCTATTGAAATAGGCACTGACAAACACTTAGAATTCATCTCATTAATAGAGGATATAGAAATTAAGGCATCTGGCATAATTGAAAGCTATAGAATTAACAAATTCCCCTATTAAGGAGCTGACGAGAATATTTGGACATGAAACGTCACAATAAGAAGTCTTTAACTCATTGCTTCAAGTTTTTGGTATTGCTTCAGGGTTGAGAATTGAAGATCAATAAATTATTCTTGGGACTATCATTACAATGATCTTAATATTCTTGGAAATTCCTATCGAGCCATTTCCTTATAGTAAAGAAGGATATCATGGCACTTTGAGAAACTAATGAATAATTGCATTGTTACTGGGATAATTGAAGGATATCGCTTAAACATGAGGATTCAAGAAAATTTTAGAGAGTCATCGATATTCACTTCAGAAAGAAATCATGAATTTCTTAGGAGGCATGATGATATCATTTCCATTTGAGCCACCAACCTAAAGTGGAGGAGTCATGTGTAATTCAGCCACTTAGGGATAATTAAAGAAGTGGTGATTCTAGGTGGGGCGTAGCTAGAAAAGGAGTGCATCAATAAATTTGAATGCTTAAAGAAAATATTCAAATATACCTAGCCACCACTATAAATCCCAATGTTGATGTATTAACTGGGTCACTACTAATACTAGGATATGGGTGTGTGACCAAACTATGAACCTATAGAAGGAAGGTTGTGGACTGATCTGAGTGCAAGAGTAGCAAATCATATTGAGTGTTGTGACTAGTATTTATCATAATCAATATAAAGATATAAGTATTTCATGCTTGAATAATGTTCATGAATTTTATGTAGCTATTAATTCATGCAATAACATTGGAATAGTAAATCATGTATGCTTATAGCATTGACATTTCTCTTCAAGATAGTTTAGTTATATGAACTATTAGTAATCTCTCTATAATGCTTCTAGGATGGATCAAGGAGTGAAAAGGATGATGAGAGACTGCCTAAGGAATTCAAGAGAGGAAGAGCTTGAGGCATCTTGTGAGGAATTCATGTAGGCTAAAGAGATAAACTTCACTAGAGACATCTCTTGAAGAGGAATAACCTATATAGATTGTGATTAGGTTTCTTCAAAGAGGAGAAATTAACGTTCAGAGGGAGTCTGTCAAACCATCAAGAGGAAACCTTGGATGAGGATTTCAAGAGGTTGATCATCATGAAGATTTTTTTTAGTGTATATTTATCTGTGATGGAGAAGTATGAGGTGAAAGCCCTTGTAGTGTATATTTCTCTATGACAAATAAGTATGAGGTAAAAGCCCTTGTAGTGCATATTTCTCTGAGATGAAGAAGTATGAGGTGAAAGCCCTTGTAGTGTATGTTTCCCTGAGACAAAGAAGTATGAGGTGAAAGCCCTTGTAGTGTGTATTTCTCTAAGATGGAGAAATATGAGGTGTGAGACCTTTTTCATCTCTAAGACTAAGATGAGACATCATGTTGAGAGACTCCATGAAGAAATCACATTGAGAGAATCTTTGATGAACCCCTTTGCACTTGTTTTTTCCACACATGGGAGTAGCCATGGTGGATGTCATGTTGAGAGACTTTGTGATGGGAACTTGTACATGTGTTTCTTTCCACACATGGGAGTAGCCATGGTGGACATCATGTTGAGAGACTCCATAATGGCATCACGTTGAGAGACTCTGTGATGAGCCTTTGAGCTTTCCACAAATGGGTGTAGCCATTATGGGTGTCATGTCAAGAGAATCCATGATGAGGATATCCAAAAAATACCTCCCTGGCTAAGAGGGAGTGTTGGTGTTTTATAGCTTAGGGAGATATTTCCCTTATTTAAAGGTTGGACGGCCTTCATATGTTATAATTATTTATATTATCTAGGGGTCGACCTAGAGAAGAGATTATACTTCCTTTTACATATACAAGGTGAAGACATCAAGTCATTTATATATTGAATTTTAATTCTTTCAAGAAGGAGTTCACACTTAGTAGTAGATCAGTTTCATTTGTATATTTGCATCAAGGAGTGATGTTATTATTCATTATATTTATTCAACCATGTGTAAGGACAAACTCTATTTGTAAAATTGTGCACTTTTATCTAATTTATAGATATGTGATATATTTTTGTTGGGTTTTTCTCCCTCGAGTAGGAGGGTTTTCCCAGGGTATCTTGTTGTGTTCATTGATCTTTGATTTGTTGTATTTCTTCTTATTGCATTTCTAATCCTAAAATTAATAGTTATAGCATAGAAACTAGAATTGATAATCCTCGAGGGTCTTTGCTCCTATCGAAGACAACAATTAAAATCCTACTCCAAAATTGGCTTTGCATTTAGTGTCATCAAAGTACAAGGTCCATAGACGATTATCCATCAGATCATCATAACTTTCACAATCCTTCATCAGTTTCAGATAGACTAGTTCATTGTCAGATATTACATATATACCTAGTCCCATGTCATGGAAATTGATGAATAGGTCAAATTCGATGAACTGGTTGAGGAGAACCTCTTCTTCAAGAGTCTGCTCACTTGTATCTTCTTCATCTTCTAGAATTTCAATGTAGTATCCCATGTGTCTTGAAAAAGATGTATGTACTACCTCAAAATAGAGCACTGCATTGTCCACTATATGCTTTTGGTGCAAATATTCTAAGAGAATCTTCATCTTCGCCCCCTGCTTGGTTCTTAATATCAAATGGGACTAGTCCAGTGCCAAATATGTGCCCAACTTTGCAATGAAATCTCTAGAAAGACACATCTCGAAGACCAAGAGAATATCTATTACCACTAAATCTTGTGAGACTATCTGACTTGGGCATGAAAAGAGGGCTAGGGATAGATCTTTTGTCCAACCAACTGTTAGAAACTTATTTCCATCCAATTGCATGATTCCCTTTTCTAGAGGTTCATACTTGAACATTAAGGAATCAAACATGTTGGGTCTCAAAAATGCTGGTTTAAACCACGAGAGGTTGCCGAACTCTCAATATGTTGTTGGTCAACTAATAAGGCCAACCTATATGGTTGAACCCTGTACTCTTAAGGCTCTGTTAGACCTAGGCGGGTGCACCTATATGAGTGACACAGATTTTGAATTTTATTTTTCCTACTTGATCTAACTATCCATAATTGGCAATTTGATAGTGGAAAGAATATGATCCTAACTTGGTGTGAATTGTATAAGGTATGAATTAATATGTTTAATTAAAAGATGTCAAATGAAATCGATAGAACTACGATAATCTAAATAGTGGAGACCAGTGCCTTATTGGGTAAAACGAAGTCAAATGAAAGCTTTAAACGAATGGTTTCTATCTGGTAGGGATTCTAATTATTTGGCATATGGTATTTAGTTCATAACTTGTATAAACATGCAAGGATGTAATTATCAAACTCTTCTTAATGATCCAAATGATAACTTCTAGATTACTGTGAATGACTTGAAGGAATTAATCTTTGCTTGAAGGAACCAACCAATCACATCACACAAATACAACAAATGTGTATTGATAAACTGAGAATATACTTGACATGTCAATTTAAATAATAAAGAAACATCAACCTTGGAGACAACTTGATAATATTCTAATTAACTTCACAAATAATTGATACCAGAATAGTGCCACAACACTAAATTTTGTTCATCTGATCCTTCAAAAATTTACACATGCATCATAGTCTCCTTGAATATCATTCGATAAATATTTATAGTAATTTTTCTATTTTTCCTATTCCTGTCCTCTCTCCAAAAACCCCCTTTTTTTTTACTCTTCTAATTTTTATAACTATTTATATATTCTAGATCAAGGGTCATGACCCTTCATTTTCTAATTATGGTCGTTTACATTCTTCGCAGTTAAATAAAATATTTAATTAATTGCCTTGTCAGAAAATTAAATATTTCATACAATAGTTATGCCTTTGATTTTAATTTAATATTTTTGAAGCTTTTCATTTTGCTTTGATATTTCAATCGGTTCATGTATTTATTTCTTTTACCACTCTTGAATTTGACGGGTCCCACCAGTGGCTGTCACATGGCTTCCATCATTTCTGACCGTGCTACCATGGGCTTTGACTTTTCTCCCGCGGTATGACGGTGTCTGTTCTTCAAACCGCTAACTATTTTTTCCATCTGCCTTCACTGTTACCTCATTACCATGGTCACCATGTGAACCGGTGGCGGTACCGTAGTAACCGCTACCTCCGACTGTCATTGACCATTACAGTTTACTGCACTACCGCGGTTTCCATTGGAGCCCCCCGCAGTATCGTGGTAACTTTATTGATTGCTTCCTTTGCCTCTTACAAATCGTCCACTGCTTAACCATCACCTCCATCCTTCTGTGTTCACCATGCTATCATAGTCACTGGCTTAACTGTCAATGGTACTGCAGTAGCTATCGCTACCACTGCCTTTGTCATTGACTGCTAACCTCCGACCCATTCATTTCTCCTACCGCCTTATCGCCACGATTACCTCCACCGTTATCGCAATCACTATGGTCTCTAAGATGACCCTCTGTGGTAGCATGATAAGCATCTCTTGCTACACTATCTTTATTCACCATATGACCACAGACTGCTTCGCTGACTATTTGCCTCATCAACCGTTATCCTCACCATCTACCGTGTTACCGCGGTGCCCATTAGATCCCCCTGTGGTTGAGTAGTAACAACTCACACTGACTGCAATGATTGTCTCACCGCCATCGTGATACCGTCGTCAATGAATTGACTACGTGCGGTATGGCGGTAAAAAAAATATTCTTGCACCTTAACCGCCACCGCCATATCGTAGGCCCCTTGTGGGAGGCTGTGGTAAAGCGGTACAATGTAAAATGTGAAATATAATGGAGGGAATGAAATGTGTAAAGTATATGAGGGCCTTGGATGAGAAATTAAATGAAAGGATAGTGAAATAATAAGTTCTAATGGTAAGAAAACCTCAGGTTTTTAAGTATTTTTATGGAAATTTGTGAGAAAACCTTAGAGTTTTAGATGGAAAAAATTAGTTCCAACAGTGGCTCCATCTGGGGATGAATGATTGTGAGATCATTGCAAGGATCCAAAATTCTATGGTAGAGAAGACCAAGCAAAATATATGAAAAATGAAAGCCATGGTAGATGAAGGGAATGAGGAGTGAAGGATATGAAAATGGAGCAAATGGAGGGAATGAAAAGGATCCTAAACTATTGTGCATGGAAGAGAATTTTTTTTAAAAAGGAATTACTGAAAATTGTCCATGCACTGGCAATCCTCAATCCTCTGTACCTGCTTTGGTTCAAAAAATCAAACCACAAGGAATAGCCCCAGGCCACCCCGATAGAAAAAACCTGCACTTTCCTCTGTCATAGACCTTATTCTATTTAGAGCTCATCAGGTTTCTTTTGAAACTATCCATTCCACCTGCCTTGCAACATGCACTGCCATTGAAAACCTTCAGGAAATCATTGTGCTCAATATGTTTGATATTCATTTCATCACTCTGCATTTCATCATTCTCAATATCATATAAAACAAATTTATCACCCTCAACATACAAAGTGTATCCACATTCAACAAAACAATCATAGGCATGCTCACTATCATATGTTGTTGAATGTGCTTGCAACTGCATTGGTACCTGAAAATCTGAACATTCCTTATGGCAACCAAAAAATTCTATCTCATCAAGATTTTTTGAAATAATCAAATCAAAATTACTTCCCATTTCCTCTTCATCACTAGTTGGCATTAACATAGACCTCTGATCCATACAATAATCTTCATATATACTTGAATCAACAAATGTTGGGCACTCATCATCAATTATATGTAAACCGATATCCTCTTGTTGTAGGAAAAAAATATTTAAATCACATACCTCCTTTTGGACACAAACAAAATTTTGATCAGCTTCAAAGAAATCCTCATCACTGTGATAGGTGCACATGGGATCACATGAATTGTTACCCTCACTGTCAAAACCAATGTAGGCTGGAGCCAAAACTATGGACTTATCTTTAAGTGCACACTTTTGGTATTCAAGAGTTAACAAATCTGAAACTTGCTCACTGCTGAGTGAACATGTTTCAGCCAGATCTCCTACTATTTCTCCAACTTCTTGATCTCCATATGAACTGCAACAATCGTCCTGTTGTAGATCAACATCCACCATTTTATCTTCACAATTTGAGTATTCAATGGATCCCTCATAACACACACTATCACAATTTGATATGTAGGAGATATCTTCTATATCTTCATCCTCTTGGCCCTCATAAAAGCTTTCTCCCATGAATTCTGCTTTATCATTAATTGTGTCATTATGGTATTGATCTGAAAATGAAGGTGCAATTTATTCATCTTTGCTTGCTTTGTCACCAACATATTCCTCATGAAGTGTATCTTCAAGAACTTCTTCATCATTGTATTTCTCATCCAATATGTATGATTGACCACTCATAAAATCATCATCTTCTTCTTCCTCACATAAATTAACATCATTTTCACTTGCATATGTATCCTCTATTGGTTGCTTTATTTGATCATTCATGATATCACTATTAGATTCATTATCCATGGAATCAATAAATTTATTTATTACATCCAGGGCATGTTGTTTTGATGATCTTGACCAATAAGTTGATTCAGGCTTCAATGCTATTAGAAATTGTGCAACAAACATGGGCTTTATAGGCCTATAATGTGGAGGTAATTACATACAGACATCTGTCATCCTGCTATATAAAGATCTCACAGATTCCCCCTTATATCTCCTTATATTAAGAAATGAATCAAGGGGGAGAGCTCCATATCCTAATTCTGTAATGGAGTCTTGGCTTTGAGCATGTGCATATTCATCCTCTTTATCCTCTTTCCCCTCAAGCTGCTGATTCTGACATGAATTTTCAAAAGATTCTATGTTTGTTTTCACTAATTGATCAATTCTATCACTGATATGATCACCACCATCCTCTTACATCTCCTCATTAGTGATATCAATTAGCATATCTACCTAGTCAAAAGTGACTGGTTTCGCTGACATAGGCCAATGAATTGAATCAGGCCAACATACTTTCATGAATTTCTCAATAAACATGGATGTGTTCAGCCTGTGATTAATAGGTATTTCCACACAAATATTTGCCATTCTACCAAAGAGGGAGCGTCCATATTCCCTTTTGTGTCTCTTTATGCCATAAAACTTTTTAAATGGACTTTTGCTTATCTTTTGAAGATGGATAGTAGGTTTCACATCAGATGCAAATTGATGATAATGAATATAAATTGGACAGAGGTGTAAAGGGTATCGAGGTCGGTGGATTGGGAAAACCAAGCCTCTTATACTTTGAAGACGTCCCATTTTGTTTAGAAATTGTACTATTCCAAGTATTCTTCATCAAGTTCTTTATCAGAGTCGCCACTCACTTTCTTAAAAGTGAGAGAATGAGATAATTTTAATTCACCCAGTGGAGTCATTTCTTCATAAAAACTTCTTAATTATGAATCTCTCTTCAATGATTGTTGTCTCCTTTCTTCTTTTGTTGTTTTGACAAAATATTACTATTTCTCAACATCTATGGATTATTTATCAAATGAAACAGAGTCGCCACCTACTTTTTCAAAAGTAGGAAAATGAAATGGATTGCTTTGGTTTGCCCCTAATGGAATCTCCAAACAAAATGTGAAATCTTTGATAACTCTATAAATGGAAAGGCTGAAAACTTTCTGGAATTTGTCCCCAGTAGAGTCATCAATTTGTTGGGTCTCAAAAACGTTGGTTTAAACCATGAGAGGTTGCCGAACTCTCATTATGTTGTTGGTTAACTAACAAGGCCAACCTATATGGTTGAACCCTCTACTCTTAAGGCTCTATTAGACCTAGGCGGGTGCACCCATATGAGTGACACATATTTTGAATTTTATTTTTCCTACTTGATCTAACTATCCACAATTGGCAATTTGATAGTGGAAAGAATATGATCCTAAATTGGTGTGAATTGTTTAATGTATGAATTAATATGTTTAATTAAAATATGTAAAATGAAATGGATAGAACTACGGTAATCTAAATAGTGGAGACCAGTGCCTTATTGGGTAAAACAGAGTCAAATGAAAGCTTTAAATGAATGGTTTCTATCTGGCAGGGATTCTAATTATTTGGCATATATGGTATTTAGTTCATAACTTGTATAAACATGCAAGGATGTAACTATCAAACTCTTCTTAATGATCCAAATGATAACTTCTAGATTACTATGAATGACTTGAAGGAATTAATCTTTGCTTGAAGGAACCAACTAATCACATCACACAAATACAACAAATGTGTATTGATAAACTAAGAATATACTTGATATGTCAATTTAAATAATAAAGAAACATCAACCTTGGAGACAACTTGATAATATTCTAATTAACTTCACAAATAATTGATACCAAAATAGTTCCACAACATTAAATTTCATTCATCTGATCCTTCAAAAATTTACACATGCATCATAGTCTCCTTGAATATCATTCTATAAATATTTACAGTAATTTTCCTATTTTTCCTATTTCTGTCCTCTCCAAATAAAAAAAAAAAACCCCCCCTTTTTTTTACTCTTCAAATTTTTACAAGTATTTATACATTTTAGATCAAGGGTCACGACCCTACATTTTCTAATTATGGTCGTTTACATTCTTCACAGTTAAATAAAATATTTAATTAATTGCCTTGTCGGCAAATTAAATATTTCATACAATAGTTATGCCTTTGATTTTAATTTAATATTTTGGAAGCCTTTCATTTTTTTTTGATATTTCAATCGCTTCGTATATTTATTTCTTTTACTGCTCTTGAGTTTGACAGGTCCCACCAGTGACTGTCACACAGCTTCCATCATTTCTTACTACGCTACCATGGGCTTTGACTTTTCTCCTGCGGTATGACGATGTTCGTTCTTTAAACCACTAATTGTTTTTTCCGGCTGCCTTCACTGTTACCTCATTACCGTGGTCACCATGTGAACCGGTGGTGATACTACGGTAACCACTACCTCTGACTATCGCTGACCATTATGGTTTACCACGCTACCGTGATCTCCATTGGAGCCCCCCGCGGTATCGCGGTAACTTTATTGATTGCTTCCTTTGCCTCTTACAAACCATCCACCGCTTAACCATCACCTCTGTCCTTCTCTGTTCATCACGCTACCTCAGTAGCTATCGCTAACGCTGCCTTTGTCATTGACCGTTGACCTCTGACCCATTCATTTCTCCTACCGCCTTACCACCATGGTTACCTCCATTGTTACCGCAATCATCATGGTCTCTGAGATGACCCTCTACGGTAGCACGGTAATCATCTCTTGCTACACTGTCTTTATTCACCGTATGACCACCGACTGCTTCGCTGACTATTTGCCTCGTCAACCGTTATCCTCACCGTCTACCATGTTACCATGGTGCCCATTAGATCCCCCTGTGGCTGAGCAATAACAACTCACACTGACTGTGATGATTGTCTCATCGCCATCACGATACCGCGGTCAATGAATTGACCGTGCACGGTATGGTGGTAAAAACTTTATGCTTGCACCTTAACCACCACCGTGATACCACAAGCCCCTTGTGGGAGGCTGTGGTAATACGGTATAATTTAAAAAGTGAAATTTAATGGAAGGAATGAAATGTGTAAAGTATATTAGGGCCTTGGATGGGAAATTAAATGAAAGGATAGTGAAATAATAAGTTCTAATGGGAATAAAACCTCAGGTTTTTATGGATTTTTATGGAAATTTGTGAGAAAACCTTAGGGTTTTAGATGGAAAAAATTAGTTCCAACAAAACACTTGCTTTGGCATGACCATTGTACTAGCTCTTGAATCAATCATATTGTTGTGAAAATTTTTATTTCTCACAATTAATGTTAAAAAGAAAGGAGTGGAATTTGGCTTGCTTACCTCTTTCTCTTTTGCACCTCCCGTATCCTTTGTATAAGCTCTAGCTTTTAGAACTTGAGGATCCAATGCAATCCCTTTATCTTTACTCTGATCACACAAAATAACTTCATCCATATGCAGTCTTGGTTCCTCATTTTTCAATGCTTTTTGAAGTAATGTTTTTTTCTCAAGGATGGATATAACATCCCATAGAGACACATTGGCAGGTGCCTTCTTTAGCTGCTCCACCACATTGAGCATTCTGATTGGAAAGACCTTGGGTTTAATTGGTAGAATCTCTCAGCTTTAGAGGGAGATGATCCATTTTGAATGGATTTGATATCTTATCCAACAATTTGTCGGGTGACAGTGGAATCCATTATTGTCGAGTCGGTTGAATAGTCAGTTGTGGAAGTTGTCTTTCTTGCAATGGTGGTTGGTGAAGTTGAGGACTAGGCGGAGCTTTTGGCACGTATTATCTCATGAGCCTTCTCTTGGATCTAGTGTTGTAGTCCGACTGTACCTGTGGAGTGCTGGTTGTTGGAGCTTCATTTGTGAACACGCATCTTCTTCCTCCATCAAGAAAAAAATTTCTTGATCAGGTGTGATATCCAGCTCTTTCTCCACAAACATCCCTTGCATCTACACTCTAAAGCAAGCATTCTCGATTTCAGAAGATTCATATCCATCCACATTTGAAAGCATGCCTTTGTTCCTTTGCTCTGCTATCTTTTGTTGCATGTTTCCCTTTGGGAAATTTTGGGGCATATGGCTATCATTGTAGGGAAAACAAGATGCATTTTCATCATCTAAAAGGTTATTTTGACCTATAATAAACTCTTTGATGTGGCTATCCTTGATATTCTATAGTGGCATGGTGAAAAAACTATCTGGTCGGCAGGAGCCGCTTATTGACCTCCCCGATCCAAAGGTCCTTGGTATTCACTCTATTGATAGAAAGGCCTTCCTCCCTAGTAGGTTTGAGTAGCTTGATTTAGAGGGGCCGCTTGTTGCCGCTTAATGAGAACTAACTCATTAGCTAAAGACCACATCAAACTCTTCCTATCATTAATTTTTTCCACCACAGAGGAAGATCTCGACATGCTTGGTTGAGAAATAGGGTACACGTACATAGATTGGGGTAAAATTGATCCCATCACTTGTGTCGTGGAAGCACTCAGAGTAGACTCCTCTCAAACTAGTGTGCCTAATATTTCTGCAAAAATGGGCATTGAAGGTAGAGGAGGTAGCTTCCCGACATATATCAAAACATTCTTCATGTGTATAGCCACCTTGTAGGCATCAGGTAAGGTATCCCCACCCATAGAAGTTATCAGGACTACAATATCCACATTAATAGCCTTCAAGTAGAACATAAACACCATGGCATCTTGAGGTCACACAGTCATTGGGATCCTTTGCTAGGTTTTTTTAAACCTAGTGTTAAATTCGTTCATAGCCTCTTGTGGGGCTCTCTTGATGGTGATCAGTTGATGCAGTAGTGAAGAAAGATCTCTTTTTTTGAAAAAACATTCAAACACATTTTCTCCGAGATCATCCCACGAGCTGATGGAGCTAGAAGTCATAGATCTATACTATTCTTGAGCCTTCCCTTTGAAAGAGGCGGACAACGATCTCATAATGATGTTCTCCTCTATAATATTATGCACTTTTCATACTTCCTCTACGTCTTGGAGATTTTTAGAATGGGTTTTAAAGTCCTCCCCAAAGAATTTTGGAATAGCCTTGAGGGCATTAGTGGGTATGGTGGGCCAAATGTCGAGAGGAGTAGGTGGTAGCAACAGACTACCATTGTCCCAGGTTACAAAGTTTCTGGTAGTAGGAGGGGGTATGTGGACCATGGAGAAAGGTTTCCTATGGACTGGGTAAACTAGTATTCTTATTTGGAAACTTTGACCTCTAGGTGGAGTAGATAAGGCTCTGAACTCTGAACTCTGGACTCTTACTCCTTACTCTACTACTTCTTATAGACGATATAGAACCTATAACTCTTCTTGTCCTAGGTACCGAGGATGGTAGTTGGGAATATTGAAAGTTACCCTTCGAGGATGCTCTTGTTTGAACCCTGGGCATGAAACCTCTAGTTTCCTTGGTCTGATTTAGAAATATCTCTGACTTCTAATCAGGCCTTCAAAACTTGTCCCACCGTGTGTGCTAGAAAAAGAATGGTTGATCATCAAATCTTATGCCTCTCTAAAAATCTTATGGAAAATTTAGAAAGTGGGGGAACAATATGCACCTCACTGAATACCTCTGATATTTTTATAGAAAGTTGACTCTTCTCTAAGTTTGGGAAAAGAGTAGAAATAAATGTAAACAGAAAAACATGAAAAGTAGTGATATGCCAATGCTTTTACAACATTTCAAAACTGCAAGTTCCTTTCTATGAATGACATGATAAACACATAACACCACATCCTTTCATTGTTGTGAAGAGAACAAGAAGCAAAGGCTAGATACAAGCACAATGTAGTCAAACAATCCACCAGCAAGAAGTGCATATTAAGATCTGACCAAACATAGAAGTTCCAAGAGTCAATAAAATAAACATTCAAAAGTTACATAAACCCTTCCTCTTAATATAGCCTAACATGAAGAAATGATAACCTACAAAGAAATCAGAAAATTCCAATGACATAATCCAGTTTCTACAGATTATAACTTTATCATGCATACAAACATGGAAATCGAATAATCAAACTATTAAGAATAAGCAAGATAGAGTGTTCTATTATGGACAAAGATATAAACAAAGAAATATTGACAAAAGCCATATCATGCACATTTTTCAGGTATTTCTCCTAAATAACTCATACTTCAAATATTAAATGAAATTTATAAAAAGATCAGATTCCAATTTGATGATAGTTTGAGTATATAAAAGACATAGCATGCTAGAGTGAAGCAGTGTTCTTCAAATTTCAAAGAAAATATTCCTATAACTATGAAAGCTAAAGAAACTTTTTCCAAAAAGGAAAACTTTTGGAACCCTTTTTACATGTTGTTGCTTCCAATTTATAGCCACAAAGGAGAGAGAAATGTCAACTTCATTTAGAAGTAATGACTATTAGATGTCTGCACCTGATAGCTTAGAATCCATTCTCAGATCTTTAAGTTAGGTCGTAGAAATCTCGCTTATCAACTTTCAACTACCGCATTAGTGCTCTTTAGATATTTTAGCAGGTTTGCCCCTTGTAATCGCTTGGGTCTTAGAAGAACAATGTGGCAAAGGTCTTGTCAACTGGTCAAGTGGCTTTAGCGGCACCCATTCACGTCCCTCTCTAGAACAAGGCAAGATGCATTCTGACAGACTCTGAATGAAGACTCCCAAGGTAAAACTCCTGAGCAGTGAAGAGATGATGTGTCAAGCAGGCGAATAATCTCAGATTCATGAAAATTAATTTAAAGAAATTGTTTGCTAAGCTGACATGTGGTCCAACTTCTAGATGAAATGAAAATGATTAATAAAGGAGGTGTAGCCACAATGTGGCACCTTGCACGCCTATCATAAATACAACCTCTTCACACATAGATCTTCCTGAAGATAAAAGTAAAGTCGAAAATAAAAAATAAATGAAGGAAAAAAAATTCTCTACAAAAGAAACAGAGGTTTTTGGCTAATGCTTGGCATGGATTACAACAAAAATAGAAGGCTTGGGAAACATGATAATAGTCAGATTGAACCTATCATTATTGAGAAATTTCTCAAGAATCTTTGCCTTGGTTGTACCCCTAAGAAAATAACCATATGTGGTAGAGGTCCACCCGTTAAAACAATCAAGGTTCCCCCTCGATTACCGGTATCCATAGGTCTACCTATAGATAAATTTACCTTTTTAATATAACTAATGTATGTGGCGAGGACCCCATCACCAACCTACCCATGTTATTTGAGGATTCCTCCTTTTTCATGATCAGTACCCTATCATTCAAGCCAAGTAACCAAACTAATGAACTAAAAGTTGTTTACCCCCAACTCATCAATTATGACAAACGAGGACCACCAATATTAGACACACTCAAAAATGATGAGGCTTTCTTAGAATCATGGGACTGCGGGATACTCTACCATGTTGAGATCATAAATTAGGGTTTGATATTGACCTAGACACACATGCATACTATGGGGAAATGGTTGAATCTCTTAGTCGTAAAAATGAAAATCTAAGAGTAATATCTAGGTCTTTAAGTGAAAACCACACCATGGAACTTTTTGACCCAAAAATAGTAAAAAAAAAGGATGTATTCGATGGTGAAAACCTCTCTAAGGCACCAAAGGATGAGGGATTCAATATTCCCCTTAGTGTTGTTCATGAGGAAAAAACAATAGTCTTGGCAGAGAAATGTAATCCAGTCAGTCTAGGAGCTGAAGAAACACCACACATAACCTTCTATGTAGAATCACTTTTGACGGAAGAACATGAACTTCTAGTTGCGTTTCTAAGAGAAAGAAAGGTAAAATTCACATGGACCTATTTTGAAATGCCCGATCTTGATCCAGAGGTTGTGGTTCATCATCTAGCCGTCTATCCAAAGGTGAAACAAGTAAGATAGAAGTTGAGGAAGATGGATCCACAAATCACATTACTAGTCAAAATGGAATTACAAAAACTCCTTGATGTTGGCTTCATACGACTAATTGATTATCTAGTGTGGGTTTCAAACCTTGTACCTATTTCTAAACGCACTAGGGGCATTCACATCTGCACTAACTTTAGGGACCTGAACAAAGCATGCCTTAAGGATGATTTTCATCTTCCGAATATAGACATGATTGTGGATATGATGGTCGGGCATGAAATGCTATCATTAATTTATGAATTTTCAAGGTACAATTAGATTATTATAGCCAAGGATGATCAACATAAGAAAAATTTCACATTTCCATGGGGGACTTACTACTAGAACATGATATCGTTTGGGTTAAAGAATGTTGGAGCTACATACCAAAGGGCTATGACTTTTATTTTTCATTACATGATTCACAAGTCCATAGAATATTATGTGGATGAAATATTAACCAAATCAAGGAAGCACCGAGACCACATAGTAGAACTAAGCTCCATATTTGATAGGCTAGAAGAATATAAGGCTAGACTGAATCCTAAGAAGTGTGTCTTCAATGTGCAATCAAGAAAGCTCCTAAGGTATATTGTATCAATGAGGGGAATCGAGATAGACCTTACCAAAGTAAAAGAAATTCTTGAAATAGAAAACCAAAAACACTGAAGAAGTTAAGGGGCTTGTAGGGAAGACTTCAATCCATTCATAGATTCATAGCTCACTTAGCAGACAAGGCTATCCCATATTCTCATCTACTCCACAAGTGGGTAGCATACAAGTGAGATGAGAAATGTGACCAGGAATTCAATAAAATTAAAGAATACTTGCTAACACCACAAGTCCTTATGCCACTGATTCAAAACAAGACCTTAATACTCTACATATCAGCAACTGTAATAGCCCTTGGTTCTCTCCTAGCTTAGCATGATGAAATAGGGACATGCGATGAATTATACATTCATTGAAAAGACTTGCCTAGCAGTGGTGTTTTCTGCACAAAAATTCAGGCACTACATGTTGGCTCACCAAATAAATCTCATTGCCAAGATAGACCCTCTCAAGTATCTACTCTCTAAAGAAAAATTCACAAGACGAATGACAATATCGGTTATGATCTTAACAGAATATGGCATTGAATATGTATAGAAAAACACAATCAAAGGACAAGTAATTATGGATCAATTGGATGAGGCACCGATATATGTGGAGAATCCATTGGTGTCAAAGTTTCTCGATGAGTCAATTTTCAATCTAAATTTAGCAGATCATTGGAAGGTGTATTTTGACAGGTCATATACTCAACATGGGCCAGGAGTTGGAGTCTTCTTTATCACACCACAAGGATATTGCATCCCTAAATCATACGATTTATCTTTTACTTGCACCAACAATATTTTCGAGTATGAGGCCCTTGTCATAACACTCTAAATTATAGTATAGTGGAAAATCATGGCACTTAAGGTCTATGGAGACTCATAGTTGATCATCAACTAGGTCAATGATGAATACCAAATGAAAGATGACAAACTTACCCCATACAAGAAACTGGTGGAGGATCTCAAGGAATTATTCATCGACATCACGTTTGATTAGATACCAAGGGAAAATAATAGAGCAATGGATGCCATGGCTAAAATACAATCGTTATTGGATATCCCATGCAGTGTCCCTAAATAAGAATTCCTAGTAGAGAAGCTTCTCATACTTGCTTTTGAGGTACTATATTATGAGTTCGTGTGTGAAATTTTTGGTCCCGATGACCATTGGTACCATGACATATACACCTACCTAAAAACAAGAGTCCTCCCCATTGAAATTACCCCAAACCTAAAAAGAACCTTTGTCAAGAATTCATCCCATTTTTTTATCGTAGGTGATACCCTATACTATAGAAGTATCGAAGGAACCCTTTTGAGATGCCTTAACCCTGAGGAATCTTTGACTACTTTAGTTGAGGTACATAATGGAATATGTGGTTCAAAATCTAGTGGTATGATCTTGGCTAAGAAACTATTGAGAATGGGGTACTACTAGCCAACGATGGAAAATGAATCTCATGAATATGTTCAAAGATGTTTGCAATGTCAACAACATGGGGACCTCATCCATGCACCATCTCTGGAGCTGCAATCGATTATAACACCTTGGCCCTTTTCACAATGGGGGCTCGATCTCATCGGCAAAATCTCACCCACCTTATCTAATGGACACAAGTTCATTATTACTGCTACAAATTACTTCACAAAGTATGTAGAGACTATCCCCATGATCTATATCACCTGAAAGTTGATTTCCAATTTCATCCTGAATTACCTCATTTTTCGTTATGATGTTCCACAAGCCCTTATCTCAGATAATGGAATACAAGTTTTAAAAATTAGGATGTCTGATAACTATGCCAAAACTTCAATATCCAACATCATTTTTCTACCTAATACTACCCCAAGGGTAATGACCATGTTGAGGCTATGAATAAAACCATCTTAAGAATTCTCAAGAAGATAATCAACGAAGCTGGTCATGACTGGCACCCAAAACTAAATCATGCCTTATAGTCTTACTAGATGATTATTTGCACTCCTACAGGTGCAATCCCTTTCTCCCTAGTCTACGGATCAAAATCCATCCTCCCCAAGTTGAAATCAAGCTCCCATCCTTAAGAATATTATTGAAAAATCTCATTATTGATGAAGAATATTGAGTGTCAAGGTTGAACATGCTAGAACTACTAGATGAGTGGTGCATGGATGCTTTGAACCATCTAAAGAGGAGCTACAAGAAAAATATCAAGAGTCAGTCATTTCAAGTCAAAGAGCTCGTATTAAAGGAGAATTAAAAAAATGTGCCAAATCGGGATAGAAAGGGCAAGTTTGAACCCAACTGGTTGGGACCCTTTGTTTTCACTACAAGTTATAAATACAGAGCATATCAGGTGTCAACACTCAAAGGTGAGGCTCTGTAGGATCCCATCAATACCTCCCATATAAAAAAAAATTATTCCTAAACTAGCAAGGTATAAATCTAAAAAATTAAAGAAAATCCAAAAACAATTAGAAAAAGGATTGAAAACAATAAAGAAAAAATTTTTCCTCTAGTGAAAACCACTTCGGCGATGCTTTGGGAAAGCACCTTGGTGAGAACTTGGCAAATAGGCACCTTTTGTAAATAAGCACTTTCCATCCACCATGGATTCTTTGGCTTATTCTTCATTTCCTACCATTACTTTCCATCACATTCACCCATCGCATTCCACTGATCCTTCTGAAACCCATCCTCATCCACATCATAGCTTGATCTTGTTTCAGTATCATGTTCTCTCCTAGAACTACTTGGGACATTCCAAAGGTTAGTTTGTCCTGACTATATCAAGGTAGTCTATCACATTACATTGGGGGCACATTCTTATACCCACATTTGGATCAGGTTCATGTATATCCTTGAAATCATTTTTTGAAAATAAAAAGATCCAAAAACATTCATAAAGTCAAAAAATCCATAAACATCTAAAACATATCAAAAATCCAAAAAATAGGTCAAAAATAGAAAAATTGGAAAAAAAAGTTTTCATGTTGAACTACATCATCTCTGAGCTTAAACATAGGAAAGGCTAATCACTGATCAACCCTTGAGACATTAGGTCAGTCTTTAGGAGTCTATCATAATAAACTATCAATCCATCCATGTTCATATCTTCATCAATAACTAACTATGTGTCAGTCGAACTACATGGTCTCTACATGTATAACGTAGGCAAGGCTGATCTTTGATCAGCCCCCGAGGCCCCTAGGATAGGTCCTTAGGTTAGGTTCTTGGTCAAAATATTGTAAACACCAAAAACATCGGAAATTTTCAAAATCAAAACATTTCTAAAACACCTTGAAAATCCCAAAATAACCTCAAAAAAATTTCAAAACATCAAAAACATCCAAATATTCAAAAAAATCATCCATCTCATTTCACCATTCACCCACAATAAGCATCCACTCATAATAAATCAATCATCACCTTCAACCTTTGGCAAAAAAAATTGGAAACAAGCTTAGTAGTTAAAAGTGAAAACAAAAGCGTCAAAGCCTTAAGTCTAGGTCAGTAGGTAAATAAATTGGTCAACTCTTGGTATCAATAGCCCATCATCTCGTTAGCCCCAAAATCACCTAGTGACATCATGTCCTAGGATGCATCCTTCCTACAATGGACATCAACAATCAGGCATCACCATAGTTTAGTCTTGGTTATAGGTATGAAGAAAATTAGCTTGTTTGTTTACTTGATCTTTTCTTTTGATTTATCTTATTGTGCTCATTCCAATGACCTCTCAATGATTACTAATTAAATGATTTAGAGAGAAAGGAATGGGGCATTGATAATTATATTTTGTCTGGGATATTCATGTGATATAACCTTGGTCATGCTAATTTTGTTCGATTTGTAGGGAGTATTTTTTGAATGCCTTGTTGACTATTACATTTTGGGGTTTTACCTTTCTATGTTTTGGTCTAAGATGTTTGAAATGCCTAAAGTACATCCTAATAAGGTTTCATATGTCGGGTGTGAATAGGGATACTCCTATCTGTTTGTCGATTCAAAGTCAATCTCACTCTAGATACAATATCGTCCTAGTTGTCTATACCTTGATGCATCATATCTATGTGTGTTATCAAACATAAGGAAATTTATGCTCTTTACATCCCCAATCCCTAGATAAGAAATACATCATCATCATTCATCATCATATCTAATAAAGTCTCGATGACTCATAGACTTGTTGGACTTCTCCATCTTCTTGGATTCAAGGGTTCATCCTTCTCATTCTTCTATCCTCTTTCACACTAACATAGTATAATTTCATTCACCAAAACATCAATGCATCCATCCTGTGTTCATAAAAACTCCACACTCTCATCTTGCATAATCATGTCATGTCATCATAAATGAGAACATCATCCATCTCACATGCATTGCATAATAATTTAAGTTGTTTAAGATAATATAGATTAGTTATTCTAAGCATCTTAAAAAAATAACATTTCATTTGTATTGTCATTATCATATAGATCTGTTAGTCTAACCATCCATACATCCATCTTGAACCTCTTTGTTGTGAGATTGACCCTAAAATTGAACTTTTTTCTTGATCTCTCGAGGAGGCAGTGTACTAGCATAATTTTCACTGGGGCATCTGAAAAATTAAAAATTTCAAACTTTGATCTTGGCAACATTATTATTTGAACCAATGCAACAAGTACATTGTTTCAAAGAGGGGAAAAATGTAGACGCTCAAATTAACATAAATTCCTCTATTAATCAAATAAAGCAATTTATTGATTAGCTCACTAAGATTCATAATGTTTGATTAAATAAATAAAATTATTTAATTATATCCTCAAGGTCCTCTTATTTGATTCAATAAATAAAAATGATTTAAATCAAATATCATAATCCCCTTACCCATCTAGGTTAATTAATTTTGAATTAATTAATCCCTAATCCTAATTACCCATCCTCTAGCTTTTGACTCAACCTGGGTCAAACCTAAACTCCTAACTAACCCACCCACTTGCACATGAAATTCATTTTATTTAATTATCTAATTACCCCTTTTTCCCTCACAAAGGCATATTCTAAGGGAATATTCCTTCATTAACTCCATTTGTTCGACTTTCTTGCTTAAACAATTTCCCTCCAAAATATCTCAACCATATGCATTTAATGCCTCTTACGCATGCATTAACCTATCTTACACCTCTCAAATCGTCAACCACATTCATTAACCATACACATTCTCCAAAATGTGCTCCACCCTCCTTGATTAAGCATGTGACAAGTGTCATAATATAATTGGCTCTTCTTTAGTCCCAAATTCCTCCCATCTCTCCATTTTTCAACCCTTCAATCTATAAATAGAAGCCACTTCTACTCCACAAGATCATCCAAAATCTTAGTATTTTCACTATAGGCACTTTTATTTCATCTTGCACATCATCTTTGTATCACATTTTTTCCATTACCATTTAAAGCTTATCAAGGGGGTGGGAAAGGGAATCCTTTTCACATCAAAGGTGCACCACTTCCACTATGAGATAGGTATGAACATGCTTTTGTATGATTTGATTTAGTTTCTTTAGATATTGTTGTTTTGCTGGCATCATCAAGTATGTTTGAATATTTCATAGGGATGCTTGTTTTTGTTTTCTCAATTTTACTAAACTTGCTAATGTTTGTTTGTCATTGAGTGAAATATTAAGAGCAACATACACAAATCCTTATATGTATTTAATGTTAATAGGTGCATTTAACTTAGCATAGCATACTTAATCAAAGTGTTGCATCTAAGAGAAACTAGCATAGTTTTTAATTAGATCACATAAAACATGTTAAATCATGGAGACATTCATTAAATATTTTTAGAAATATTATTTAATTAATCATATTTCCATTTAACATTCAACACAAACATAAATAATAAACATCAAATTCTCATATATATATATAGATATATCAATTTTTTGTGTCCATGTCATCAATATATACAATTCTACTAAGGTCTATGAATATCAGATCCATCAGGACCTGGTGCTCACATCTCTCTAGTGGTGGTCTTCCCAGAGATGGTGGTATGTGATCATCATCATGATCTACTGAGTGTACTAAGAGAGAATTGTAAGCCATTTGCCTATCCAAGGGCCTCCTAAAACTCTTGTGCTATCTGATCTCTCTCCGCATATAGTCTACCTACCTCAAACTGTATTCTCTCAAACTTTTTTGGGGTCTGAGATTATAGTGCATCTTGGGTAGAATCAACTCGATGGATGTGCCTCCTGAAACTCTCATACACTACTCATAGTGTGACATATAGCCTGAACAACTCTGGGTCCTCCTCCACGATGACAAAACATAGTTTGAGTTAGTAGCCTCCTCATCCACTGATGGGGGCACTATCTCTACATCCACCTAACGATAGAGATCATGAAGATATCTAATATATCCTAAAAGATAGAAACCATAAGCATAATTAGTACACATCATGATATATGTATACCTAAAATTACAAAAATAAAACATAAGCATAAGCATAAAGCATAACAGTAAATAAAATATTGTCACCTAGCTATCTAGCAAGTTGTGTGAAGCCATCATCATCGTGTGTGGGGGCATGGAGGATGTCCTAGCCTCTCCATGACTATGGGTACTGGGTGATCCCACAAAGCTGGTTTACAATTTCTGGGAGATTCTGATTTTTGCTGAAATCACATATTTTAAGAAAATATAATGATTTATGCCTTAAAAATTTCCATTTTAAGGATTCCAATTGAAGAGGGTTTGATCAAACCACCTTAGATCAAACCCTCTTGGATAGAACCCTGCTAGTTTTAAACCATACCTACAATGAAGTCTCCTTTACACCTATCAAAATGCTAATAAAAAAAAAAACTTTTGATTTACCTTTCAGGGGATCAAATGAATTCATTTAAAATTTATTTCAAATGATCATGGTAGTCTTCGAAATGAGCTATCCAATGAATGTAATTTTAATATGTTTTGGTTTTATTATGTATGTGTTTTTATAGTTTTATTAAACATAGGTTTTTCACCAAAAATAAAGCTCCTTGTTCTCCACATGTGGAAAAATAGCAGATTATAAAAATAAAATTTTAAAAAATATGTCCAGGCTAGATATTGATGTCCTTTTTCCATTAATTTTTTTTTTTTGAATTTCAATACATACAAAAAAAGTTATTTTGTATATAGTCCACCTATGTTTCAATTGTAATTGGTTTGACTTCGAAACTTGATTAAGGAAAAAATATTTAATAAAACACTATGAAACCAAATGAAAGTTCTAGATATCATAGTTACAAATCTAATTTTGAAAAAAATAGAATTTTATCCTTCATAATTTTATCCTTCATACAAAAAATATTATGTTGTATACGGTGAGCATCACTCCTTAAAAATGTTGTTTTTAAAAAACAACTAGTTTTCAAAGGAGATGGAAAAATAAGTGCAATCTGATTCCAATTTTTAAAAAAAAAACATATTTAGAATCTATAGACAAAAGTTCAAAAATCACTCGTTTGCATCATCTTCAAATTCCTCACAGTTTAGCCACTATAGGAGCCCAAAAGTGAGTATTTAGTTAAAAAAAATCAGTTCAGTGTCCAGTTTGCCCAAAAATTGTAAACCAATATTGTGGGATCACTCTATTGTTGCCTACTGTAGCTATTCATCATGATCTAGTAATATCAATGGGATATGGGTCTCCCCACTCGTACCCCATTAGATCCTCATTTGTTGCCTCACCACCCTCACTCATTGACTACTCCTCCTCCTCCTCCTCCTCATCTTCCTCCTCATCTCCGCCCTCCTAGCCATCATAGTCAAGCTCTACATCCTCATCATACTCCTTACTTATCACATCTTTAAATATGTGTATAGCCATATAGTACATGTCTCCTCAGCCCTATCCTCTACCTCGTATCCCTCATCTAGGAGTGGCCCGATGCTCATCCATCTGAAATACAAGAGTTGATCATGATATTGTCCACCACTTATAATAGTCATCTATGGCACCAACATCATTAGCATTGGACACTAGAGGCACAACATGATATGAGTACTCAGAGTCACTATAAAAAAAATCCTCAGTAGTGAATCATCTAGAACTACCAAGTCTTCGAGCACTCTCAACTAACCTCCTAAGAAAAGGTTGTGACCTGGGTGCTATATGAACCTGACCAAACTGACACATGACATGATAATAGTAGAAAGGTCATACTATGTAATCATGTCTTCCAACCAATAACCTATCCATCTATAATCTCCTCATCTGCTAAGTCTCATTTGGCCACTATAGCACAAGCTGATAAAGTCTCCAAAGGATCTCATCCTCCTCTAGTTGATCAAATCAGACTCTATAGAATTGTAAGTCACCATACTACCAAAGCCACCGTAGAGGATCTAGCTAAAAGCCCGAGGATACCCCAAGGTTTTCAGACATGGGAACCCTATCGATCGGGTATATGTGATATGTGATAGGCACCATACCTGTAGAAGCGTATAGTGTACCATGTTACCTACCTCTCAAAATACAGATCATCCAAGATCATAGTACATATGCACTAGGATGGTGTGCCCTCAGGCATATACGATTATGTGCTCTGCCATCCCACGAATCATGTGTACTAGTCCACCCTCCAAATGTTCTCCTCAGTCATCAAGGACAAATACTGGTGCAATTTTCATCATCATAATCTATGTAACTAGTGGGGCCTCCGAGTATAGAAGCATCATGAGATTTATCTATGGCCTCACCCTCGCATCATGAACTGGACCTCCCAAGTAGAACTACATGTATTTCATCTTGTGAAATGACAACTACACTTAGAAATGTACTTGCTCGCCCTAAAAATGAGCTCAAAGTATACATTTTATGTCCTCTAATGTGATGGTCATCTCACCTATAGGTAAATGAAATGTGCATGTATCTACATCCCATCACTCTACTAAATCCATCAACATCAGATCACGGTACCTCATGGGGCATGAGGTATGCCCAAGATAATCTTACATTCTATAAAAGCTATGTATCCTCCACTGAAAGTGTGGGGGCTAAGTCTCAAAGGAAGCTAATTTTTCTGCCATCCATACATTGTCACGAATAGGTGGGAACCTAACAAAATAAAAGCAAAAATATGTCCTACAAGTAGCCTAGACTCTTAAATATTTACATCAACAATCCTAAAAGTGTACTAAAGTTCTTCTAGTGTACTTTCCTAGAATTCATAGACACTTTAGACCCCTTTTGGGACACATCACGAAGAAACAAGACACTTTGCGAAAAAAAGTGGGATACTTCGCGAACAAAAGGGACACTTTGCAAAAAAAATTGGACACTTTGCAAAAAAAAGGGACACTTTGCAAAAAAAGGGGACACTTTGCAAACTTTTTTTCCAAGGCCCTAAATTAACATATAAATGCATAAAAATCATAAAATAACTGTGTAAGGACAAAGATAAGGAAAAATAATCAACTCACCTCATGATGGTGCTCGTCGCAGGCTAGCTTGTCTCATAGGACACCTAGTCTTGTACACCTATAGTCTCGTCGGCTCAGCATTTTCAACTACTCTTCAATCACTTTCAAGCTACAAAAAGGTAAATGACAAAATATTTACACTTGACTCCACTTTTTTCTCTTGTATAAGTTAAAATTAGGGATTTTCCTATATTAGGGTTAAAAGGTGAATTTCATTCAAATCAACATAACGGGTGCTAGAGAGATTTTTTTTCAATGTTGTTTGTTGCATTGAAATTATGGTTCCACTCTTGCTCTCATCAGTTATCTATCATTATGTGGTATGGTACTTGGAAATACCCTATGATATGACTTATCCTATTCGATGTGGCTAGATTGCTACCTTGATTCCACCTCTATAAAGCAAGTTGAATCAAGAGGGACATACATCTACCCTCAAATTTGATTTCTAGGAGAAGTAAGACAAGAGGATTTTTGGACAAATAATGAATTCATATTGCAAGATGCAGTTCCTAACATTGTGGTTTTGTAGATAGCTACAATGGGGGCTTCATTCTCCCATATTATGATTAAAATTGTATGTGTATCCTTTTGTGAAAAAATAGGTTTTTATTGGATTCGTTTAGCTTGCATATGCATGTAGAGTCATATGGGCACTAAAGTGAGTGCTAAATGTGGTGTAGAAAATTGTATGGTCTTGAAAGCATTGTAGTTTCACACTTAATTTGGACCTATTTTGGCACACTTGCATTAATTAGCCTTTAAAATCATTATTAATAGGCCCCTAATGATGGTACGATGTCGTTATTGTCACAATTCCTACTTATTTAATTTATTTAATGTCAATCAAAGGGAGTTTGAAGCTATTTGCGGCAAGAGTTGGATCATTTTTTGGGGGGGTTTTGTTGGTTTCAGCTCAATTAGGAGCGTTTTGGAGTTATTTTTTCTCTATCAGGAGTATTTTTGTGCTATACCTATTTAATTGGAATTAATTCTTATACTATCCTTCTATTCCCTAATCTACCCTAAATAACCTTTAAAATGGAATTTAAACAAAGAGGTTTCATTTTAGAGCAATTTAGATTATGGAATAATGGAAGATTAATTGTGTCTACCTTACTGAATTTTAAGATCTATTTAAAACTTAACTAATTGCTTTAGAAATAAACTATTCCATTCCTCACTTCACTAACTTGACAAGTAATTTTTCCTCTTTGCATATAATCCATTAAAATGATGATTTAGACTATTTCAGATCTGCAAATGACTCTTAACTAACAAGTAAACCATACAAAGCATTTAAACAGTAAAATATAACTTTAGTCTAAGATTATTTCCAACACACAAAAAATAAAATGATTCTAATCTTAAGATGGAATAGAAAATAGAACATAGCAATAATGAATGAAATTAACAACTAAAGGATCACCTTCCTTCTAAAAGTGGATTGTCCTACTTTTGGAAAAATTAAGTGCAGAGTTGAGATCAACTTCTTTTTATTTCCATAGAATATGCCCAGATAAGGACAAAGTATGAAGAAAATGATTCTAACTTAAAAAAAGAAAAAGAAATTACATGAGAAAGTTTTAAAAACTTGATACAATCTAACATCCAACTATGTTGGGGCTGGATATAAATATCCTAATTATTTCAAAAATAAAAGATAAGTGAGAAACTAATCTAATCCTAGTCTAAAAGATATCCTGGCATGCAAGAACATATTTGGTGTGGATCCTTGTCACTATCTTTAATTGGCATTGAATTATAGATTTCTAAACTGGATATGCTCTCCTAGAACTTATGGTTATGGTAGGAAGATCCTTCATTCAAAACAATGAGTCAAAAAGGAGATCAGTGGACAAACAACTCATTTAAGGATGAGTCACAAACAATCCATCCATTCATCACTTTTAAATAGAAAAACATTAACATTCAACTGATTAATAAGTATCAGTCTAGTTGCATAATAAAGATACACTTATCATGAAATATTCATAGGTTAATCACCACATTAATCATGCATTTAATAGAAATAAGAATTCACATTGACCATTCATATTCTACTTCTTTATTCCTCATCAAGTTGATAAATTTATACATAAAGGAAAATATCATGAGTTCTAAAGCCAAAATATAAAGTATTAAAAAGGTATAAACTTAGTAATTATGAGGTCTTTTTTGGACCTCATCATCTAAGACCCATTATCTTGGATCTCAAGGCTTATTTCACCTAAAAACCCAACAAAATCACTTAAAACATTGAAAAATCCCAAAAACCCACCTCAAAAAGCTAAGGTGGGACCCATTCGCCAAGGGTGGAGAATGGGTCCCATTTGGGGTATTTTTCAAATTTCAGCAAGAAATTCACCATTTCAATTCAATTTTTTGGTGGATGTCAACATTTGAGATCTAGATAATGGTCAATTAGGTGTTCATGCCTATACAAGAAATTTCTAAGTCATTTTTATCATCTAATAAATATATGCAAGCATTCTCAAGAGAAATTCTTGAGATCTAGGCATTCAAGGGCAAGTAATCAACAAAGTTGAAACTTGGGAGCAACATTAAAGTGTTTTTTCAAGTCTTCAAGCTCACTTTTATTCAAGATCTAGCATTTTCAAGGGTTGATCATGGTTGTCTCTGGTGAGTCATGATGTATTCTAGGTTGGGGAAATGCAACTAGCCATCAAGCCAAGCCTAGAGACTTGTTTCCTAAGTGATTCCATTCCCCATTATCATTCTACTTTCAGCCTAAGGAAGGTACAAGCATCATTAGGGCTTGTTTGGGGTGATTAGAGATCTCTCCAAGTGAGTCACTCATCTTCATATATCCATTCTTACATCATATTCTTGCGCATTATAATAGGATTGCATCATGTTTCAAATTTCTTTATCTTAGACACACTTAAGGCTAGGGTTTTCATGCACATTTCATTATTTCTATCAAGGTTTGAATACCAAACTAGGGGTTTGACAAAGGAAAACCCCCCATTAGAAAATCAAGTTTATATTTTTTTTTGCATGTCTTTTCATAGATTCAGATCTAGAACTCAAGTTGGAAGGAAAGAGCAAGTGTTGAGGTGCAAATCTGAGGTTTAATTTCCCAAAAAAGTGGAACGAGACTGATTTTTCAAGAGTGGCGAATGAGTCCCACTATAGGTTTATTCCAAATGTGTTTGCAGATTCAGATACCCTTTTCCCCAAAACAAGCTCCAGTGCAGAAATCTAGATCTGGGAATAATTTTCCTAGGTTGGTGAATGAGTCCCAATCGGTCAAAAAGTCAAGTTTTCTAGTGTTTCAAAGCTACAATCAATCATCTCCAAATTTTCAAGTGCACACATTTTGTTTTGTAGTTTTATGTTTTCCTTCATTCACTTTTATAGATCATATTCGACTCCTAGAATAGCCCTCTTGCAGGATATCTTTCTCTTTTTCATTGAGATATCAAGGGTTTTTTCTTGAGTGAAATTTAGTGAAAATTGCCTTTCTAGGTCTTAAACCCTAAGGAGGAAAGCAAAAACAATTCTTCCTTTCAATGTTGGTGATATTATATTTGTAGGAAATAAGGCTATGTGTAAGAAGTTTGTAGAGGAAATACTAAAATAATTTGAGATGTCAATGTTTGGGGAAATGAATTTCTTTCTTAGGCTACAAATCAATCAAATAAGTAATGTGATTTTCATTTCACAATCCAAGTATGTCAAAGAGATGTTGAAAAATATTGGAATGGATCACTCCAAATTGGTATGTACTCCTATGGTGATTGGTTGTAAATTGAGAAAATATGATGATTCACTTAAGGCTAATCAGAGCAAGTACAAATCTATGAATGGTGAGTTGCTATATCTAACTACTACTAGACTAGATATCATGCATGCAGTTTGTCTTGTAGCTATATTTCAAGAAGGTCCTCAATAAACACATGTTGGAGTAGTGAAGAGGATATTAAGATATTTAAGAGGCGCACTGGATTATGGCTTGTGGTATCCTAAGGATATTGATTTCATATTAATTGCTTATATAGATGTAGGTTGGGCGGGTTGTGTTAATGATAGGAAAAGTACAAGTGGTGGTGCATTCTTTCTTGGATGTAGATTAATGTCATGGTTGAGTAAGAAACAAGATTCAATTTCATTATCCACTATAGATTCATAGTATATTGCAGTAGCATCATTCTATACATAGGAATTATTGATGAGACAAACATTGAAGGATATCGGAGTTGTGTATGATGATCCTATATATAATTTCTATGATCTAATACAAGTGAAATTAACATTTTGAAGAATCTAGTGATGTATTCAAGGAAAAAGAATATATCTATTAGGTATCACTTTTTGAGAGAGAAGGTTATGGATAATGAAGTGAAGCTTCGGTTTGTTCCTACAAAGGATCAAATTGTTGTATATTTACTAAGGCTCTTCCTAAAGATACTTTTCCAGTATCTCTGAGAGAACTTAGGGGTTATTTCCCTTCCTTTATTAAAATAGATGCATATAGAGATGCATTAGTCGATTGGATCTATGGATCTATCCCTTTTTTGGACTAATATTGGTGGCTACCTCTCAGGGGGAGTAGGTAGTGTCATGTGTTTTCATTGATTTGTTGTTGGGTTTAATCCTAAGGGAGAGTATTCAAAGAAAGTATTTTTGGTTTAGTTTCAAAGGGGGAGAACAATATAAAAAAAATATCCTTTTCCATTGATTTCAAAGGGGGAGAGAGAATCATGTGAAAAATGGAGAAATTTGTTGACAATAAGGGAGAGAGTGTTCAGAGTTGTGTTTGTTGTGTTTGATGGATTTTCACATCTTGTGTTTCCATCAATGACAAAGGGGGAGATTGTTGAAAGTATGAAGGTATTTTCATTGGTGTCAATAAGAATTCTACTGACTAGTGTTGTCATTGATGGTCAAGTATGGGATGAAGATGTCGAGGATATTGAGAAAATTGTGAAAAAGAGGAAAATAGGTTGTGCATGTATATTTGAGATTTTGAGGAAGTGTTCTAAGTACACAAAGCTATCTATTTTGTTTCAAAGTTTGAAGATGAGTTGGAATGAAGTAATGAGCTAAGATGATGTGTTTGGTACTTGGTTTCCAAGTGCTTTTGAGAAAAAATGATAAATAGGGTAAACTGTGTTGTGCAAGTGTTCATAGTGTGCTTTGGTATTGTTCTCTTTGTTTCTTCTATGTGTATACTATTCCTATGCGGATCTTATAGGTTCTTAAAGATTGTCAAAGGTATATTCAAAATTTGGGTTTCTAGATCGTTGTATAGTGTGAGATATTCTTCCCATTGTGTGAGCCAGTTGTTTAGTGATGTTTTCTATCATTTGGGAGAAACGTATTTGCTCCACTTTTCTCCATTGTTTGGCTTTAGGTTGTGTGAAATTTAGAAGTTTCTTATAATTCTTTTATCTTTCTATATTGAAGTTTTTACTTGATTTGGTATAGTAAACTATGAGTTTCATTTATCAATATGTAAATAAGGATTACCATTTTTTCTAAGTTGAATTTGTATGATGCGATATTGGATGTAGTTTTTTATGAATATTAAGTCATTCGTGGATTATTTTGGATCACGTTCAAGAAAATTATGTTGTCTAGAAGTTTTGGATTGATTTAAGGAAGTGTTTACTTAAAGATTATGGTTTTTTGCACGGGTGTTGGTCGACCTTGTGTTTAAAACTACATGTGAGGCTTGTAGAAGTGTGTTGAGTTGTTTTGGGATCTATTTGGATCCTAATTAATGATTTATCTAGGTCGTCTTTCATTCTTATCCACCATGGGAATGTTTATGAGCCGAATTATTTTGAATTTATATGTATAACAGCTAGTGGCTAATATTGGAGAAGGTTTTTTTGAGGTTGATATTGATATAAATATGTATGTTATTGTTATGGGGTGAGTGAAGAAAGAGTAAGAAGCAAGATATATGTGAGATTGATGCAATTGATGTGTGATGTGAATTTGAGTAGAGCAATGTGAATTTCATGTTAGGGTTCCTAAAGGTAGTGAGATGAAGGCATCCAAAATATTTCATGTGAGACTGCAAAAGTGTGTGAGTAATTGTGGTGGTCCTTGTTGCATTGAGAATTTTTCTTTGTTTAACATTCTTCTTCTATCTTCTTGTATTATTTATATGGCAATGACCCTTGGATGTGAGCCTTTTTGGACAGTGTGTCCTATTTTGACAGTGAGCACTATTGTACCAGTTTTTATATTACTTATATTGTGAGCTAATCCTCACCATAGTTTTTCCCTTATTTGGTTTTCCACATAAATCTAGTGTTCTCTTGTGTACATGGTGTTGTGATTTCAGTTTTTATTATATTCATTTCATGTTTAATCATACTAATAGAATAAGGTTTTAATGAATTCTTGTGGATCTTATTACTATTGAGGGTTTTGAAGGTTTAATTTTCTACAATTGATTCACCCCCCTCTCAGTTGTCTTGTTCATTTCAACAAATCATGCTTATAAAACTCTATAATACACTAAATATTTGAAAGCATAAAATTATTCTTTTCATTACTCATTAAATGCATGAACCTTTTTTCATAGAGTTTAAAACATCCTATCCTCTATACTATTTAAAAAATTACACAAGTAGTTCCATATGCACTATAAACATAAGCATATAGTTCATTTAATATCATTGTTGGAATGTACAAAAGGAAACTAAATTTATAGACTATATATTATCTATCATATCTTTTCTAGAAGTAGGGACACTGACTAAGCATTCCCATGAATACTTATTGATTATGTCTTTGGCTGAATTATTCACTATCTCCCCATTTAAGTACTCTAGTAGACCCCATCACATTAGACCTGATTTCTTCTATATTTTGAGTGACTTCCTCATTTACTTGAGGCCTAGCTTATTTAACCTCCCTTGGCCTCCCTTCATTGCCAACTACTACATCATTGAACGCCCTCTAAAATTCCCTCAATTCCTTAAGGAAGGTCTCTAAGTCCTCATTATTAGGATGCTAGGTGTGTCTATATTTTTCCTCGTTCTTGTTGGCTATCACAATGATGTCACTAAGTAGTCTCATGAATTTAGCCATTGATATTTCCATGGTTACTATGACCTCTGAAGCAACATGGAAAAATATGAGTATTTTAGAAGACTCAATAAGCTCCCTCTTGTTCCCATTAAATTTATCATCATTTATTTCTTTCCAAATGTGCCATAATATCTTGGTAGATAGATAATCCTAGAACAAAGTATAATATTTTCTTAATTTTTTATTGTAGAGAAAAAATTCTTTCCAACTAACTTTGTTATCATTATCCTATATCTTTAAGTCATTGAAACAAAATTCCATATTTCTTTTGTATAAAAACATACAATTAAAAATATGCAATATAGACTTGGGAGTTCAATAGACATTGCATATGTCTGCATTAGTGTGATTTAGTTATAAAGGGAATTTTCATAATAGAATGATCCATCTCAAGCAAGCCTTTTTAGGCTCCTTAATTTTGTGCCACATAGAATAGAATATTCCTTGCAGATTTTTGTTGGATAAGGAGGTTCCCCAATATATACTAATATTCTCAGTGATAGAGATATTGTTGATAAGATTTTTGTATATTATTTTGTATTTGATTTTAGGTAACCTAGTACCATCCTTCCAAATCAGGTCTTTATCTAGGTAAATGTAAGTCTCAAAGTCTAGGGGAAATTTGGCTTCTTTGTAGGAATACAATAGAGTATTGTAAGTCCTTACATTTGAAGGAGGAAGATTGAATTTAGTGGATATATTATTCCAACCCTTGAGTTACCCATTGGACAATTTTTTTGTAAGGTTTGTATTCCACTTTGGGCCCATTTCCTTGTAGAGAAACCTTGCAAGAGGGCAAGGGGTTTACTATTATGCTCAAGTTTCAACCAAATGGAACTCTATGGTTGGCACTTCAAGTTTCTATTAATGATTATTTTACTTGACTTTAATTCTACATTGTTCTAAATGAATTCCCAACCCTTCCATAGGCTTTTAAAGACTAATGAACCTATTGGGTACATTGGGTGTTTGTTGATGAGAATGTCACTAATGGGCAGATTTTTCCATGTATTGGCTTGATTTTTAGTAGAAATTGATATGTTATTTCTTACTAGGACCTTCCAAGGATCATTACTCACTAGGAATTTGGTTATCCATTTAGAAACTAAGGAAATACCATGAAAACTTAGGTCCTTTAGGCCAACTCCACCATTTAATTTTTTTAAGCAATACCATTCCCATTTCACATAGTGTTTCTTTTTTCACCCTTACCATCTAACCATAGAAAGTTTTGTATTCTCTTTTGGATTTCATTGAGCTAATAATTTCTAAAAGGCCAAACTGAAGTAAAGTAGATGTTGTAAGAGGAGAGGATCTTTTGAAAAAATTGAATTCTCCTAGCTAAGGATAGGTACTACCTATTCCATCCTTCAATATTTCTTTTAATATTGGAGCTAATACAAATCCAAATTTCCATGAGGTTGGGTTAAACAACAAATTGAATCCCCAAATACCTTACTTTCTTGTTTGGGCCACTCAATTAGAATTCATATTTATTAACCCACTCTAGTGGGGGTTCCTCCCACCCTAGTAACTTTGATTTGGTATTAGATATTTTGGCTCCTAAGGATTTCCAAAATAATTCAAGAGTTTCTACATGAGTGCCTCCATTTTTTTTCTTCTAGTTTTAAGAAAATAGCAGTGTCATCTGCAAACTAGATATTGAGTAGTGTGGTTTGGTTTTATAGACTTACTCCTTTGATTCTTGGTGAGATAGTTCTTTCTCTCAAGAGGTAGTGTAGGGCATCTAAAGCAATGAAAAAGAGAGATGGTGCCAGGGGACACCCTTTTCTAATAGACCTTTCAAGACTAAACTCCTTTGAGAATGAGCCATTTACATCTACTTGTGCCACAACATCTTTCAAGAGGGTATCCACCATATTATAGAATGCCACAAGAAATCCAAATTATTTTATAGTTTCCCTTAGGAAGGACCATTCAACTCTATCATATGATTTTTCAATATCGAACAAGAGCATGACAACATTCTATTTTGAATACCTCACCCATTCCAAGCCTTCCCAAATTGTGATCAAGTTTATAATATATATCTACCCTTGATAAAGCCTTTTTGGTTACTATACATAAATTTGGGGATGATTTTGACAAGCCTTAATGCAATTAACTTTCCTAGGATCTTATTCAAAACATTCAGTACTTTTATAGGTCTCCCAATTATTTTTTATCAAGGTTTTATCTCACCCTTTTGGTAATAGTTTCATGACACCTTTGTTTGTATTTCTGCCCAAGGAACCTTTCTTCAAGGCTTCTAGATAAACTTGTAGTAAATCATCACAGATCCAATCTACAAAAGCTTTGTAGAATTCCATTGGTAGACCATCCCCTCCTAGAGATTTTTCATTGTTCATGGACATAATTTCCATTTAGATTTCATCTTTAGTTATGTTTAATAATAACCTTGTTGTGTCTTAAATTTAATTTCTTTGGAATAATGTTTTTTTATGAATTCTCTCGCTTCTTGAAATCCTTCACCACCATCCTCAGAGGTGAAAAACTACTTGAAATATGCATGGAATTTATTTAGAATATCCTCCTAGGAGGTAAATAGAATGTCCCCCTCCTATATTTTCAATATATGTTCCTCAAAATTACTTTCCTTAATATAGTTAAAGAAGAATTTGGAGCCTTTGTCTCCACAAATTAACCAATTCACTTTGGCTCTCACTTTTAGCCCTTGAATCTTGTGTGTTTGGATTTTTCTTAATTTTTTTTTGGCTGGAGAAAGTTATTCACATAGAAATTCATCACTTAGATCCATTTATACTTTGGACTCTACCAAGACTAGGACTTCCTTGATCTCATTGTCTTCTTTTCTCATGACCATTGCTCTTTTCTTCCCAATAGTTTGGAAGAGTTTTTCTCAACCCTCAACATTTTGGTTACAACTATCAATGGAAAACCTTCCTTTGAACATCCAATTATTAATCTCCCTAAGGGATGTGATGGCATCCCTACAATCCCCATCCTTCAATAGGTGAGTATTGAGGATGAACCCAGACTTTTTTGGAGTGACTTTGGGTTTGTTTTGATTAAAAAATAGTCTAGTTTTTATAGGATGGTAGTTTGACAAGGTCTAAGGGTAAACACTTGTTTTGATTCCATCCTCATTTGGTATTAAACTGAAAAAGTATTTTTTTGCATATATCCTATCTAACCCACAATATATTATCTTGTTTCCTTTTTGTGAATTGCACCATGTGAACCATAACCCCTTACACTAATTCCTACCTTTCTCCATCAAATCCACCAACATTATCTTGGATTTTAGCCTTAGCCAAAAATATATTTCACTACCTTTCCAAGACATGTTAGCTCCCCACCATTTGTATTCTAGATGGTCCACCATGTTGAAGTCACCCCCAAGATCCAAGGTATGTCAAGGAGATTTATAATACATTTCCATAACCTCATTCTATCTCTATAGAAATTTGGTGCATAAATAGAGTACATGGCCATATTGACTCCATCTTTTTCTAGGGTGACCAAAACTACCTTGTTGTAAGGAGATGTGTCTTGACTAGTCACATGATGGATCCATTGGTTAGAGAGGAGGATAGTAGAACCTCCTCTACCCATTTCATGTTTTGTGGTATAATAGGAGGATCCATTCCAAATGAACTTAAATTTGGTGTCTAAAGTGAATCCAGTTGCTTTGGTCTCTTGTAGTAGAACTATGTATTTGTTCTTCTCAAGGTTCAAGAACCTTCTTAGTATGTATTTTTTGTCAGGAGACTCCAAGCCCTTGACGTTCTAAGATATGTAATTAAATTCAATTTTCAATATTCATGGGGGAGACATCTTGTGCATTCTTGAATAGTTCAAAAAAATTTGGTAGTTTATCCTCAGCCTCAAGCCTTTTTGTTGTGGGTGACTAAATTATTGTGCTTGTTTTTTTTCATTTTTCTTTTGAAAAACATGATCCCCTTGTCCAATTTTAGGGATATTGAGTGTTTCCTAGGCCTTTTGGGATGATTCTCGGACTTTGGAGTTTTTTCATACATTTTTGAACTAGAAGATTGAGATCTTGGGGGAGGAGGCTCTTGTAGGGTAGTCATTTAGGAGTTTTTCTCTTATTCTTTTCCTTATATATTGCATCACTAGTTGTGCATTTATCTTTTATTAATTGATTGTTTCCAATAAGAGTATAATTGGGAAGGTTATCCAAATGTCTCGTTGATGTACCCATTTTAGGTGCAGGGCTTATAGAGTTGTTGTTCATGGTACCCAAAATCCCTATTACTTTCTTCTGCTAGAATACCCTCTCCAACACCACCAATTTTCACCGTCATGTGGTATCACTTACATCATTAGGTGGGGCATTGGTTCTAGGTTAACAAAAAAATTATTTCTTCGAAGTAGAGTTCTTTTCCAGGGTATGCTCTAAATTTTGGTTCACGAATTATGTGAGGTTTCCTTTGTTAGAGTATGGGTTATGAGTCTCAACCATGCCATTTTTTGGCTTCCTAATATTATTTTTCCTCTGGATTATAGGGAATTTTTTCTAGATATGGCCCTCATTTTTGGATAAATAACATTCATAAATATCCCACCCAAAATTTCTAGTGGAAAAACAAAGCATGATCCTTCATCATTTATGATAATATTACTTGGTATTTCAATCCTAGGTTCCAATGATACCAGAGCATGAGAAATCTAAATGAGGAAGAGATGCCTTGGCCTCATCAACCCAAACTAGCCCCCAATTGGTGTGAGCAGTTGGGGAATGATTTTATAGAATTCAAGGGGTAATGTTTTTACCACAATCCATCTTGGGCATGATAAATAAATTATTTCCTCAGCAATGGTCATGAGCGAATATGCTAGGGCATCAAATGTGTACCCTCTAAAATTCCAGTAGGGCTTGACCAGGGTTTTCTCTTCCATTGTGTGATTTTCTATTGGAAAAACAAAAGGTAAGAAACCCTCCCAAAGCTCTAGTGATTTAAAACTCTTGCTAAATGTTGAAATGAAAGAAGTAATCAAAAGTGAAAGGAATAGATTAAAATACTTGGCCATTCTTTTGCAACTTTAGATGTTAGAAAAGTTCCTGGAAGAAAATATTTAGATAATTGGTTCTTATATATTTGGGAAAATAAGTTTGGAATCCAAATTAGTTTCTGATGAATGCTACAAAATGGATTATTTATAATTTTTTCTAAATCACTAGAGCTTTGGGAGGGTTACTCACCTTTTTCTTACATAAATTAGACATTGTCAACTCAGACGCGACATAATCATTTGAACTTTAAACATAAATATTGAATCAACATGACAAATTAGCCATCATGTCTCCAATTCAAATTAGTCATTTGTCAAATCAATCAAACTAGTAAAATGGATGGGGGTATGTGCAGGATCATGATGGGAAAAAGAGTGGCAATATGATGGGTATGTGGCTGACGACATTTTTTATAGCCAAAATTGATGAAACAAAAAGGGTTTTTAAAGGAGATTCTCAACTTTCCACCAATATAAATTATGTTTTACTTTAAATTTAATAAATAATTATTATTAATTTTCTATTTGAATGACGACTAAAGTCCTAATTGATAGGCTAATTGAGAAACATCTATAGCTTTCAAATGATATCACATTTTTTGAATCCAAAACATGTGTCACATTCTATGCTTCATATACTATAGGATTTAAAAAAAAAAATTGAATTTCATGAATTTTTGACCAAGTTAAGGTGGTCTGACATACGAGTTTTCATTTACTTGGAAAAAAATTACATAAAAATATGCATCTCATCGGGACATGAGTCCTCTACTTATATATAAAATCTTATAAAAAAATATTATCATTTTCATGTGGTTAGGGTGGTCAGACAGACACCTACTTCTTATTTTTCCCTGAAATTGATGTACTACTGCATTGAAATTTCAAATTTTCACCAAATAATTTTTTTTTCCTTTTAAATAAGCCTAGTAGTTTAGAAACTACGTTCAAATTTCTATAGATTCTATTCTTACATATTTTTGAAATAATATAGATAACTTATTCAAATTTTTACGTCAAGTTTCCTAACTCTGATTTTTCTAAATTTTTTGCCACTTAAGGGCCTGTTTTTTCCATGATGATCCTGCACATACCCATGGATCAACACCAATGGTCTTATTTAGGATGTGTCCTTCCTGAAACCAGACCTTGTCATTGTCACACTTTATCATTTGCATTATACAAGTAGTTGCATGATTGAAACCAAACTTGATGTCTTATACAACATGTTTATTTTCCTAAAACTTGGCTTTGTCAAAAAATCAACCCATTGCTCACTTTGTCCCTTAACGCATTGGCAAACACTTAATGGAAAATAATCTAAATGACTATTGATCTTATTGGTCTATTTTTTCTTATCTTTTGGGTTTTCTTTGGTCATGTTACTAGCCACCTCTAGGATGTCCCATGAAGGATTTAGAGGAGTGATGATGTCTCATGACTCATCTTTTATTTTATTAATGTCTACAGTTTGTCTTGACAAAAAGGTTGGGGCAAATTTTCCCTTAGTATGAGGTAGGACATTCCTTTTATGTCATTGCCAGTTTTTGTCCCATGGTGCGCCACATCCATTTTGCAAAATCAAACATGGCTCTTTAAAATAAAGTGCACTTATGAAAGCAAGGGTTTCATCGCTACTAATTTTTCTTCGTCATTTTTTTGTTTATTTACTAACACTTATTTAGTCCAATCAATCAAATTATCAGTATATTAGTCATTCAATCAATCAGTCAATCATCACTTGGTCAATCTGTTAATCAATTGATCAACCATCAACCATCATTCATCACTCCTTACTTGCCATTCGTCTCTTTCATCACATTTCATCTTTCTCTAACATTCTTCTCATTTCGAGAGATCATTCATGCCTTTACCACACAAACAATCTCTTGAGGGGGCATCCTACCTCCATCTCCCAGTCTATTGGGGCATGATATTTTAATTTTTGTTTGAAACAACACTCAAAATTGCATTGTCTCAAAGAGGGGCAAACTGTAGACATTGAAAATTGTCCTAGGTCTTCCACAACACTTTTCACTAATTTTTTGTCTAAAACTGATTAAATAATTTATTATTTAATTAGTGCTAATATTCTTCATTTAATTCCCTATAATTAAATAATTTTTAATTATTTAATTATTGTTCTTCTAAACCATTAATTAAATAATTTTAATTATTTAATTAATGTTCATCGTGCTATTTCTTCCTAACTATTCCTCTTAGATTAAATAATTATTTAATCCCTTACTTGATATTTCCTCTCAAATTAAATAATTCTTTAATTATTTAATTTATCTTCAATTTCAATCATCCTTGTCATCGGTCCAATTGATTAATTTGTTTAATCGACTAACCCTTTCAGCATTAACATGTCCTAGGGGAATTAATTATTTAATTAATTTTCCCCTCATATCATAGTGTGATAAATAAATAATATTTATTTATTTATTCCCTTTTATCTTCTTTGTAATTAAATAAATTCATTTTATTTAATTACCTAATATGGGCTCATAAATTAATAAATTATATTTATTAATCTATTGCATTTATCCTTCTAACTTGCTAATTTTGAAAGGTGAGGATAATTCATCTTATTTAATTATAAAATCTTTAATTATCCTCACCTAGATTTCATTCCCACTTATCTCTCCCACTTTCTCTCATTTAACTCTTTCTCCTTTACCACTCATGACTGTTATTTTCCAAATCCACTCCCCACTTTTGAAATGGTAGCTTTAGTTAAAAATAAATAGTTTCCTTATTTATTTTCAATTAACTCTTCTATCTCTCAATTTAACTCATCCTTCGTGCTCTTTCATTCCTCCACTTTTGAAAAAGTATATTTTAATGAAAATAAATACTTTATTTATTTATTTTCAATTAAATCATTTTGTCCTCCACTTTTAAATGCAAGTTTCTTTTCTAACTTATCCTCACATTCAATCTTGTCCATTCAATTATCTTTTTGAAATCTATAAATTGAGGATTTATTTCTCACTTTAGAAAGACCACATCTTCAATTTCTTTGTGATCATTCCATCAAATTTCTTTCAATACTTAGTACATTTGATCACATTTGAGAGCTACACACCAAATCTATTGAAGGAATAAAAAGGAAAACAAAATGGAGTGAGAGAATCACATCACGAGGGTTTGTATTTCCATTTCTTGGGTATGTGTAGGATCATTATGGGCCAAAAAGTGGTGATATGATGGGTATGTGTAGGGTATGTGGCTGATGACTTTTTTTTAACCCAAAACTAATGAAGCAAAAAGGGTTTGTAAAGGAGATTCTCAGCTTTCCAAAAATATAAATTATGCTTTACTTCAAATTTAATAAATAATTATTATTAATATTCTATTTGAATTATGACTAAAGTACTCATTGGTAGGCTGATTGAAAAACATCTATAGCTTTCAAACAATATCATATTTTTTCAATTCGAAACATGCGTCGCATTATATGCTTCGCATACTATAAGATTAAGAAAAAAAAAAACGAATTTCATGAATTTTTGACCAAGTTAAGGTGGCCAGACATAAGACTTTTTATATTTTTAAAAAGTTGTAATACAAAATTCATAATTAATTCTTTACTTGGAAAAAAATTATACAAAAATATGCATCACATAGGGAAATGAGTCCTCTACTTATTTATAAAATCTTATAAAAAAATATTGTGATTTTTATTGTGGTTAGGGTGGTCAAACCGACACCTACTTCTTATTTTTTCCCTGAAATTTAAGTGCTACTACATTGAAATTTCAAATTTTCACCAAATAGATTTAAAAAATAAAAAATAAACCTAGTAGTTTAGAAACTAAATTCAATTTTCTATAGATTCCATTGTTACATATTTTTGAAATAATATAGATAACTTATTCAAATTTTTATGTCAAGTTGCCTAACTCTAATTTTTCTGAATTTTTCACCACTTAAGGGCCTATTTTTTCCATGATGATCCTGCACATACCCTCTTTCTTTATGAATTTTGTTCTCACAATTTTGTTGATGTATTTCTATTTTATTTCATGATATTTTCTTGTGGTCTCAATATTTTGATATCATGTATGCTTTAACCAAGAATTAAGCACTTTCTAGAATCACCATGCCCTTATTAGCCACAACGTCTTTAACTGATTTGGGTTGAGGGTTGTTTTTTTTGTTTCTTATACAACTATTTGTGTTGGAGTCAAGGGGTTCCATAGAAACCCATATATTTAATGATGCAAAAATTCAGGTGCCCTGAAGTACCAAGAAATTTATTCCCAGAATAAACTAGAAGAGAGACACATGTAGAAATTAACCACGATAGGATAGTCACAAAAATTGGAGGCCATTGATGTAAGAAACAAATGATGAAATAAATGAATGAGGTATGAAGGTACCTATGGGGTAAGATTTTCGCAAGGGGAGGGCTTGGCCTCCTCCACTTGCTTGTGTGTTGAACAAACCTTTAGCACACTTAACCCTCGACCTAGTTGCAGAGTGCATTTTCACCCCTATTTTTCACCAAAGCATTGTTTTAAGGCTTGAGAGTACTTTGTTAATAACCAAATGAAGTATCTTTCATGGGAATGGATTTGGGAGTCAAATACATGAACTTTTATTATGCAAACATTAATTATAAAAATCTATATACTAGCAATCGCATGCACATGCATGCAATGATCAACCAATAGGGGTCCATCGCAAATGGCTATTCAATGGGAAGTAAGAAACATATTTTTTTGGAATGCAATGTGAAATATAAATAATCAGTAATATTTTCAATTGTTTGATTGAGTCAAGAAAGGGAAAGCATGTTAATAAGCCAATATGAAATAACGTGAGGTTATTTCATAGTACGAGGTGAACCTTATGATTTTGGACTTTACCTAGGATAAAATAGGTGGAGTAGATTGTAATGAAGAGAGATGTTGGAAAATAAATTTATGTATTATTATAGATAATTCGATCAATAGATCAAGCATATCGATACATATGTATTAAAGTTAAAGCCAACATATGTGCACATTGAAAGATATCAATTTGTATCACCTAACTTGAACATATTACAAATCACTTAATTTTGGCGTAGAGATTGTTTTATATGTCTTCATTTAATTTGAGCATTGTAAATCATTTTAAACCTCATGTTATAGTACACTTTTTCATTCTTATCTCACACGCAATGCATGTGAGATTAAGAACCATTTGCATAAAATGAAAAAATTGATCTTTGTGTTTCCAAATCAAAATTTATTAGTTGAAAATTGATTATGAAAATTTTAAAATAAAACCACATGTCCTGTTGAATGAATCTTATTATTTGCAATATATCCATTAATTTTAAATTTAAGTAATTAATCATCAATAACTTTCTTTTTTATTAATATGTAATATTTAATAATTTTAGTTACAATAGTTATTTACAATTGATTTTAATTAATAATATTAGGAATCACAAGTAAATGATAGATCATTTGGAATCCATATTAAATTAACTCTCAACAAATACAATTTTTTAATAAATTTATTCTTAAAAAATTATAATTGAAAAATTAAATAAAATTTAAAGTTTTAAATAATTATTTTTTAATAATAATAATTTCTCTCCAAAATTTAAGGTATGATATAATTTTATCTCTATTTTAGTTTTATATTTATTAGACCTAGATGCAAATCTATATTTGACATTTTAGTCTAGGTTAATCAATCAATTGATTGATTAGTATTTAATTATCTTAAGATACATACGCATACAAATACATGGCAGACTTGAAGTTGTGGATTAAATAATATCTATCAAAAGTATGGAACATTAAAAGATTCTCCTTTTTTAAAGAGTTATTAGTCATGCCTTTAATTACTAATATTCAATAAAAAAGTATTCTTTAAAAAAGTTAGTCCATTACTTTAGGTATGACATATTTTTCGTAATGCTTATATGGTAGTAGATAATTTATTACTTTGATGTTATTTATTTTGATTATTTTTTATTTGAATATTAGTTATGATGGTCATCACTAATAAATTTTTCAAACAAGAAAGATCTTTAATATTCAATACTTTTTATAGGTAGTATTTAGTCCATAATTTTGGAAATAAAAACATTATTATGCATGTGATTTATAGGTTAGTAGTAGTAAAATAAAATGGAGACAAGTAGAAAGGATTCAAAAGTAGTCGATTATAGGGAAATTGAAAATAAAAATATCATCTTTTATGAATTGCTTCTAGTAAAACATGCTCCTTAATTGGTGTAGGAATTATGGTTTGATTCTTCAGATATTAAAAATTTGAACAAATGGAAGAAAATAGATGTCCTAACACCAAATAAATTTTGAACAAAATAAAAAGGACTTAGATAAAAAAAATAAAAATAAATGGATGACGAAATAGAATAACAACTTGAATTTTTGTCTAAATAAAAACAAATATGTAAATGCATTTATTGAGGAAGAAAGAAAAAATATTATATTGATAAATTTTATACGATTTGATTAGCACAAAAAGCATTATATAGGGGAAAATATCACTTAGAGAGTAAAGATGTTTATAGTCCAATCGAAGACTCACTCATACTATCTTTGATCCAAAATAAATAAATAAACCTCACCGAAAGAAGAATGTGATGACACGATACACATGTTTTGCATTGTTAGGATAATTAAATTAAAAGGTATGCCTTGTTTCGAGGTGACATGACCAAAGTCTCAAGTGCTTCCCCACCACTTGCTATAACATGAGAAACATGTTATTATAGACTATGTTTCTAGAAGCCAAGTGTATACAACGATTTGTGTACACATGTATCTATGTAACAACAAATACATGGCATTAAAGGAAAAAGGACCTAGATAAAACAAAATAATAAATGGATGATGAAATAGAATAACAACTTGAATTGTTATCCAAATAAAAACAAATATGTAAATGCATTTATTGAGGAAGAAAGAGAATATATTATATTGATAAATTTTATACAATTTGATCAACACAAAAAGCATTATATATGGGCAAATATCACTTAGAGAGTAAAGATGTTTATAGTCCAATCGAAGACTCACTCACACTATCTTTGATCCAAAATAAGTAAATATACATCACTGAAAGAAGAATGTGATGACACGATACACATGTTATGCAATGTTAGAATAATTAAATTAAAAGGTATGCCTTGTTTTGAGGTGACGTGACCAAAGTCTCAAGTGCTTCCCCACCACTTGCTATAACATGAGAATCATGTTATTATAGAATATGTTTCTGGAAGCCAAGTGTATACAACGATTTGTGTACACATGTATCTATGTAACAAAAAATATATGGCGTTAAAAGAAAAAGCACAAAACCCATGCCCTTTATCCTCCCTACCATATTGTCATCATGGATCCTAGTGGACTCTAGCCAAACCCCCAAGCAAGAAAAGTATGAAACACCCATGGGAAATTTCATGGAGTTCCATCATACATCACATAATAACAAAGTTGGGGAAAATCTGGTATTTTCATATATGATCGAGCTCATATTGTAGTGTTTTCTTTGTTGTGGTAACTTTAAAAAAAATAGGTATCCTAATTCTTGCAAATAGAAGATAGGGTTATCTTAGTGGAGAGGCAAGCAAAATAAAAAAGGAAGCATAAAAAGTGAGTAAGTATATGTGTAAAATCAATATAGACAATGTGAAACTATAAATAACTAATAATATTTACAATTATTTCACCAAATATTTTTATTGATAATGGAAATTTTTTGTACTTACATGTATTGTTGATGGTGTTTAGAAAGGGTGAGCAACATTGGATCGATTTATTGAACCATGAAAGAATTTGAAATAGATAATTTACAATACACTAATTTTCTTGAATGTCTATTGTGTCTATGTAGCATTATAAAGGAAATAATATAGATATAAAATAAAATAGGTTAGCATTATCTATTGTAAATAGAAAGAGATAAAATGGAACATTTTGAATACATGGAATCCTGGTAAAGGATTGTGTATAAGTAATCTATTGGAGAAGTTGAAAAGAGAGTTGTGGAAACAATGACAAATGCAATGGATACAATAGAGTATGTTTTTGGTAGACAAGTGCATGTGAGAATTTTTGTGTCTGTTTATATAGGTAGCAAAAAATATATGATGATGGAATGAAAAATCACTAAACCCATGCTCGTTCTCCTCCCTACCATATTGGCATCATGAAGCCTCATGAGCTCTAGAAAAAACCCCGAGCAAAAAATATAGGTAAGTTCCATGGAAAATCTCATGGACTCATATCATATATCACACAATAAAAAAGTTAGGGAAAAAAGGGTGTTCTCAAATAAGATATCTAATATTGAAGTCTTTTTTTTTCTATGACAAATTGATGAAAATAGGTAGCCCGATAAAGAATTGGGATCATGGGATTTGAAGATGGCTGGGAAAACATGGATAGATGGAATATATAGAAAAGTGTATAATTACTAAAATGGTGAATCTAACTTCACAAACATATATATATTGGTATAGATTTTGTTTTTCAAGTGCTTATATTTGCATTGCATTGCTAAGATGTATATACAGAAATGTGTTTGCAAAACATGGGCACATATAACAACCAATAACCAAAAAGGCAAAAAATGTAGTCATGTAAAAAATGCAAACTAGGCCAACCATGACATTGCAAATGGTTTAGTTGAATGGAGAAACATACACCATTGTCATGTGATTTTAGGGATAAACAATGTGATGCAATCAACAAATTGTTTGTATTAGAGCCTTAGGTTCATACATTGGGTTCTCTGGGAACATTTGTGCCCATTGTGTTGTCTCTGTGAACCTGTTAGTGATATTGTTATTTGATCACATGTTCATGGCTTTTATGTTAGCATGATGTACTCTAGGAAAAGAGTAGCGTGAAAGTAACCTGATAAAAGGTTATGGTTGGAAAGTTTTGTTACGTATCCCATGAGTTATGGATTGGATGCTCCTATGGGATTTCGTTTGTAGTTGTACCCTTGTAAATGTAATAAACCAGTAATTGTATCTTGTTTAAGAGTTGTGAATACCCTGTACTTGCTTTGTGTATCCATGCAATGGTGATACTTGGTACCCATCTTTGAGGAAAAGTTTCACTTTGGTGTGGGAATTACCATACCATTATGTGTGTGTGCATGTTTGTTACCTGATTGAGGGCCAACCCATGTGTGGTTGAAACTTTTATATAAGAGTAACCAAGAGTATTCCTTCTTCTTTTGGTACTCTAGATCATCAATCCGTAAAGGGATAGTAGCCACCTTAAGTTCCTTGGGTGGAGTGTGCAGCATACGCATATCGCGACACAGAGCATCTTAGCTCAACCAATCCCAAGGAAACTTAATCACTATTTTCCCTTATAATGGATCAGGATACTTGATCCATTAGTGTTAACCTAATCCCCACAGATTTGAGTACAACAACATAGGTATGTTAGCTATGCCTGGACGTCTGTGGAGGCATTGATCTGGCATAGTGAGTAAACCTCGTCTGTATGAGAGGTGAGACTCAAAGCCCCATAGTGATGTTATCGTATTGCATCATGTATTTATACCATATCCTACTTGTGTTCCAACATGATGTACTGGATACGATGCCACACCCGACTGTGTTTCGACATTGTGCTAGTGATGATGCTATGTGAGGACACAATTGCCATGTGCATAGACACATGAAGGCGCATTATGAGATTTTCTTTGTTAGCCTACTTGTGTGATGAGCATTATGGGGCCTCAACACTTATAGAGGGATACTCATGGTTGCCTTGACCATGTTGGTAAAGTAGCATATGGGTAGATCCTAGCCATGTATACCTCTGGCTTCGGCGATTACCTGCGTCTACCTTCTCCATGAGGTATTTCTATACGGGGAGTGTTTTGCACGTGCCTACTTCCGCGAAGCCACAAACATTCTACCATGTGGCATATGACCAGTACGTGCCTTGTTCTAGCTAGCGTATGACTATGCTATGCATGGACACAATGCAGGGTGTAGCCAAGGAGTACCCCTATGCCATGTGGTTGGCATTTCCACTTTGCACCACATGAGGCACTATCACGATAGTCAGACATTGTTTCCTCCTTCCTTGTTGGTGGCTAGTATCTAGTCACGTAGTGTTGTACAGTGCAATTTTAAAGATTGTGAACTTTCTTTTGGTTATTGATGATTTTTCAGTTGATTGTGAGGGTCGACACTTTGTTATATTTTATTTTGAAGGTTTAGCCACCACTTGTGATCTTATTTTCTTATAACCCTAGTGGTTATATATTTGATTCAGTGTTGAAATTATGCGCATTATTGCCTTATTGTTGAAATTGAACTTTAATTTTCTCTTCTTTATGAACTTGGTGGCTAAGCTTGTTATCTTTGTTGTTTTCAATGTCGGCTATATGTTATATTGTGAATTCCTCTCCAAGGACGTATGAGACGGACTTGGTGAGTGTGTACGAGGAAGTAGACATAGGAAACATAGAGGATGGGAGTACGGGAGGCTGTTATGCAGCTAGGACCCACTACTCACCTATGTGTGATGACTCTCTCTTGGAGGCTAATCACCTTACACAACAAGAGATGGGTCATGGTGGTCTTGTTTGGATGGTTTCACTTTATGTATGACCTAACACCATCAAGCCTGATTGAGAGATATTGTATGTGAGATGGTTTTTGGCCTTTGGCTTATGGTTTTTGTGAGATGGATATTGGTTCTTGATTCATGGATCGTTATGCTGCTTTCCGGTGTCCAGATGGACCCTTGTGTAGCTTGGTGTTGATTTTCGGTGATGTGTATTGGGTCATATGTGTATTATGTATGTTAATCCATGGTCTTTTGTTTTGGAGACTTGGATTGGTGGTTGTTTCACCATGTTAGTCTGTATGGATTGGCAGTGTACTTGGTCGAGTTGTTTATGGATTGAGTTGTTGTTGCTTTTATGTTGAGGTTTGGAGTGGTTTAGTTTGGAACCCTTGGCCTTGTGTGATTATATGGAGTTTGCACTAGGGGATTTTGCAGGCTTCCAAGAGTAAGCCCGACCCTAGGGGGCGAGGATCTAAGACCCCTCCATTTTGCTCTTTGGATCAAATAGTGTCATGTTTGGTTATGCTGTGTCTTCTGTTAGTGCTTGGACCTTGGCACTCGTTTACTATTTGATCATTGTCTGTAAATGATGTGCTTGTTATATTTTTACGTAATGGTATTTTAATTGATGTTATCATTATGGCATGCTTTGGATTAGCATTGTGAATATTTGAATTAATGACGCTTTATGCTGTTGATTAAACTATTGATGTTAAATTTGTCAGTTAGTAGTCTTGTATTAGTGAAGGGGACAGGATTGCATCACTCACTTGCGAGCGCCCTATGATTCTGTGATTCCCTCTTCACAGTGTGTTTTATATGATGCAATTATACATGTGCGGTATTCTATTGTTCGTAGGTTGACAGGTACTGGACACTGACTCCACCTGGTTTCACAGGTTTGAGCATGTCCATTGCCAATGACATTTTAGTGGGAGATAGTAGCTAAGTTTCTCGTGTCAAGCCATCACCCTAGTCTTGTGTGTGTCGTCGATTTTAGTCTGGTTCAGTGGTTTTAATATTGTCTTATTTTCCTAGATCTTATTAAATTGCAAGTTAGAAAAGTTAAAGGAATGGCTTATGTAGTTAAGTTGTTGATTTAATTAATCTGGTTATATTGTGAAAAATGTTATTTTATTTATGGATTAATTTAATGTAATTAATAAAATAATTAAATCTTGGATTGGATTGGATTTATTTTATTAATTAATTAAATTAATTATGTTGAAATGAAGTTATTTATGCATTTTGGAAATTATAGATATTCTTGAATTGAAATTAAATTGAAAATTGAGAAAATGATTTATATTTCATTTTTGAAAATTAGAAAATTGGAAAATTGGAAAAATAGAGATAATTGAGATATTTTCAAAAGTTTGACTTTGGGGTTGACGAGATATTTTCTTTTATTTTTGGCTATTATTTGGATTTTTGGGAAAAATTGAGAGAGGAGGAAAAATGAGAAAAATGGAGAAGGGAAGGAATTTCTTGTTTTGGATTTGCTTGGAGGAATTGAAATCTGAAGGGGAATGATTTCACCCTTTTGGATCTTTTTCAAACTTTTGGAAACCAGGTTCTTTGATTCAAATTAATTTTTTTTTTTTTGAAATGTTGTTTTCAATTCATGTTTGGAAAATACAAAAAAAAAAATGTTTTTTGATAGAAAACCCATGTTGGATCTGGTTTCTAAACTTTGAAAATCTTTGTGTGACAATGTTGTTCTTCAAGAAAAAATTGCATCATATCTGTATTTGATCATTTTGCTATTGTTTGTTCAATATAAATTGATGTTTACATACATATATATGGTTAAACATATATATATATATATATATATATATTTATTCATACTTATTTATATATCCTTTTGTTCTTGGGTTTTAATTATGTGAGGTTAAAATTAAAACAAAAAGAAAACCCCTATTTTAAAATTGATTTTCAGATTTTTTTTAAAAGAAGATTTTATTTCTTTTAAATAAAATTGAAATTTAAAAAAAAAGTCAAAGTTTTAGGGGGGGCCAGGGTCTCACCCCACAGCTGCCCCCCATGGGAGGCGCTGTGGGAGAGCCGCACCCGACGCGACCCCCACGCCTTCCCTGTGGCCACCTAAGCATGTCGCCCACATACTGGTGGATCGGTTGTGCTTAGCACAGCCGCACCACAAGTATGTGGGTCGGTGGTGCTCATTGTCGCCACCCCTTGCACTAGGGTGGACTACGGGTGTTGCGTCCGCCGCCCTGCAAAAACGCCGCCGTCGTCCCTCTCAACAAAACACGCGACCAAGGCATGAGTGTGCCCTAAAATGCGGCACGAGAATCAAAAAATGTGTGCCCTATTTCATTTGGGGTTTTATAAAAAATAAATAAAAATATTATATTTTAATATTATATTTTATAATATTAAAATATTGTTCAATAATATTTTTAATATTATATTTTATAATATTAGAATATTATATATATCAAAGATGATTTAATTAGTAGCATGGGTAATTTAATAGAGAAAATTTTATATCAAAATATTGTAGTCAATTATGGAATTTTTTATCAGAATAATTTATTTGAAAAGGCTAACATTGGTGTTATGAGTAATATATTTTATATCGTGATTAATTAATTTTAAAATGATTTATTTTAAATCGAAGGAGTAAAGGTTATTTTATTATTATTATTTACAAATAATTGAGGATAAAATATTTGATTATGAAATAATAGTTGAATCAACGGAATTAAAATGATACAGTTTGGAAGAGAATAAATTGTTTTAACATGATTTGTTAATAGACGAATTATTAGATTTTAAAATATTATGTTTGTTAAAGTAAATATCTGATGTTTGAAATAATTGAATTCAAAGGGCCAAGTACGTGATTTTAAAGTTGTATGTGTTAGCTATGGAATTAACTATTTTTTTTAAATGATTTATTTTGAAGGGGATAAACAGATGATGTGAAAGTAGTATGTTCGAAATGACAAAGTAATTAATTATTTAATTATTTACAAGTAATTGAGGAATTAAATGTTAGTTTAAATTTCTCCTTATGTCGGAAAGGGACATTATTAAATCAAATTTATTGTGGCATCAATCTATTGAATTTTATTAAATAAAGTGAATTTAGGAGATCCGAAGTAGATTTAATCCTAATTAAATTACTTGTTTAAACGTGGTTCCTTTCGTCATCGCTTTGGGGGAAATTAATTAGAAAGGTGTTAGGTCTTTCAGATAGAGTTTTAAAGATGAGGGTTGTTGTACCATGTTGTCAACCTATTCGGAATGGATGAAGTTAATGTTGATTTTAGTATTATTGAAAAAAGCAATTAAGGAATTAAATATTTGGGTTAAATGTTTTCCTTTGCCTAAAAGAGGCGTTGTTTAATTAGTTTCTTTGCGTCATTAACTACTGAGTTATATTAAGGAAGTGGATTTAAGGTATCCAAAGATAGTTTATTCCTCGCAAATGCTTGTGCGATTTATTCCTCTATGTTCATATTTGAGGTAGTGGGTTAAGTGTCATTGATTGTAGGTCTTCCAATGGACCCTAGAGTTTGGGGGTTGTCACCTTGTGAGGTCAACCTTTTGTTATTCCCTTGGTTAGTGCTTGAGGCTGTGACAATGTTCTTACCTGGTTTCCGCGAATGGGGATGTTTGGTACCTCCTGTGAAAGGAGTGGTTTGTGTGAATAGTGGCTCCTTGTAAGGAGTGGTGTTGTTATCTTTGTTTCCTCTAGTGTTTGGAGAGGGCTTTGACTTATGTTTCCTCCTAGTGTTGGAGTGATCGTCTTATTTGTTTGTATGCACTTGGGCTCCCTTGGTAGTGGTTTGAATGTGTGTTGTAAAGTGATGAGTGACTTCCATTAGGGGCCAGAGCCGTGAGAGGTAAACTAGGTAACCTTTGGAAGGAGTTTATTCGAGTGTTAACCAAAGCAATGTAATTTATGTCAGTGATGTTATGGTGTACCTGTAGTTGGTACTTGATTTTAATGTGTATGGTTTTCTTAACATACCTGTTTTGTTACTTCCTGGAAGCAATGTAACCAGGTTAGAGTTGTGCGTGAGTGTACTTGTGATGTAATTGAGTTGTACGTGCATTAATCTTGAGTTGTACTTGTGTGGTTCATGTGATTGGTTGTGTCAGTTTGGATCAGTTATGATTTAGCCTGTGTCTAGAGGTAGTTGGTCTTGTCTAAGAATCCTTGTTACTATCTCCTAGCATGGGGGGTGAGCCTTTGGGTTCCACATGGTTGGGTGGCGTGCACCTTACTCCGTTGGCCTTCTTCTTGTTCGTGTTGACGAGACTTCCAGTTGGAGAGCTCGTGGGATCTAGTTATGTTTATGCTTTATTCATTTCAGTTAATCTTGTAATTTATTACCCCTCTTTATATTCGAGGTGGAAGATGTAATATGTAATCATGCTTTTGGATTTACCTCATTTGGGAATGAGAGTTGTAATCTTATTGTAAATGAGATCTCATTGTATCTTTAATTTTCTTTGATGAATTTATCTTGTATGGATTGTATGTGCTCTTAATTCCATAAGTAAATGAATGTTGTGGTTTCATTTCGTTAATGTTGTTCATGGGTAATAAAGTAATCTCGATCTCATAACCTTAGAGGTTTTTGCAATTTGTAGCGAACTTGCATATTAATTATACTTTTAAAAAAAGAAAAATTAGTTCATTTTTTTAGTTAATTGCAACTTCTTCTAGGGTTGTGTGGCGGGGCATTACAGTTTGTCCTCTCACAAGCACATGACAATGGTGTGTAGTTCAACTCCACAATCACATAAACCACAATCTACAATGGCTATAAAAGGGGAAATCTGAAATGGTATTTTTTTGTGGCAAAACAATCATACACTTGACTTCAAAAAAGATATTCTACTTTACCTATTGCATTTTTCTATGTGTGTACAATTATCTTTTTAGCTTATCTAAAAGATTATTTACATACAGTTGTTTATCAAGATGGAAATTTTGAACCCTAAAGTTATAACAACATTTATATTATGGGATTCTAAATGTACTTATATAAAAAATACAATTGCAATCTAAGGAATCATATAGTAAAAATGGTCATCGAATTGACAAGCCAACTATTACATAGACTACCAACTATTACATAATGAACAGTTTGCTTTGCGAAACTAGAAAAAAGAATATCATAAAACATATTTATACAACACAAGAAATCTATGTAATAGTTGGCTTGCCAATTCAAAATTTAAGCTACATTATTTGGCACTAAATATTATAGATAAAATAGAGAAATTGTAAAAGAAATATTAAAAAGGCACTTAAGAATCATAGGTAAACGATAAACTATCGGAAACCCACATTAAACATATTGATACAAGACAAGAAATCTATGTATGATTTGGCTTGTCAATTCAAAATTTGAGCTACGTTCTATGGAAGTAAACCCACATTAAATAGAACTTGTAAAGCCAATGGGTAGAAATAATCTATGCAAAATGGGTAATTTCCAAGTGTTACATAGATTGCTTGTCTTGTATCAATATGTTTAATGATATTCTCTTTTTCTCATCAGTTTGGAGCTCCCTGTAACATGTGGTTCATTGTCGTAGTTCAGCTCTTGTATTCTTCATATCTTAACCCAAGTAAATGTTTTTGTGCATTTAATTAAGGATTGTGCCCTCATGTATTTTTTTTTCTTGGCATGACACTTTAGGAGTTTCTTATTCTATTATCCTTGTGACAAGAATTGTTTTTAACTTTTAAAATTCTAGAATTTTGTAGATTGGTATAAACTACAAACATAACATTGACATGTACCTTTGGAATGCTTACAATTTATTTTTTGGTCTGTGTATATTTTTCGGCCTCTGGTCATTGTTCCTTGTTATCTCTATGCATCTTTCCTGCTATACGCATTTTGTACAAAAGAAATCTTTGTATAACAAACTATTCATAGTCGTAGTTTACACCTTCTATTCTCCATATGCTAAAGTTCTATTTAAAATAGTTTTTTGATCATCTGTCATTTGAGAAATTGTAAGATTTGTTAGAAAAACACTTAATAATCATAGATAAATGACAAATTATTGAAAAACCACATTAAATAGAACTTTAAGAGAGGTAACAAAACATACACAAACCAAAAAAATTGAAAGCAGGCCAAAGGTTTATGTTCATCTATCATTTATGTGTGATTCTAAAGTTTTATTCTAATACCTCTTACAACTGTTACATAGAGTGATTGTCTTGTACAAATATGTTTAATGATATTCTTTTTTCCTCATCTGTTTGAAGCTCCTTATAAAAAACTATTAATTTGTGTGGTTATTTTGTTTGGATGGAACATGTTATATGTCTTGTATCAATATGTTTCATTATATTCTTTTTTTCTCATCTGTTTGAAGTTCTCGATAACAAACTGTTCTTCATGATATTATTTTTTCAGTTCCCATAAAAAACTATTCATTATTGTAGTTTGCCTCTTTTATAGTCCATAATTTAAATTTCTATTTAATGTGGTTTTTCTCTATAACATTTTGTAGAAAATTAGTTTTATTCTAATACCTCTAATATGATTTCTCTATTTTTCTTCAATATTTACTACCAAAGGACATAGCTCGAATCTTGTATCAATATGTTTCCAATTTTTCTATCTGTGTATAAGTTTTAAAAAATGGGAAAGTTTTTCTTTACATAAAAACATTTAGTATCGAATCATATAATTTTTTCCATAACCTAAATAAAATAGGCATCGTCATAAAGAACTAGGTTTAAATAATTCATTTGGCAAGATGAAAAGATAAATGTATAAGCATGGAGAATTGCAATTGGCAGAATACAATATGTTGTGTATTTGTAGCAGCCAATATATGATGGTGCAAGGCAAAACCACAAAACCCATGCTCATTCTCCTCCATGCCATAATTGCATCATGAAGCCTCATGGGCTCTAGCCAAACCCCCGAGCAAGAAAAGTATGGAAGACCCATCAAAAATTTAATGGATTCATATATCATATATCACACAATGGTGAAGTATGGGAAATTTGTGTGTTTTCATATATGATTTCTTATATTGTAGTATTTTTTTTGTGTAACAACTTTAAAAAGATGGGTATGTTGATAAAGAGCTTCCTATAGATTATTTTTTCGATAAAATGAAAAGATAACTATAGAAACATGGAAAAATGTAATGTGTACAATTAACTATGTTTATTGTAGTCAAGTGCATATAAGAATTTGTGTATTCATGTATATATATCTAGCAACAAATATATGATGGTGAAAGGCAAGAGGCACAAAACCCATGCTCATTCTCCTCCCTACGATATTGGCATCATGAATCCTCGTGGGCTCTTTCCAAACTCCCAAGCAAGAAAAGTATGAAATGCCAATGATAAATTTCATGGAATTTCATCATATATTACACAATGATAAAGTTGCAAAAAAATTGTGTGTTCTGATATATGATTTCCTTTTTGTAGTGCTTTTTTTTGCTGCAATAACTTTGAAAAAAAGAGAATGTTGATAAAGAATTGGGAAAGATGGAACTTGTTTGTAATATTGATAAATATAGGAAAAGAAGAATATATAGGAGATCTTGTTTCAAAATAGAACCAATTTTGTGGATGAAATACGCAGATATTGTTAAAACAAAGACATCAAATGAATTTCAAAGGTTTTGCTTCAAAGCATAGAATACATACAAATAACTTTATAGACATACATGATTTTGATATGTACTAGAGCCTATCTAGTCATGCAAGAAGAAAAGGGTTGAATGTATAACTTAGTAAAATATAAATTTATAAAATAAACCTTGTTTATGCTTACAACTATGGTCATATTTTAGGTACCAATTGTCCCATAGATGGGCTTCATATCTCCTTGTCCATCTATGCTTGCATTGAGCTCAACATGATATTACTACAAAGCAACATTTTATTTGAATCTATCAAAATATGTCTCTAGTTAGATCTATATGGAATGACAAAAAATCATTACAACAACAACTTACAACAACAACAAGAGGAAAAATGTTGTAGATTGTGGAGCATGACACTTGTAAAACCCTCCAATCTGCTATCTAAGGAAGGTGGATGCTAGGATTTTTCAATAGTCCTCTATCAAAGAAACACCACAGTGGCTCGTTTCACAATGAAACAAAAACAATATACATCCTCACATTGCAACATTGAATACTGCATTTACTTCCTCCCATGCCATCGTACAACAATGCTAGGATGCATTTAGAATAACATAATGAAAATGTTGTGATAATTTTAAGGGAAATTGGTATCCTGGTAAAGAACTCTATGTAAATAATCAATCAGATAAGATGAAAGGATTGTTGTACACACATGGAGAAATCTAATGGGTAGAGTAGAGTATATATATATATAGATATATATTTTTGTGTGTGTGTATGTATGTATGTATCTATATATATATCTATAGACACACACACACACACACACACATAAACACAGGTATAATTGTAGACATATATATGTCCATCAATGTGTATATAAATCTATATGTATGGATGCCTATGAGAACAATAACATGTTTTGAACATTACAGTTGCATGTTTCATGTATCTGATAATTATGAGAATATAGTATTCAATGCATTTAGTTAGTCCAAAGTTGTGTAGCTATCTTCAATTTTGTATTTTTTGTGCTTATATAACCTAATATTTTTTTTGCTATTAAATTGAGCGTCTTTATTTTAAAAAAAATCACCCTTTTGAATGTCATGTTGCACACACATACACATACAATTTCTCCCACCTATAATATTTTCTTTAAAACTACAAATATAGAGGACCAATTGCATATATACATATGTGTAAATAGTGATAATACATTATACCATTTTGATTCTCATGGTACACAAATAGATACATATAATTGCACCCACATATCTTTCTTTAAAACTACAACAATCTAGGAGCAATCACATATATATGTATGTGCAAAGGGTGAGTATAAAACTGTAAAGATATTCAATGTTTATATGCCTACATTTTTTGTCTCTATTATTGTATGAATTGAAATTGTAAGGTATTTCCAATGATCACTTGTTATATGTGTACATCTTTGGTGTTATGTTGATCAGAAGGGAAATACTAAAGACTAATAGAAACATCTAGAACTATTGTTTGGTTTGCTAGGATATGGGTACAATTCAACCATAGTATTCAACAAAATTCCATTTAGATCTTGTTAATAAGAAAGTATTTAATAGAGTAGCATGTGGAACATGTTCATAGGAAAGTTGTAAAATTATTTTTAGCTAGCCAGTACAATGTATTCATCATAGCTAAATACATTGAAAAATACCCAAAATAGTGTATAGAACTATTTCAAGTAATGACTTGTTATATTTGCACATCTTTTGCGATGTGATAGTCAGATCCAAACATATTGTAAAAGAAAAATAGGATATAGAAATAGAATTCTACAACATTGCAATCAGATTTTGTTAATAACAAAACATTTAACCATACAGTATGTGGAACATTTCCATAGCAAAGCTATAAAATTTTCTATACTCTGCCACTACAATATATTTATCATAACTGAAAACATTGAGAAATACCAAAAATAGTGCATAGAACTATTTCAAACAATTAGTTGTCATATATGCACATCTTTGGCGTTATGTTGATCAGATGAAAAAACACTCAAAAAAAAACCAATAGAATTCAAATACTGTAGTCAATAGTATAGCATTTAGATTTTAATAAAAAAGCATTTTATAATGCAGTATGTGCAACATGTTCATAGAAAAGTTGAAAAATTGTTTGGACTGTGCCAGTACAATGTGTCTATTGAAAATTAATAGATTGAAAAACACCTAAAATAATGTACAAAAATATGGTAAGAGCTTTGAAGCACATGATCATAATTTAAGGAAACCATTCAATAGTATCCTTCCTATTATGTTAGTAATTACAATAAAATAGTGAATGTATTAGTTTATATATGCAATGGTTAGATCCCTAGTATGGGTATTTTTCCGCCATTGGAGATAGTATTGATATTTAATGATTGTGAAGGGAAAAAGTGAAATTAGAATAGGCATGCAAGAACTAAAAATCCCAACATATATCAAGAATCAAGAATCATAGTGACAATGCAGACTAAAAAAAATGTGGGCACCATATTAAGATCAAAAGAATGGGAGCTCAATGAATGTGTGAATATATATATGCAAACATAGGAATAAATTGAATTCATATTTGAAAAACACAAGTCCTAGCATCCAATACTGAGCATAAAACAAGGAAAGACAAAGAGAAATGTCCAAAAGTGGAAAAGAGAAGTCAAAGAGTGGACTCGTTGGTGCAACCTTTTTCTGAAACAAGGGCAGATATCTTCAATATATATGAAAGAAAAAGTTTACACTCCACTTGTAAATCAATTTTTTGTTACTTTCATAATGGTTGTTGTAAGTTGCTCCTCAAAATTGTAATTTTATGTTCTAATGAAGGCAATAAAGATGTAAGGTTTACAAATAAGGCCTTTAATAATAGCAGCAAGATTTGTTGTAGAGTCTAAGCTATGTTGCAACCTATAGAGGTCTTTTACTGGGATTTATAGTAAACCAATTACAGCTTCATCAAAATCAATGCACCAAAGGCTGGCTGAATGGTCTTGTAGCTTTAATTGTAGGAGGTAGTGATAGTTTCATTCCTCGATTTCCATCTGGCAACAATCACAAAACCAAACATCAACACGGGGGCGTGTGCATTTTATTTTACATTCTTTCCCATTAACTAGCAAGGGGCAAGTAGGATAACAAAAAGACTCAATTTTTGCAATTTCAATGGTTGCTTTAAAAATGTCTTCAATAGTTTCTAGCAAGCCAAGGAAGTTGTTCAAGATGAATGCAATAGTAACTCTATCATTTGAAGAATGAAGCCTATGAGGTCTAGAAGAATATGAAACCATATATTCTACTTTAATTGTACCAGTGGATCTGAGAGTGTTTCCCTCAGGAATAGAAGGGTCAATGTCGAGGACTATTGTTGTTGATGTGTTGGTAAATTTTCCATTAAAGTAGCCTACATTGCCACCTCGCACATCACTATCACTATATCATCAAAAGGATACATCCGCTCCAAGACATCACCTTTTTGTTGCCAACTTGGGCACCACAAATTAACATCAATGAAACAAGAAAAGATATCATTGAGTTTAATAGCTCACCACATTGTTTCAGATCCATTTTTCCTATGAATAGTTGATATGTAGCCGACATGGACTACAATGCCAATAATATCAACCAAACTATTATCACTATAATTGGTTATCTCAGTAATTGGCACAAAGGTTGAGTTTTTTTTTGGCACAAAGATGTCATCTTCACACCATTTTAGTGTTGAATTTTGGTCCAAGGCAATTTGCAGACTACTATTTAATCTATTGCTTTTCTTATTTTCTTCCTTCACCGAACCTCTTGATATTTAATAAGTTGCACCTATCTCATCTCTACCATAATGTAGTTCAACAATATCATCAAAATATGTAATGTGAATTTGTATCCCCTCCATATCCGTAATGCCAAAACTAAAAATTTGGCCTTCACCTCTTTGTTTATGGAAATGGTAATCTCTCTGATATGTGTTACATGCCCTTTGACTATCCAAATATTTTGATAAATGTTCAAATCTTTAATAGGGCTAACATTTGGAGGACTATTTTTTTTTTGAGGGGAGACTTATACACCAAATTTAGGGGTTCATTTAGAAGGAGAAGGTGACTGTGGTCCCAATATTTTCTCTTCTTGGTGCTTGAACAGATACCTAGGGGTCCCAATGATTTGACTATCTAACATAATGACAATTGTTGGTGTAATTAAATGTGTTGTACCTTGTCCTAGGTCATGATTACACCTTAGTTAAGTTTACTTAGGGACCACATAGGAGGTAGTTGGAGATTTTCCACCTTTGGTGGACTTATCATGTTATTACTTTATCATTTCCACCTTTTGTGGGTGATCCACCATTTGTGGTGATTACCACATTATCACTTTTCCACTTTAGGTGGAGTGATAGCTTTTCATAGTTGTCTCATGTCATAAGATTATGACACCTGTCATAATCTTATGCCCTTCTATGTTCTCACCTTGACTATATAACCAAGGGGTCTCCTATGTACATACAATCATCTCATATCATTGAATTATATTAATGAGAATATAGTTTATTCTTGTTACATTCTATTCTCTCTTTTTTTTGTGCTTTCCGTTTGGTCTCAAGATCTTGGCAGACATAGCCAATTCTAACATGGTATCAGAGCGGGTTGGGTGCCATTAGAGATTCTTTTTCTGAAGAGAGATACCGGATTTGAAGAGGTTTCATTTTTAGGTCTTTATTGCAGGTTCATATCAGAGCTTTTTTGTGAAAATATAAGCTCACCATTGTGTTTGGAAGGTTTGAAAATTTTGATTTTTCCTTTTATTTTGTCTAAATCGGACATACAAAGACAAATCTATGAGGGTTTGAAGCTAAGGACTGGTTGCCAGATCTAGAAGGTAGCTGCATTTTTGGAGCATTTTGGGTCAAATATGACCCTACCATCGCGTCCAGAAGGGCCAAAAACCCTAAGATCGACTACCAAATTGTCCAAATCGGATAAGTTGTCCGATGAAGCAAACAAAATTTGCCTAGGGAATCGTATGGCCCCCCAAGTCATCATAAATATGATAGTATGCTTTTTCAAAAAATATATTTATTTTGTCAAAAATATTTTGAAAATTGTTTTTGAAAAATTTAAATTTTGGGCGATTAAATTTTTTGGTTGTAAAATTTTTATTAAAAAAATCCAAAAACTTGGAAAGTTTTTTGTTTTTGTGCATTTTATTTAGCAAGGTCATACCCTACTCAGTCTATAGGGTACCACCGCCCTGTGGAGGAGCCACATGGCTAGCTTTCATTTCCCGCCCTACACCACGCAAACCCCGCCCACTCTATCGGCGGCTATAAATCTGTGGCCACTATTCTGCCCACGACCCCACACTAAAACAAATCCAACTGATCAATTGGAAATTCGGCTGAAAAATAATAAAATTGGGCAAGGTTAAAACCCGACCATAGTTGGTCAAATCAAAAAGATTCTAATCGCTCAAGATTTCGGTTGAAGATTTCGCTCACAGAATATTTCGAGAGAGAAGAATATTCCAGATTCTCTACGACAACCCAAACCTGCACTGACTAGTGATGGCCAGTCGGCCATAAAATTTAACATAATTGTGTTCTGACATCAGCGACACGTCAACAGTTCAAAAAAGATTGCCCCCCCTCACGGATTGGATTTTGGTTTTGGCAATTCAAATTCGGAGGCCCATGTCTTAGTCATTTCAACTCCTTTTTTTGAGCAATGTTTTTTTATTTGGGCTAATTTTTTGTGCTCTTCACAGCGGTGAAATCAGTTTTTGGTTTTGGCATCTATTTTTTCCATAACTTTTTGATTCTCATAGGTGTTGCTACTTCATCCTCATTTTGGGAACTTTGGGAGCTCATATCTTGCTCCTACGATAACATTTTTGGGTGCAGTTTCTTTTGAAAGTGCATGATTTTTGTGTACTTTCCAAAGGTGTAATCAGATTGATCTCATTTTGTACCAAAAATTATTACTTGATTTTGTGGCCTATTTTGGCATCTATAAGCACAAAGATTAAGTCTAGCTTGTTGTTTTTGGCATCTAGCAACTGTAAATGCACTAAATATAAAGTGTCAAATCATATATTTCTTGGGGGGTTTCTTGATTGAGTGATTTGGGGGGGTCTCTTGGTGCATTCTTTTGATTTGTTTGCTTGTGCTCTCTCATTTTCATAGATCATTCTAAGGTTCCTTTGCTCACATCATATAGTTATTCAACATGGCATCAAAATGCATGGAGTATTCTAATGACAAAAGGTCACTCTCTATATGTTGAAAATAAGGTACATGAACCTACAGATGAAAATAAAAATATAAAATGGATGATTGAACATACCAAAGCTCTTGGGTGTATTTGTAGACTATTTTCTCAAGATTTTTTGTTCCAAATTGAATCATGTAAAAATTATTATGAAGCTTTGGACAAATTGAAAATACTGTATGGTACTACAGATGAATTAAGAGTCTATCAAATTGATAATGAACTGATGAGCCTTGATCCTAAGGACTTTGACAACATCCAAGACTACATCACTAAGGTTAATGATCTAAGAGAGCAATGTAAATAATGTGGAATTGATAAGAAGGACATTCAGTTGGTCTACAATACAATGAACAAACTTGGCCCTAATTATGCTTCTTTTGTTTTTAGCTTTCATACTCATAGATTGACTATGGGGTCTGTATATACTACACCTTCATTTGCATCATTTTTTGAGATGTTGATACATGAGCAACAAAAGCTTATTTCAATGGGTCTCATCAAAACTTCTAAATCTCAAGCATTGTTGGTTAGCCAAGTGAAAGAATCAGAATCAGATAAGAAATAAAAGAAAGCAAAGAATAATCCACATTCAGATCAAACAAAGAAAAAATCCTCTTCTAAAGGGGAATCATCTAAGAAGGAGAGGCCTTTTTGTGCATATTGCAAGAAGGATGGACATGAAGAACATTATTGTTATAAGAAGGATATTCATGAGTTGAAACATCTTATCAAAGAGTCAAAATAAATCACATTGATTTTCCTTCTAGAATGTTTGAATCACCTTCTTCTCCTTCTTCTTCAAAATAGACTGAAAAGGACAAAGGTCAAGCATCTACATCATGAAATCAAGGACAAGCTTTTTGTGCCTTTTCAGGTCCAGGATCTGGTAGATGGCTTCTAGATTCAGGAGCTTCTCATCATATGGCATCTTCACAATCTATATTCTCTTCATTTTAGCCTTGTTTATGTCTCCTATCTTGATGGGAAACAATACATACATGAGTGTAATTGGGAAGGGATCTATTAGTTTTTGGGACAACACTTTTCAAGATGTCTTGTGTGTTCCTCATTTGATGAAAAATATTCTTTCCATATATCAGATTACACATGGTGGAGATGGGAGGACTGTGGAGTTCACACCTGATTCAATCATCATTTGAGACTTGGAGAGTAGAGAGATTATTGCTACTAGGGTGGTTGATCATTCATCTCAATCGTATACCTTTGAAGATTTTTCTTCGGATGGTGACATTGTTCCTTCGACTGTTGATATGAACCAAGATTTAGAGGAGACATTTGGCTACTTGAACTTGGGAGTTCTCACATTAGATCAAGTACTTGAGCCATGCATTTTGTCTCCACCACCTACTGTTGTAGTTGATTATTCTTGTGATTCCACAGTTTTGGTTCCTTTTGATTCAGTGCAGCAAGACATACATAGTCTTCTAGATAAGGCTACTTTGGATGGCTTCTTGATAGGTATTTCAAAAAATTTTGTGGTGTCTCATATTGCAGATTTGGGGGACATCATTCATGACATTCATCTTCTCTTTGATGAAGATGCTCCTTCTTCAGTTGTTGTGAGGGAACACTCTGAGCCTCTTGTTCATTATCTACATGATCATTCTTTGTAGTTTGGCATGAGTGTGGATACTTTTGCACAACATTTGTAGGAGGCTTCTTAGTCTTTAGAGGGGATATCATTGTCTTTGGATCATGTTCTACATTCATCTCTACTAGATTTTGGATTGTCCTCTTCAACAATGTGGCCTAGAACACATTTTTGGAGTGTGTCATCTTTCGGCATCGACATGAGGACATTTGAGCATGCTTCAGAGATATCATCATCCATCATATATAATCCTGACATCCTGCATACATTCATGATTTTTTTCTTCCTAAGGGGAGGAATTTTGTTCGACGAGATTGGATCATCTTTAACATTCAATGTCGAGCTTCTACTCTCATTGCATGAGACTAAACATTGAGGGGGGGTTGCCTTGTCTCTCTTCTACTTCTCTCTTATGGGGGGTTTTTTTCCTCACATGGGTTTTTTTCCTTCTCATGCATCATTGAGAGCATTTATTTTTTGTATTTTATTTTTCTTTTGGGGAGGAGTTTTGTCCCACTAGGTTTTCTCCTTTTCTTTGTTTGTGAGAGATTGCATTGCATTTGTACATGGGTACCTAACATGGACTCGTTGTTGGGACCCATCTTGCATTGTTTTCTTTTGCATACATTCTCCCTTAGTTGCACTTAAGGGGAGGTGTTGGTGTAAATAAATGTGTTGTAGCTTGACCTAGGTCATGACAACACCTATTAGGATGTCTTATGTGTTCCTCATTTGATGAAAAATCTTCTTTCCATATATCAGATTACACATGGTGGAGATGGGAGGACTGTGGAGTTCACACCTGATTCAGTCATCATTTGAGACTTGGAGAGTAGAGAGATCATTGCTACTAGGGTGGTTGATCATTCATCTCAATCGTATACCTTTGAAGATTTTTCTTCTGATGGTGACATTGTTCCTTCGACTGTTGATATGAACCATGATTTAGAGGAGACATTTGGGTACTTGAACTTGGGAGTTCTCACATCAGATCAAGTACTTGAGCCATGCATTTCATCTCCTGCATCTATTGTTGTAGTTGATTATTCTTGTGATTCCACAGTTTTGGTTCCTTTTGATTCAGTGCAGCAAGACATACATAGTCTTCTAGATAAGGCTACTTTGGATGGCTTCTTGATAGGTATTTCAAAAAATTTTGTGGTGTCTCATATTGCAGATTTGGGGGACATCATTCATGACATTCATCTTCTCTTTGATGAAGATGCTCCTTCTTCAGTTGTTGTGAGGGAACACTCTGAGCCTCTTGTTCATTATCTACATGATCATTCTTTGTAGTTTGGCATGAGTGTGGATACTTTTGGACAACATTTGTAGGAGGCTTCTTAGTCTTTAGAGGGGATATCATTGTCTTTGGATCATGTTCTACATTCATCTCTACTAGATTTTGGATTGTCCTCTTCAACAATGTGGCCTAGAACACATTTTTGGAGTGTGTCATCTTTCGGCATCGACATGAGGACATTTGAGCATGCTTCAGAGATATCATCATCCATCATATATAATCCTGACATCCTGCATACATTCATGATTTTTTTCTTCCTAAGGGGAGGAATTTTGTTCGACGAGATTGGATCATCTTTAACATTCAATGTCGAGCTTCTACTCTCATTGCATGAGACTAAACATTGAGGGGGGGTTGCCTTGTCTCTCTTCTACTTCTCTCTTATGGGGGGTTTTTTTCCTCACATGGGTTTTTTTCCTTCTCATGCATCATTGAGAGCATTTATTTTTTGTATTTTATTTTTCTTTTGGGGAGGAGTTTTGTCCCACTAGGTTTTCTCCTTTTCTTTGTTTGTGAGAGATTGCATTGCATTTGTACATGGGTACCTAACATGGACTCGTTGTTGGGACCCATCTTGCATTGTTTTCTTTTGCATACATTCTCCCTTAGTTGCACTTAAGGGGAGGTGTTGGTGTAAATAAATGTGTTGTAGCTTGACCTAGGTCATGACAACACCTATTAGGATGTCTTATGTGTTCCTCATTTGATGAAAAATCTTCTTTCCATATATCAGATTACACATGGTGGAGATGGGAGGACTGTGGAGTTCACACCTGATTCAGTCATCATTTGAGACTTGGAGAGTAGAGAGATCATTGCTACTAGGGTGGTTGATCATTCATCTCAATCGTATACCTTTGAAGATTTTTCTTCTGATGGTGACATTGTTCCTTCGACTGTTGATATGAACCATGATTTAGAGGAGACATTTGGGTACTTGAACTTGGGAGTTCTCACATCAGATCAAGTACTTGAGCCATGCATTTCATCTCCTGCATCTATTGTTGTAGTTGATTATTCTTGTGATTCCACAGTTTTGGTTCCTTTTGATTCAGTGCAGCAAGACATACATAGTCTTCTAGATAAGGCTACTTTGGATGGCTTCTTGATAGGTATTTCAAAAAATTTTGTGGTGTCTCATATTGCAGATTTGGGGGACATCATTCATGACATTCATCTTCTCTTTGATGAAGATGCTCCTTCTTCAGTTATTGTGAGGGAACACTCTGAGCCTCTTGTTCATTATCTACATGATCATTCTTTGTAGTTTTGTGTGAGTGTGGATACTTTTGGACAACATTTGTAGGAGGCTTCTTAGTCTTTAGAGGGGATATCATTGTCTTTGGATCATGTTCTACATTCATCTCTACTAGATTTTGGATTGTCCTCTTCAACAATGTGGCCTAGAACACATTTTTGGAGTGTGTCATCTTTCGGCATCGACATGGAGACACTTGAGCATGCTTCAGAGATATCATCATCCATCATCCATAATCCTGACATCCTACATACATTCATGATTTTTTTCTTCCTAAGGGGAGGAATTTTGTTCGACAAGATTGGATCATCTTTAACATTCAATGTCGAGCTTCTACTCTCATTGCATGAGACTAAACATTAAGGGGGGGTTGCCTTGTCTCTCTTCTACTTCTCTCTTATGGGGGGTTTTTTTCCTTCTCATGCATCATTGAGAACATTTATTTTTTGTATTTTATTTCTCTTTTGGGGAGGAGTTTTATCGCACTAGGTTTTCTCCTTTTCTTTGTTTGTGAGAGATTGCATTGCATTTGTACATGGGTACCTAACATGGCCTCATTTTTGGGACCCATCTTGCATTGTTTTCTTTTGCATACATTCTCCCTTAGTTGCACTTAAGGGGAGGTGTTGGTGTAATTAAATGTGTTGTACCTTGTCTTAGGTCATGATTACACCTTAGTTAAGTTTACTTAGGGACCACATAGGAGGTAGTTGGAGCTTTTCCACATTAGGTGGACTTATCATGTTATTACTTTATCACTTCCACCTTTCATGGACATATCATGTGATTACCTCTCCACCTTTTGTGGGTGATCCACCATTTGTGGTGATTATCACATTATCACTTTTCCACTTTAGGTGTAGTGATAGTTTTTCATAGTTGTCTCATGTCATGACATTACGACACTTTTCATAATCTTATGCCCTTCCATGTTCTCACCTTGGCTATATAACCAAGGGGTCTCCTATGTACATACAATCCTCTCACATCATTGAATCATATTGATGAGAATACAATTCATTCTTGTTACATTCCATTCTCTCTTTTTTTTGTGCTTTCCATTTGGTCTCAGGATCTTGGAAGCCATAGCCAATTCTAACAACAACTAAGATGAATATGATTAAGGCCCTAAAAAACAAGGAAAAAAATATATTGGACACATTATATTAGGCACATATGAAAGAGAAAGAGAATTTTAAAAAATACAAAAGAAACAACGCAACCCACCTTGAATCTTGGACATTTCTACAAACATAGTCTCTCAAAGATATGAGGGACCCTATTTTCAAGGCACCTGAAAACAACAAGTCATTGAATTTGGAAGGAAAAGTTCATATTTTCATATGGTGTCCATCAGACAAGACAACCTTGTATCATTCAACCTGCCCTTCATCACTGCCAAATTTTTTAAAGGACAAGATTTGAAGGACTGGAGAGAGAATGATATCTCCAGCATTGATGGAACAAATTGCAAATGAAGTCAAATTTATTTGTTTCTTTGCAACCTACAAAGACAAGTTCAATCAAGGAAAATGTACTTGATCACACCAAATGGATAAAAGGAGTAAGGAAAACAAAGGTTGCAAAGAGATGTTTTTATGTGCTAGAAAAGATCAATGTGTATCTACTTCCACATCTATATGCTTTACCAGGGTCAGCCATGTGTGTATACACCTAAAGGCCAAGAAAACTAGAAACATAAATAAGAAAGGGTATGTTGTGTGCATTTTTTTATTTGAGAATCATAAAATTAAAGAAACTGAAAGGTAATGCTCAAGTTGAATACAAAAGAGGAAGGAAACATTAACAAAAAATTTGTAGCAGGTATAAGAAAAATGATATATAAACTTACGGAATCAGGATTTGGAGGCTGATAGCTGGCATCTCCACAGCGGAACATCTGGGGTATGTCACCAAATCAATTTTGGGGGGCTCTAGAGACCCATCCACAAAGCCCGATTCTACAGACATAGTTGTGGGAACTTTTACAGGGAGGTAATGTTGTAATTTTAGCTGACTGATTCAGAGCTCTATTTCACAATAAAAATAAAAGATTAATATATTGCAATGTCCAATGGTAGTTGGTAGACAACTTAGAAATATCGATAATCTACCAACCATTTCACTAAATTGATTAAATGAAAATGGGTATAACCATTCCACTCTTAATACTCTCTAAGCAACAGGAGATACAACATCAAGAATAGAAATGATGAATGTAAATGGATATATCCCTCTATGTATCTATTTATCTTTAAGGTTGTTTATATATGTATGCATGTATTTTTTACTATATTTCTATATATACCTATATGCAGATATTTGTATAGGTTGCTAGCTAGTCCCTTCATCCTTTCTTATCCAAACAATAGGATATGCAAAAATAAGAATAAAAATGATTAAGTACATATATGCATTGAATTTTCCCTTTGTCTACACATTTTAAAAAACACATATATCCAGATATATATATATATATATATATATATCCATATGTACACATGTATATATATATTTATATATAGATTGTACTATATCTAAATATATGTGTATACTATATTTATTCCTAACTATATAGTCATTGGCATGCCAAGCAAGGACCTCCATAAAAATGGGCATAATTTCAAAGGTGCACAGTGGCAAGAAGGAACAATAAGCAGAGGGGAAAAGTTCTACAAGTTAGCAACATGTTTTAAACATTGTAACCTATTAAAATGTATGTGTGCCACAAGAAGGGGCTCTTGGCCAACTTGGAACACAAAAGAAGAATGGTAAATGGTTGCTTGTAATGCTAGACAATGGTAATCAAGATGGCAGGAGCAAGCAAATGCAATATTCAATGTTTGTAGTCTCAAAAATTACATTGTTCTTGGCTTGAACTATAGTTTTGTGCACTATTTTTGGTGTTTTTCAATGTATTCAGTTTTAATAGGCACATTACACTCACAAAGTAAAATCACATATTGTGTAGCACCCCTTTGTTTTCTCATATGTTTAGACAGTGTGTTTCTCTGATATGCTTATGTTTTCTAGTTGTAACTTTACTTTGATAGACCATGATACTTTGTTATTATTTGATCACTAACTTTGTAGTGACGTTGGTTTTTATATTTTGATGTTTATTATTATGACATGCTTTTGATTAGCATAGTGTTTATTTGAGTTACTATTGTTATTTGATCATCTATATTTTAGTGATGTTGTAGATTCGTCAGTTTGATGTGACATTGTATTGGTAAAGGCAATGGGATTGCATCACTCGCTTGTAAGCGCCCTTTGATTTCACAATTCTCTCTTCACGGTGTGAATTCTTATGATATATATATGCATGTTTGACATATGCTTTGATTGTAGGTTTGTAGGTACATGACATCGACTCCACTTGGATTCACAAGTTTGAGCATGTTCATTTCCCAATTATTAGTTGATTGAGAGATAGTAATTGGGTTTCCCTTGCCAAGCCACAACCCTAGTCATAGTGTGTCATCAATTTTAGTTGGTCATGTTTTGTTATCATGTCCATTTTTGTCTTGATGTTATTTATGTTGCAAAGTATGTTTAAGGGAAATAAATGCTTTAAATGTTTTTGTTGATTATTTAATTAATCTTGATTATTGTGTTAGAAGATTTGTAATTTAATTTAATTAATTAATTTAATTTATTTGGTAAAATGATTTAATCTTATGATTAAATTTATTTTATTAAGTAATTAAATTAGTTAGATTTAATTTAAATTAGAAAATACTATGTGGATTTGAATTATTAAAATGCATTAATATCTAGAAAATATTTAGAGGGATTAGTGTTTATTGATTGTGAAGATATTTTATTTTTGACATGTGTTGGGAAATTTTAATTATAGTTGTTGGGAAAATTCTTTCACGGAGAGAATATTTTCTTTAACAAAGGGAGGTAAGAAGTTAGTTCACGGAAGAGGAGAAGATATTTTTTGGGAGGTTGTTAAAAATTAAGTTGGGTTGTTGAACCTGGTTGTTGAAAAATTTGGGGAAGGATAATCTCGAGAAAAATACTTTGGCTTTGGATTTTTGGTTTTTTTTGCAAGAAGCTTTGTTTTTTTTCAGGAAGAAGCTTTGTTTTCTTGGAGGAAGCTTTGCTTTGTGGAAGAACCTCTACATTAATCTTCATCTCCTCAAGCATCTGGAATTCAGGTTCCTTATTTATTTTAATTTATTTCAATTTGGAAAGGGTTATTAGATTAATTTATGGATTCTGGAAAAAGATTGCCTCTACAAGATTAGAAGCTTTTGAGTTTTTTTGTAAATTGAAAGAATACCGTGTCTGGAACTTACCGTGAAAGCTTCTGTAGAAATTGTTTAAGTTTTTATTTGTTTTGAAATTATAAAATGTTAGGGAAGCTTTGGAAATTCTTATAGGGATTTTTTTTTTACACAATGGTGAACCCAAAAGAAAAACAATAGGAAACTGGAAAAAAATTGTTGGGATGAATTAAAATTTCTCTGTAGAATTTTTGTAGAAAATCTCTCAAGAATTTTCCTGTAAATGTTGTCTGTAGAAATTTATTGTTCTTCTTCCTAATACATATGTTTATTTGGAAAAAATTTAAAACCTCTATGTTGAAATTGAGAAACTCTTCTGTAGAAAATCTTTGTAAATTTACTTTTTTGGTGAATTCATGAAAGTTTCCTATAGATTGCCACTTTTGAAAATTATTTCTCTGACTAGAATAAACGTTCTGATTAAATTTATATATATATATGTATACATATAATATATATAGATACATTTGTTATGGATTTTCCATTTTAAAAATCCCTGTAGAAGTTTTCCTTATATAATTTAAAAGAGCACCGTACGATGAATGCAACATGAATTCGTAGGAAATAGAGAAATATAAACTATAGGTTATTTTAATTTTTCTAAGGGGAGGTTGGGGCTCTCCCCATAGCCACCTCCTTGGGAGATGTCATGGGGAGGCAACACCCTACGCTTCCCCCTCCACAACCACCCCATATTGTATGGGGGTTTGGCTGTGTGGAGACACAACCACCCCCCAATTTCATATGTGAACTATCATTTTTTTTGTCCACCCTTCCTTAAAATATTTCATGTGGTTTTAATAAGTTTAAATTTAATATATAAAAAAAATATATATTATATATTTAGATATATATATATATATATATAAATATATGTATATAAATATAGATATATTCATAAATATATATATATGTATATATATGTATGTATAGATATATTTATATATATATATATATTATTTATAATGTTTTAAAATTGTAAGTTGATTTATTTTAAATATTTAAATATTATATATTTATGTATATATAATTTTATATATATATATAAATAGGTGCATGCAGTAAATGCACAGTTAGAAGATTTGTAAAATGATATGTATTAAGAGAAGAAATTGATATTTTTATTTAAAATTACTTGAGGAATTGAATAACAAATAGATTAAATTCCTCCTTTATCTGTAAAAGAGATTTTATTTATTTGTTTTATTGGGCAATATATATTACTGTATTTCACTGAAGGGAGATTGGATTTACGAAATCCAAAAGGTAGATTTATTTCCTGTTTTTATTGCGCTTTTGAATGTGATTTCTTTTGTTTACGTTTTTGGGGGAAATTGGCTAGAAGTGTTAGTTGTTATTCTGTAAGTCTTCCCGATGTGGATTTATTATTTGGGGTTGTTGTATTTTATTTTCAACCCTTTGATTTCCCTTGGGTAGTGCGTTTAGTTGTATTTAGTTAATCACTCGGTTACCATGAACGAGGATGTGTCGCCTCCTATGTTTAGATGGGTATTTATTATCTGTATGTGTGCACTATGGTTACCCTTGATTAATGGTTAAGATCCATGTGTTTTCAGTAGGAGAGTGGCTCTCTATGGGGGTCGAGGTCTAGGAAGATCTGCCTAGGTAACCTATTCTACTTTGTGATGGCACTCCTCCAATGACAATAATTTGTATGGTTGGGTTGGTATACGTGATTATTTTACTCTGGAAGCACTGCTACAATTTATGTTAAGTATTGTACTCATGTGGTTTTATTCTTGTGAACTGCTTGTGTCTAGAGGTTGTAGGTTTTTCCTAGGGAGTTCTTTTACTATCTCCTAGCACAGGGGTGGGCCTTCGGGTACCACTTGGTTGGGCTGAATAAGCACCTTTCTCCATTAGGTTCCCTCCTTATGTTCATGATGGAGGGATCTTCCAGTTGGTGAGTTTGTGTGTACAAGCTATTATGTTCCATTCTTATAGTTTATTGTATCAGTTTGTCACTTTTTATTTGTATCACTCCTTAATTGTAATCGAGGAGGATTTTTGTAATTGTAACATTATTGAATGATCTTCCTTACTTTGGAAATGAGTTTTGTAAATATTATTTCGAATGAATGCAATCTATGGATCTTTTATGTACTTTTATCTTATGAGATGTAATTATTTCATTGGATGTATGATCCTTAATTCATGAGTAATAATTTATATGTTATGAATGAGTTATTGTTTTATGTTATGGGATTCAGTGGTAAGCTTAGTTGCGTACCTTAGAGGATGTATGTGTTAGTGTAGTGCACTTATCATGTTATTAATTACACTTTTTAAATAAGAATTATTTGCTTTTGTAGTAGTTGCATCTTCCTCTAGGGTTACGTGGCAGGCTGTTACATATTGAACCATTAAATGATATGTTATTAATATCTCAATGCTATATCATTGCATGCTATGGTTGCATTGTAGCAATTTTCTCACAAGCTAAATAATACTTATATATCCTATTTTTAACTCTTTTTAAATCAAATTCTACATAAATACGAATAAAGATAGTATATGCATATGTTTAGATATACATGTGTATATATAAATTTTTGTTGCATTGTCAAACAAGCCATAGTGATCTTGGTCTATATATATGGATATGTATATCTATCTATATGTATATTTTTAAATATGAAACAAGGAATTCAATAAATATATATATATATATATATATATATATATATATATATTGTTAGAGTAAAGGTTTTAACTTAGTTATGTTGATTAAGTTACCTTTATTCCCTTCTTAAGATTTCACGTTAGTTTGCATAAAGTGACATTTAATAATTATATTAATTATTAAATGTTTTTCTTATTAGGGCTTCTATTAGGGTTTTTCCTATTAGGGTTTTATTAGGGTTTGCATGATCTCCTTTTTATAAGGATTGATCACTTTGTATTTCATATTAATTCATTCTCTCATTCTCTCTGATATATAAATTTTCAGTTTTCAGAGAACCCTTGCTTGTTTGTCTCCATCTCTTCTTTTGTGACAAGTTATTTGCATGCAGGTGATCTTTAGGGTTTGTGAACTTGTATTTTCTCAACTCCTAAAAATTTTTATTAATTTTTTTTTTAACAAAAAAACTAACTTTTGTAAAGTTTTTTTTATTTATAAAAACAATTATTTTTCCAAAATAAGCCCTATTGCACTTTTACGGTGACGACCATTTGGCTGTCAAATTTAAGCTCGTGTTTTTGCTGCGACGGCCGTATGACCGTCAAATTTAACCCAGCGTTGGCTTTTTCCCACTTTGGAGTTGTTTTCTTCCAGAGGTCATAACTTGGGCATACGATATCATTTTTTGGCAAACGAGATATCATCGGAAAGCTGGTTTCTCATCTTACCATTGGTGTGGGTTTCATTACTTCATTCTTCTATTGGTGCATTCTACAGTCATTTTTTGGCTATACTTCATGTATTTCCAGCTTTGTCCTTCTTGGACATTTTGAGCATCATTTGTAAGCAATATCTTTTATGTAAACACATTGAGATAAAGTGCCACACTATTGTACATGCATTTTTGGGGATTTTGCACATAAGGTTGTGCCATATTTTGTACTTGCACTATTATTATAAAGTGCCATGAGGGGTTGTATATTTTTCCTTTGTTTTGCCATCACATCTTTGTCCGGTGAGTGTCCCTCCATGACGATAGTGAATCCATACCATGGGGGGTTGTGTAGTTTTCCTTTGTTTGCCATCACACCTTTTTCCAGTGAGTGTCCCTCCACGACAACAATGGATCCATATGATTCCAGCCTCATGCATGTGTGCTTTGTTTTGCACACCATTTTTTTAGTTGTAGGTGCTTTCTTGTGCACTTTCAGATGTTGTTTCTTCTTTCTCATGCACTACAGGGTATTTCACACCATTTCAGTGGATCTGTCAGGCTCTCCCAGTTTAGCATTAGGGGGGGTTATTATATTGTTCATGCTAATTCTTCCTTGGTTTCACCTTGGAAGGAATCTTCCATTCTCAGTTGATCAATGTTTTAGACTATTGGTTCTTGTGCCATCTGTATCTTTGTTCCAGGTGTTTGCCTTTTTGCCATCTAATTCGAGTAGTGTCGTATGGACCCTTATGCAGATTATTGTCTTCTTGTTCCTAATCATCTTATCTTCGACGAAGGTTCTTCAGCACCATAGCAGTCATCTTTCGACAGTTGTTTGCAACTTCTTTTGCTTCAGTCATGTTTCTTCTTGGCTTTCTGCATCTCTTTTTGGAGTAGAGCTTTTTCCCATGAGGTTTTCTCTATTTCTCCATTTTATAGAGATTTGGTTGTATTTGGGTACCGTATCTAGCCTAGTTGTCTGACTCATGTTTTCCTTCTTGCATTGTAGTTACCTTTGCTTTCTTGCACTTGTTTGTAGCTGCACTATTGCTCGTCTTAAGGGGGGGTGTTAGAGTGAAGGTTTTAACTTAATTATGTTGATTAAGTTACCTTTATTCCCTTCTTAATATTTCACGTTAGTTTGCATAAAGTGACATTTAATAGTTATATTAATTATTAAATGTTTTCCTATTAGGGCTTCTATTAGGGTTTTTCCTATTAGGGTTTTATTAGGGTTTGCATGATCTCCTTTTTATAAGGATTGATCCCTTTGTATTTCATATCAATTCATTCTCTCATTCTCTCTGATATATACATTTTCAGTTTTCAGAGAACCCTTGCTTGTTTGTCTCCATCTCTTCTTTTGTGATAGGTTATTTGCATGCAGGTGATCTTCGGGCTTTGTGAAGTTGTATTTTCTCAACTCCTACATATATATATATATGCGTATATGAATCTATCTATGTTTCATGGAACTTAATATAATTTTCCTTTGTGTCTATAATATTTAGTAGAAAAAATGTGTTATTCTAACACCTCTTATACAATTTCTCTGTTTGTCTTCAATATTTACTACCAAAGAACGTATCTCAAATCTTGTATCAATATGTTTCATGATATTCTTTTTTTCTCATTTGTTTGAAGCCCCCTGCAACAAACTGTCTGGGGCTATTTCTGACAGTGGTGGAGCTTGCTAATTACATGGGTTGGTGGTGGTGAAGTTGGTTGCCTCAGTATGCGGAAGCAAAATGGTAAGTTTTTTCCTACATGAGGGTTAATGCATCATGGAATTCTTGTACGATGGCATGGGAGCTTGATTAAATGCAATATTCAATGTTACAGTGTGACAAGGTATGAAAATATACACAAAAAAAGGTTAGAAAATAACACTGGATAGCATTAAGGTTGAAAAAAAAATGAAAGCAGTCCAAAGGTACAGGTCAATGTCATGTTTGTAGTTTATACCAATCTACAAAATTTTAGAATTTTAAAAGTTATAAACAATTCTTGTCACAAGGACAATAGAATAAGAAACTCGTAAAGTGTCATGCCAAGAAAAAAAAAACATAAAGATGCAATCCTTAATTAAATTCACAAAAACATTTACCTGGGTTAAGATATGAAGAATACAAGAGCTAAACTATGTCAATGAACAACTTGTTACAGGGAGCTTCAAACATATGAGAAAAATAATATCATGAAACATACTGATACAAGACATGCAATCCATGTAACGGTTGGCTTGTCAATTCAAAATTCAAGCTACATTATATGGTACTAAATATTATAGACAAATAGGGAAACTAAACAAGAGCTATTATAAAGACACTTAATAATCACATAAAAAATGATAGATGATCAGAAAACCAATATTAAATAGAACTTAAAAACATGGAGAATAGAAGAGTTGAACTACAATAATGAACAATTTGTTATGGGGAAGTGGGAAAAACAATATCATGAAACATATTGATAAAAGACAAGAAATCTATGTAACAGTTGGCTTGTCAATTCAAGGTTCGAGCTACACTATCTGGTACTAAATATTATAGAAAAAGAGAAAATGTAAAAGAGTTGTTAGAAAAACACTTAAGAACTTCAAAATATGGAGAATAAAAGAGGCAAACTATGATAATGAACAGATTTTTATGGGATACTGAAAAAATAAGCAGTTTGAAACGTATTGAAACAAATAATCTATGTAACAGTTGGTTTGTCAATTGAATATTTGAGCTACATTATTTGGTACTAAATATTATAGACAAATAGGGAAATTATAAAAAATATATTAGCAAAACACTTAAGAATCATAGGAAAATGACAGATGATCAAAAACCACATTAAATACAACTTTAAAATATGGAATAGAAAAGGGAAACTACAATAATAAACATTTTTCTTTGTTAAACTGGAAAAAGAATATCATAAAACATATTGATACAACACAAGCAATCTATGTAACAGTTGGTTTGTCAATTCAAAGTTCAAGCTACATTATTTGGCACTAAATATTATAGACAAAATAGAGAAATTGTAAAAGAACTATTAGAGAAACACTTAAGAATCACATGTAAATGACAAATGATCGAAAACCCACATTAAACATATTGATACAAGACAAACAATCTATGTAAGAGTTGGCTTGTCAATTCAAAATTCAAGCTATGTTCTTTGGCAGTAAACCCGCATTAAATAGAAATCATAAAGCCAATGGGTAGCAATAATCTCTGTGAAATGGGTGTAACGCCACAAACTTAATTAAAAATTTGAGCTACATTACTTGCCATTAAATATTATAGACAAATAGGGAAATTGTAAAAGAGCTATTAGAATAACACTTAACACCCACTAAACTAATTTTATCTTGAATATCTTTGTGCTTTCAAACTAACCCTCTACATATATATATGCAATTACTCCTATGTTAATCTACAATTCGTCCTATATTAATGGATATAACACCAAAGATACACAGAGATAACTACAAACAATAAATGAAGGGTTTAAAAATTACTAACTCTAACTATATTTTTTGATGAAAGAAATAAGATTTAACTGCAATTTCTCCATCTATAAAGAGCCATAATCTCTTTGAAGTCTCCAAAATAGGTATAACGTCAAAGATTCAAACATATAACAAGGAACAATAAGCAGAGAGTGAAAGACATGAACAATAAATTAATCATTTATGCAAAATACCCATGTAAAATGACTTACAGATTCCGGAGCACAACAATTTTAAAAGAGCTATTAGAATAACACTTAACAACCACTAAACTAATTTTATCTTGAATATCTTTATGCTTTCATACTAACCCTCTGCATATATACATATATGCAATTACTCCTATGTTAATCTGCAATTGCTCCTATGTCAATGGGTATAATGCCAAAGATGCACAGAGATAACTACAAACAATAAACAAAGGGCAAAAAAATTACTAAACCTAACCATATTCTTTGATGAAAGAAAGAAGATTTAACTGCAATTTCTCTATCCATACAAAGTCATAATCTGTTTGAAGTCTCCAAAATGGGTATAACGCCAAAGATACAAACATATAACAAGGAACAATAAGTAGAGAGCGAAAGACATGAACAGTAAATTAATCATTTATGCAAAATACCCATGTAAAATGACTTACAGATTCTGGAGCACAACAATTTTAAAACCCTCCAATCTATTATAAAATGGAACCGAAGGCGATGATTTTTACAATAGTCTGCTATCAAACCGACACCACAATGACTCTTTCAACAATGCAACTTAATCAATATATTTTCTCGCAAGAGTATACTTTCCCACACTGCAACATTTAATATTGTGTTTACTTCCTCTTGCGCCATCATACAACAACGCCAAGATGCCTTAATCCTCATGCAAGCAAATACTTACCATTTTGCTTCTGCATATCGAGGCAACCAACTCCACCACCACCAAACCACGTAATTAGCAAACCCCATGTCATCATCGACGATTATTAATTTTCAGCGTTGAGAAATTCCATCCATGGTTGGGCTAGCGAAAATCCCGACAGAAATTTCAAACAAATAACCTATCGACTAATTATATTATCAAAGAGTGTCAAATTAACATTCAATTTATTTATATCTAATTTTATTTTTTAAATTAATAATAAAATTTGATCATGAATAAGATAATGTCCAAAAAAATCATCAATAAATAAAATTTTAGTGTTTTAGACATTATTTTTTTTACATATATAATATTATTTATAGAGGATTTTTTAATACAAACTAAATAAATTATAATTTTATTTTCAATGTATAAATAAAACTTATTTATAGCCCTTAAACTAAGTTACGACTCTCAATATTTAACCACGGGAGAATATAGAAATATTATAGAAATATTTAAGTATTAGTTTTCCATAAAAAAGAAACTGGAGATTTAAATATTTATGCTTTGATTTCTAACGGAAATGTAAAGCTGTACAAAGAGAAATACAGAAACAGGACAGCATTAAAAAAAACGACATTTTAAAGTGAGAAAGAACATTTAGAACATTACAAGACACAAGACACGTGCAATTGCCATTATAGAGAAGGAATGTGCATTTATTGATTGGCAAGCGTCCCAAGTATGAAGAAGAAAAGGAGACAAAATCCCTAATGCAGGACGGGAGGAATGCTCTGAGCATTCCTGAAAATATTGTTGGGGTCAAATTTAGCCTTGACACGAACCAACCTCTCGAAATTGCCACCGAAATAACTCTCACCCCATGATTTCGACTGTTCCATGGTGGAGGTTCCATTGGAAAGTGGGGTGCTGCCCAAGTCCAGATCTAAATAGTTGACATAAGCAGCCCTAGGAGATTTGGAAACGTAAGGAGCCATGTAGTCGTAAAACTTTCGAATCCAAGCCAGAGACTGATCATCATTGGCAGCGTTGTCCCAGGTAAGTATATATTGAATGTCATATAAATATCCTGTCCGATGGGGGAAAGGAAGCTGATAAGAGGGTATCTGATTCATAACTCCCCCAAGAGGAGCCAGTGCCATAATGCTATTGGGCTGCTCTTCCATAATCTTCCATGCTCCTGTTAAGCCTGATGCAGAGATAGGACTTGTGACGAAATCCGACTTAATCTTGAAGTAGCTTTTGGTGGGTAGAAATCTGTTGCGCAGGTCAGCAGAATATCCATTGGAAACGGCAGTATAGATTACTGAGCCGATCCAATCTGTCTCCTTACAATCGGCGGCGACCAAACCCATCTCCGGGAAGCTCTTATTGACGAGCTTAATGAGTTTATGGAGGGAACCCAAAAACATACCATTCAAGGTAAGTTTCACCTCAGGCTTCCCTCCGAACACCAATGCACGAACATACAGATCCTTGCGGGCGTTTGGTGCAACGTCTTGCCATCGCTGGAGCAGCCGAGTCACATTATTACTTCCCGCCCTGTTTACGTTAAACACAGTGACTTTTGGAGGCACTTTGACAAGCCTTATCTGCCAGGCCACAACCACACCCCAGCTCCCTCCGCCGCCGCCTCGGATGGCCCAGAACACATCTTTTCTCATCCCCTTTCTGTCCACTAGTTTACCATTGACGTCCACCAGAAGGGCATTTATGACATGGTCTGCAGAGAGACCGTATTTCCGGGACAGTAAACCAAGGCCACCTCCGCTAAAATGGCCGCCTACGCCTATTGTTGGGCAGACACCCGCAGGGAATCCGTAGCGCGCAGTTTTGTCCGCAATGGCGGAGTAGAGTTGGCCGACAGTTGCACCGGACTCTACCCAAGCCGTCTTTGATTTCATGTCCACCTCCACCCGATCTAATTTCATGAGATCGATGATGACGAAATTTGGATCCCTAGAAGTGGAGGAGAGGCCCTCGTAGCTGTGCCCTCCGCTGCGCACCAGAATCTGCCACTCGCTTTGTATACAGCACTGCACCGACTTTTGCAGTTGCTCTATGCTCTCCGGCACAATCACAGCGTATGGCTTCTGCACGCTCGGTCCCATATAGCGCAGATTCTGCAGCGAAAAGTTGAGCAGCGAATCGTAGGCACCTGGTAAAGAATATCTTTTCACTGTCACGTTCTTCACCCCGCCTCCGCTCAGACATGAGATGAGCGCTTGGGCATTTGCATTCTGTGATGCATTTGCGAAGCTCATCAACCCATTTCCACCTCCCAAACTCGCCACCGAAAACAATACAAACAAACTAAGGAGCGCCATGGTATTGTTATACTTTAATACGAAGCTGATCAGTTCAGTTGTCTAAGCAATGCAGCCCCTCCTTATTTATAAGGTTTTGGATGAGTTAGGGTTGTCAGGAAACGAGAGGCCCACCGATTTTTTCCGCCGTACCCTCGGAAATCCGCGAGAGATTAAATCAGAACCGATCACGCGTCTTCGCCAACTCTTTTCTCTTTTCACGCGCCCTCAACTTTAGCATTGAATATAAAACTGTGGACGTTCCCTCTTTGGATGCTCTTTTCCTTCGCTTTTAAAGCTCTTTCCTCTCTAACTTAAATCATTTCCTATATTACCCTCTCATTGGCAAAAGCTTTTAATGCCAGTGTGTTCTTTATGGTTATAATCATGTAATTTATGATACAATTTAATTTATATTAATATCAAGATTCATATTTTAAGTATGTTTACATAAATTTTTATAATATTTTTTTATTGGTAAAATCTTTTAGTGTCAAATGTATCTTCTTATATAAAATAAACACCTTTCTTGTTATAATCATTTAATTTATGATACAATTTAATTTGCATTAATACCAAGATTCATATTTTTAAGGTTTTTAGGGTTTTATGTTTACATAAATTCTTACATTACCCTTTTATTGACAAAATCTTTTATTGCAAGTGTGTCCTATATGAAATAGACACCTTTAATGCTATAATCATTTAATTTATTATACAAGATAATTTATATTAATGTAGGATACATATTTTAAATACATTTACATAAAATATTTTTTTTTGATATAAAACTAAGAACTTTTTATCATTACTACACTTCAAATACAATATAATTTAGTCTTTATTAATAGTGTTTATAGATAGCTTAAATACATCTATTTGAAAGTTATGATATTTATAAAAAAAAATTAATGTACGGATCTTAAGATATTTTTCTCAAAATATCTTGTAGATATGTATTTAAGATAGCAATGTCATTTTATTTACTTAATAAATGTGTGCAAAATAAGTAAATAGCACATTAAATTATTTTATTTATTTAAAACTTTATGTAAGACACAATAAGTAAATCATAGAGTTATTTTAACAATAAAAAAATATTTTATTTTACTATAGATACATAGACATATAAATTTAATTTTAATTTTGAAGAATTTTTATTTTTCAAATGAAAACTATTTGGTACATATTTTAATGTAAAGAAAACTACACATTCCTTATGGTTACTCTAGACTAATAAAAAAAAAATACATACATTTAAATACAACTAATCTAGACCAATTAATTAAGTGAGCTAATAATGATATTAAATTAACAAGTAGTTCAATAAGAGATATGTAAATAGAAAAAAGTATACTTAACTCTATAATTAATGCATGCTCAAAGACATATGATGACTTGGATTTGATATGCCTCACAATCAAAAGTGGTGACTATCAAGCTACTTATATACTTAGAACCATAATAACCTCTTGACATTGTTTAGTGATGGGTCTAGAGAACAAGGTTGAATATATGACCATAAAATTCTTGTAACCACGAACTTGCACTATGTGATATGCACACTTCTATTCTTCATTTCATCTAATGTATTGTAACTTTTCTTTTTGTTTCCTAACATATGTTGCCATTATCCCTATTTTTGTATATTTTTCCTTCCTTTTTTCTTGTTCACCCTATGCAAATTATTGATCTAATATGTTGTCTATTTATTCCAAGCTTCTATCTCAATGATTATCCATGTCATCTTATGTTTTTATTCATCTAGAAGTATGTGTATGTGCATTAGTCCCATATGCTTAGCAATGTCCAATGCAATAGTCTCTATTGGATTAGATTAATTATTCTTAAGGCTTATTTTCTACCCAACTTATGGCACCTTTCCTCTATTCCCTACTATAGATATTTCGTCTTCATTGATTCAATTTTTAATTATATTCATGGTGTCTAACAAGTGAATACCTAAATCATAATTTCATAACTCATATTGAGTTCTAATTTACATTTCCTAGTGTGATCATAATTCATATTATTTGTCTACCATACTATCCCATAGATATTTTATATTTGGTTAATAATCACTTATTGTCAAAAACCCAAAACAAATTGATTTACATAATTTAATCTTTTATTTCTTTAATTTACAATCCCTAATAGTCAACACAAAAAAAATCTAGTAAATAGCTTTTGGCCTCTACTTATCAATTTCCCATAATTCTTGTAATCTCCACCTTTGATTCCACCTTTTTTGTAGTTGACATCTATCATCTAATTCACCTCACCCTACTAAATCATGCCTTCATGTTGTGGATATATAGTTGGAAAATATCAAGCATGCAACTCTATTTACCGATTGTATGTTATCTAATGATCTCTATTGGTTTCCCTTGCACCATTATATTACACATGCTAATTACTCAAGTTTTACACTATGTTGTTGGTTCAACCTTACTCATGTCTATAGGTGTGGTTATCTTATGTGTAGATATATCTTAGTCAACCACATGTCCCATGGTGGTAGCATCGATCTATAGGGTGATTATGGATAGTTTACTCCTATCTAATTATCTATATGATAACATTAGATGGTGATCACTATGTTCTAAAAATTATCTATTTTTTTGCTCAACTAAGGTTTACTTACTAGACATTTGTTACTAGGAACATATTACATCTAGCTATGGTAGGTCTAAAATTATGTAGATGTGGCTTATCCTTTATTTGGTGATAAGTCATCTTTACATGGTAGTATAATGGTAAGACTAAAAAACTCTAAATATAATAGAATTAAATTATATATTATTGTTGACATGTGGCATCTCTTTGATGGATGTGGTAGGTCCAATCTCTTTCAAAAATTCCTCAATTATTTTAAGTGTCACAAATATTTTTCTCATTAGAAAATGATTAATACACTCCCCAGGGCTAATCCAAATGAAATGGTATCTTCTTTGAATTCCAATCTCTAGTCATGGCATGTGTGGGTCATAAATGTGGTTGACTATGATTATGAAAAGTTCAAAAAATTACCTTGCTCACTCATGAATATTTTAATAGTGTTGTCACCATATTTAGAGTTTCTTATCTCATGTACAAAAATAAATATTCTAGAGAGCCTATTGATTAGGTTTTCAATTCAATGCCTATTTTCTTGTGACTTATGGATATCCATGTATCCTTGGTGGTTGACTATGCATATTTTAGGTCTTATGTATACAATCCATGGAATGCCTTAGCTTGAAAAATTTTGGGACCTTTTTCATAATTGTTGGTAGTGATATATATTTCACAACCATACATACTTGTATTTAATTTTGAATGACATGAGAATACTTGTTGGTGATCTAAGTGGTTGTATTTTATGCATTAGGTACTCTAAAGATATTTTTAAAGATTATTTATCTTGCATGCTAACTTGGCCATTACTTTATGAAGTATTATTTCATCATCAATGGATCTAATACAAATAGATCCCCTTGTATGAAATGTTAAATTTACAATAGATATACATTTATAAGTTTTAAAATAGTTTTGTTTTCTTACTTTCGTAAATTTATTTCTTAATTTTTTATGTATGCAAGATGATATTACTCCTCCACACTATACTTCTTTCTATGTTCAATAAATACAATGGTTGTTGTATATTTAAAATGGCATGTAGATGGATATTTAAGGTTTTAAATAAACTCTACATGACATCCCACAATCCTCCAATTCTACAAAAAAAAAACTTTCATGACTTACAAATCTACGAAGAAACTTTTATTCCTGTTTCTTGTTGTATTGCTTTGTAGAATAAAGGTATATTTTTATTTTCATGCAAGTGTAATTTTTATCTAATATGGTGTGTTGATCAAGAAAAGTGATTGGGGAGGTTGGCCAAGGTTTCCTAAATCTATTTTGATTGATCTCTTTTAGTTGTCAGATTGAACATAAATTGAATGCTATATATGGAAAGGTGTAATATGCTTTCAGGGTTGATCCTTGAGCTAATTTCCTTGTCTATATGTGTCTAGGTATATCTAGGGCATCAAGTGACCAAATTCAATATTTTATAGGGGCTAGAAAATATTATGTAAATCATTGGAAGGGCTAATTTGAGAATAAAATCTTTTATAATTAAATCTCTTTCTAATAGTTTGTAACTTTTTAGAAGAACCATTGAGCCTAGGTAATGGTTATCTCTTGCTATATTTTTTAGGCTCATGTAATAAGAGATAGATTAGTGTGTAAAAATGCTCTAATGCATTGAAAATTATTTTCTTATGGTATTTTATTTTTGCACATGGGTTATTTCTATTTTTGGATAGATCATGTGATGCATGTTCAATTCTAGAATTTTGTTCTTTTGATGATTTCATATGGTTAAATAACCTACCAAATTTCTCAAAATTTATCTGAGTGTCAAGAGACAAAGAAATAAAAAAGAAAAGAGGCAAGTCTAATTTGTTTAAACTATTTTCAGAAGTTTCTAAATCTTTTTCAATATCCAATGAGGTTATCCAAACCATCCCAAAGAATGACAAGCATGAATGAAATAAATGAAGAAACAAAATAAGTATCAAATAAGTAAAAAATTAAGTTTGCAATAAAATCAAAGTTTTTGAAACCTCTTTTGAAGACTAATAAAGATATCACAACCATTTCAAAATTTGACAAGGTTCTCAAAATAGGTTCTATCACCAAAAACATTCCAATAGAAGATAATAACAAGTAAGGGGTAGGAAATTCAACTAAGTCAAAAGTGCTTAAAAAAAATCAAAGGTTTTCAATTTTTTGTCAACTTTTGATAATGTTGTCACAACCTTTTTGGACTTTGATGAGGTTTTCAAAATTGCTTTGATTTATTATTGGTTACATTTTTATTTCTAAGTGTCAAAGTGCTCAAGGATGTAAACTATTGAGAAATAGTTTGTGTTAAATAGAAAAGAGAAAGATGGGAATTTTTTATTTTTTTTTCATATAGGCTATGGAACTTGTGTTGGCTATTGAAAAGGTTATTTCAACCTCATCAAAAAATTTCAAGGTTCGTAGAACCAATTCTAACTCTAATTCAAAGTGTTGATGTAGAAAAGAGAACCTAAAGGAGGCAAAAGATGGACAAGTTAAAAGGTACAGGAAAAAATTAACCAAAACAAGAGTGAGAAAGAGAGAAAATTAATATTGTTGGAAGTTCTTAGAGGTTCCAAAACCTCTATTAGTTGTTTAAAAGGTTTTCAAAACCTTGTAAAATCCTGACAAGGTTCTTATAACTAATTTATCCATTGGCACTAACTATAAAAGAGTAAGATAGACCACTCTCGATGATGTTATTTTCATGCCAAGGTATTCTTTCTTCCACCTACCACTTTGTAATGTCATTCTTAATATAACTACATTCAACAATCCCTAGATTTTTCAAAGGCCCAAAAATCATTATTTTTTAATCAACCTAGCTTTATTCAATGGTTTGGATATCCCATTTTGACAATGCCATTCCCTAGGCCATATTTTTAGTGGATTTCTTAGATAAATTTGATCTAATGATAGGTATGAACGTGGAATATTTCTTATGCCGAAGTTGGTCATATCACAATGTGCATATTCCTAATTTATTTATATGAGGTAGTGACTAGGTCTTTTATTTGGCCTAGCATATTTTATCACAGTTTCTAATGTCTCCCTTCTAGAATAAAAGGTCTACAAAACTCATTTATAAAAAGGTTCCTCTTTAATTTCTCTCTAGAGACTTGCATCCTCTACATTTCTTTATGATTGTAAACATGCTCCATGCTTTTGAATCAATAAAATATTATTTTGTTGTTTTCACTTCCACTCACTTTTTGCATGTTGTGTAATTTCTTCTTACAATTCATACATGAATTATTTTGCTATATTTATATGTACATATGTTATGTGTAAATCATTTATAGGAAATAGTTGTTGATTTGTTTCCCTTCTATTATATATTTAATCACATACCTACATACCATTATTGTGAGCTAATAAATAGAGATCTGTGTGAGTTTAGGTGGATTTTATTTTTATTTTTTGTTTCTTTTTGTGAGAAAGAAGGGAACTAATTAAATCTTAGTGCATCACCTCTTTTATTTTTCATTATTCTCTCCCTTCTCTCTACAAAATTAGTACTAGGATCCATCCTTCTTTGTAAATTTGATCTCATCTTAAATGATCCCATAGCTTGAGATCATTCACATTGTGTCACTAAAATATTGAATAATTTTCAACAAAGGGTAAATTTTTTAGAGTAACAGGTCCCTGGGTCAACCCCCTAAGGGTTAAGTACCTTTAAAGATCTAAACCTTGGGCTTTGGCCTTGAATTGATGAAATTAAATCTTGTGGTTGAAGGAAAGTGAATTATCACTTCCAAACCCACTCTTCCAATTTATATATATGTCATACCAAGACCTCACACATTTGAGTGCATCCCTACAAACCCTCTTGGGGAAGAGTTTATAAAATTAATATTATTATTCCAATACTCACACATGTGTGAAAATTTGTAGGGACCACCTAGCTTTCGGGTATGTTGTAAAAGGAAGAGAAGAGATTAATTGGATCCATATGCCACATCCTCATTGGAGGATGAAAGGTGATATGGCATCAACTAGATATACCTCTCTTAGAGACTTTGAAGGGGGTCCAATTTTCATTTTGGTTTTTATTTCTTTATTTTTTCTCTCTCTGAGGGTTTTTGGAGAGTTTCTATAGAAAGTTTGTTGTGAAAAAATGAGAAATATCTTGGATTTAGTGTGAGATAAGCTTGGATCTTGAAGTAAAATTACTTATATTAGTCTTGGAGTTAATTCCATTAAATCCATTCATATTTCATGGATAGCTTTGGGAGGTAGGATCTTGTCTCCTTAGAGGGTATGGATTTTTTCTTGTTTAGTTGTAGGTGTTGCATTATATCTTTAAGTTGAGTTTCTATTGTTGTGTGATTATGTTTTCACTGTGTTTGTATGGGATAGGTGTGATGATTGTGAGGGGGTGTGAGAGGTGAGGAAAATTCCTTTGGAATAATATTTTTCTTCTTCTAGATGAGTGCATATGTATTTTCATTGGTTATTTGTTCTCCCAACTTCTAGTGGGTCTCATTTCTTTCCCCTAATGTTGAATATTAGATAAAATTTTCTTGTATATGTGTGTCTATGGATCAGAATTTTTTGTTTGGAAATTGATTTTGGAAGAATGGTTTTGTCTCTATGTATGTTATGAAATATAGTTTTCAAAGGACCTCCTAGCTTAGGTGTGCTCTTGTGAGAAAATCCAAAGGTTGGAAGGTGAGCAACTCCATTGACCTATTTGTGAGAATAGCATTTTTAGGTTTTGAAGACACATAATGAAGTGATTCTTATCATTGGAATAATTAATTTTCATATCCTATGATTTAGAGTTGTAGTAATATCTTGATCTTTGGGAGCGATTTGATACTAGATTATGAAAATACACCCTAACTAGGTTTTTTTTAAAGTATTTTCATTCTTTAATTATATAATTTTCTATACTAACCATTTATTATATAATGTTTCTTAACACATATAGGGTACCCTTTGTTACCTTTGATCCCATTGGCCATGTTAAATGTACATACACACTTGAAGCCACATGTCAACATATCTAATACGTGATATCTAGAGCAACTCAATCAAAAAATTGCATATATATGTTTAATATGATCTAGTCTTCGAAATCAATTAAATAAAATATCAATATCAAACAATTTATCCTTTCTTGTTATAAGTAACCTATTATATCAATTCACAAAAAAATCAGTACAATGTTATGAAATAAATCACATGACCATCTAACTTAAATTTATGTCTCATCAAATCCATGACATAAACACACTTTTCTATTTTCACCATGACAGTAAGGTTAGCAAGAGAATAATAAATAGTGAAATCATTCACATGTATATATAATCATCATGCAACATAATAATCACAAAATTGGCATAGTATCAATGTCTATAATGATCCATAATAATCCAAAACACATAAAGTATCAAAATGCTCAAACCAAAATAAAGTCAAACCAGATATGCCAAATAGTAGACCTCATAGTTTGGAAAGTGGAGAAGACTCGTCCCTACAACCTCATGTAGAGAGATAAGTCTTCCATTTTCCCTTGTTAATATTAAGTATTTTTGTTTTAGGTAGCTTGTTTTCTTTTGCATACATTTTTTTTTGAAGAAGAGAATGGAATGGTAGTTAATTTTTATGGGTAGAGTGTATATGAATAAAATGTGAAAATGGGTAAGCCCTTAGTATGTCTTTGTATATTGTGAAATAATTGTTTTGGAGTATTAAGAGTATTGGGTCTAATATGGTTATCCTTGCTCAAGGGAATGGCTAGATCCCAAATAGGCTTGATGATGCTATTTATGGTAGGGTGGAGAGAAAATTCCTACCCTTGGAAGAATAACTACTTCATTCTTATAGTTTTCCTTTGAGGAGGCTTTAGAGCTATTAGCTACATGATTTATTTGTGAGTAAATAATTTATTTTAATCTTGAGAAGTTTAGAGAAATATTTTGTAACCTTTCCTTGCTTTTATGAAATAAATATGTTCATTTAGGATTGTAATTTATGAAAGAAAATGTTCTTTTAAGTTTAAATTTTATGAAATTAAGATGTCCATTTATGTTTAGAGGGAGGAACTTATTTAAATTTGTAATAAAGGAAAATTTTAATGTTTCAAAATAATTATGTAAGGTATAAAATATCTTTGAGACTTAGAGGAATTTGGGTATACAAGTTATTCTACCTTTAAAAAGGCTGCAATATTAGATGATTATTTAATTTTAAGGTTGAATTAGAAATAGTATTTGTGTTCCTATAATGAAATAAAATTGTTAAGAAATAGTTATTTATAATATGGTGGTAAAATTAGATAGTTGAATATTTATATAATGGGCATATGCTTATTGTTATGTGGCATTTTCCCTAAGAGAAGAAAAAGTTATGAAATGATCCTTTACAATTCAAAGGTAGATAGAAAAATAAAGGATATTGTGATCCTTTGGTTAAAAGAGAGATTAATAAAGGGGGAGGGGAATAATTATTTATTTACATAATTATTAAAAGGAAAATTTTGGGAAAGGGTGTGATGGTTTGGAAACCACCCTTTAAGGATTATATAAAGAATTTATGTGAGACTTGGAAAGGCATGGAAAATATTCAAGGATGGAGAATATTCAAGGAAGAAGAAACTGGTTTGGTAAGCTATGTACATTGGATAATGGGGCACATAGATTGTGTCCAACTCAAGGTAAAAAGTACACTCGAGATTGTCATGGATAGGGTTTTTGTGCATGTTGAGTAGTTATTATGAAGCATGTTATATACATGTTGAGAAATTACTCTAGAGAATGTTGTATACATGTTGATTAATCAATTTGGAGCATGTTGTATACATGATGATTAATTAATCTAGCTCACATGTTGTGCACTTGCATTCCAAGCATTGTTGTATTGAACCAACACTTGTGTAGAGCACAATAGTTTGTTGTGTTCCAAAAGGAATTTTTTCCTCCTATATTTTTCCATAGCAAGAGCCAACACCACTAAAATCTACCTATAGTGATAATGACCTTTCCAAGACCTATGGTACAAATAAACTTACTAAACTCTATTCTAAGATATTTATAATTATAATGAGATGGAGTTGATATAATTGAATTATTTAATGATTTTATTTCTTCTCTTTTAAGAAAAATTATATTGTTGATGTGTCACCAAAAAGTGTATACCTTGGCACTTTTTCACTCATTTTGGCCTTTTCCATTGGATTTTGCCTTATTTTACCTTATTTTACCTTGATTAAGTCTTGTAAGCTTGCAATTAAACAATAATCTAACAAAATCTTACTAAGGCGTTGGGAAGTTTTGTAACACATTTCCTCACTTTTCTAAGACCCTTTCAACATGATTCACCTAAACAACACCCTTTTACCCCTTTCCAAGCCTTGTACCAAGGTGTTGTAAAGTGTTGTAAGACATTTTCACCCTTTCCTAGACTTATCATCCACTAATTAAACCTTTTTCAATGCTAATTTGTCTCCTTTAATGTATCTTTAGTCCCAACCTAAGTGTGTTTCAAGAGGCAAAGTTGATAAACTTCATTAAACATAAATTAATTCCTGACCACCAAATGAAATTTCCCAAGTGGACTAGGTCGCCACCTTGGGCAACCTAGTCCCTTTTGGCATAAATTTCAAAATTTAAACATAAATCTTGTGGGAATTTTTCCCCAAAATCCTAAGGTTGGCCTACCATGAGTCATTTTTGGGAAAATTAGGGTTTAGCATGTACAAATAAGGGTTTTCATCCTCATTTTTCCCTCTTCTTCGCTCATTTTTTCTCTTCTTCCTCTAACAAGCTCATTTTTCACCTTCACTCATCTTGACAATCACTCTTGTATTCCAACTTCCTAAGAAAGCATTCAAGCACAAGGTAGCACAAGCAACCTCCATTGGAGTTGATTCATGCATGTTGCAAACATCTTCAACAAATGATTTTGTAAGTGTTTGCATTTTCTTTATCATTCAATCACCTTGCCTTCGTTTGTTTCTCATTTATATTTGATTATCAAAATGGGGTTTGACTAAGGAAAATTCTTAATCTCTAATCCTAACACTTATCTCTTCTTTGCATGTGTGATATGCAAGTTTTTGTATGCAGGTTCATGAAGAAGAAAATATGTTAGAAAGGTGTTCTCAAATCATCCATGAAATTCAAGATAAAAAAGCCCTACATCAATCTTGGAGACCTATTTCTACCCATTTTCAGAAGAATCTAAACCATACACCTATCAGGAACCAAAGTGCGAACCAAAGGCTCCAACATCCACTTCCAGATTCCCAAAAACTCATAAGTGGACTATGTCATCAACAATGGCGACCTAGTCCCTCTAAGGCTACCTTTTGGGGATTTTTGTGGATTTGGACACCCTTTTGGAAGAAACATGTTCTGGCAAACATTTTGGGGAAGAGGACTAGGTCGCCCAACTTGGCAAGAATGTCCCTGTGAAGATTTTTGACATTTTCTAGAAGTTTCTAGGACTAGTCATTTGCATCATTACATTTCTAGGTGCACTAGTTCTCAACTTTCTCATTTACCTTCTATATTGCATTCATTTAGGTCATTTTAGAGTAGTTTAAATTAGTTTATATTTTCTTTGTTTGCATTGCATACATTTAGATTAGTTTCATTTTACTGTCAGTTTTCTAGCCACACGATACAGTCACACACATCACAAACCTAACCTTCATCAAGCCCCCCCTTCATTTGAATGAAATAACCAAAAATACCCATATCACTAAGGTGAAAGAGTGTCATTTCCCAGCCAAGTGCTCCTAGGTGAAAAACCCTAGGAGCCTATTTGGGGAATCCTATTTCCCTTGTTTGTATATGTTTTTTCTGGTTCAGTCGAATCCAAATTTATGTATTGTTGATGGTGTTTTAATGTTCTTAAGTCTTAAACTAGATGATATTTATTAATTAGAATTTTGGTGTATTTATATCTAATTTATAGAAATAATTTATAATCTTTAAACTTAATTAATAACACTAATAAATCCTTTGCCAAATATGTATTAATTATCCAATTATAAACTTAGAGAAAAGTAGAATTACATTTGATATCAGAGCCAAATAGACTTATTCCAGATGTTTATATAGAGAATCATAGTGGGCTATGATACTTATACACTTCAAAAATAAAATTAACAAAGTAGAATAATTTTTCATAGAAAATGAATGAGGGATACTTTTAGTATAACAATTTGTATTAACCATTACTATGTTTGAAATACTTGGTTATTAACACTCTAACATATAGAATTGTTGCATTGTTCTTTTTTTTTTGTGGAAATATATGTTTAAAATTTTTTGAAACATAACCTTTTGTTATAAAGGTGTGAGACAATAATACTATTATTCCTCAACAAAAATATCCAATATAGAATATATGCAAAAACTAACACTTGAAAGTTGAAAATATCCTTTAACACTAATACCAAATAAATATGTTAAAAATATCTAACAAACATCTTATACCTTTTCTTTTAAGAATTTGTTTTTTTGAACGACTTGCACTTTTGTTATAACAATTTCATACACTTTAATTTCTTAAAATTTAATAGTTAATAGATTACACTTTTAGATTTAACACTATTATAATTTAAAATTAGATGGCATATCTCATCATAGACTGTAAAGGAGTCTAGGTTCAAGTTCATGATACTTGATGTTCAAAATTTTGATCCATTGTTTATGGTCTATTAACCCCTTCATTAAGGAACAAGTGTCACATTTCGAAGGCTTAAGATCTCTTACACCAGGTCATGTCTCTTTATGGAGACATCCAATTGAATATTACTAAACACATCGTGCACATTCATTGTAGAGTATAATTATCATACCATCTCATGGATCACAATCCATGGTAAGATATAGCTTAGAATGAGATGCATCCACAATATTTTCACAACAAGTTCCACCCCAAGGCAAAGCACTCAAAACCATTGACAAAATGTATCAAAATAAATAATATCCCATGGAATGTAATAGGCTAGTGTAGAGCTTTAAATTTTGTAAGAAAATGTAATAGGTCAGCATAAACATAGAACAACAAGAAGATACAAAGCCAAATACCTTGAATGATGTTATTTCCTTCTTAACTAAGAAAAGATACTTTGGATATGATTATATCCAAGTTTTCTAGTCGACACACATGTAGAATGGTGAAGCATGGATAATGAACACAAACTATATGATATAATATCTTGAGGAGATGACACATTCTTAAATGATTGAAGGAAAATGATCTCTTGGTTTGTAATGATTGCACAACATGCACAAAATCAATTTTTTTAAAAAGGATTTAGAAACATTCATATAAATTCTATTGTTATGCATGAAACTGATTCCCATGACCTGTATTATTTTTCTTCTTTCTTGTGTCGAAATGGAGGCTTCAAATATAATATAGACATTCATCAAAGCATAAATAATAGAGGAATATTTCTAAATGATATATTTTCCTTGTAAGAATGTGTACCCATGTCTTTCAAAGGCTATAATAATTATTTCCCATTAAACATTACTTGGCACTATATGTGTTTGCATACAAGTAAAAACTCTTATTATGAGTTGAGCATGCAACAATAACTACTCTTTTTCGATACAATATGAGTATAGAATTGTATAAAAGTTTATCCTTTGTGCTGATCTACCTACTTTTCCTTTGTGTCTTACTCAAATTTTTCCATGGCCGTTGAATTTTCTTCAGTGTTCCACAAGGTTTCAAGGACGAGGATGGGGTGACCACAAGGGACATGTTTCAAGGATGTGGGGACATGGATTCTAAGTTTGGGGGTGACAAGGGGATGATGGGGGGACGGTGGTGAGGAGGCGGCAAGGTGTTGAAATACATATAGTACTTGAAAAAAAAGTTATAAAAAGATGTATGTGTATAAGAATTATACATCTTGGAGACAACTAGGAGTCCCCTAGACATCTTAAGGACACCCTAGCATCCTCCAAGTCCTAGCGGCATCTTGAAGAAAATGACACTGGTTGTGGGATGATGGCACTGGTGGTGGGCTATTGGGGGGATGTCCCCCCAAGTCCCCAAGTCTCTAAGATGTCCACATCTAGGAAACATGGGGTTTTTTTAGGGGGGACATGTCTCCATGGAACACTAATTTTCTTGAACCTAATTTTTTTAAAATAAATTGATCTTCCCTGCCCGCCTTACATATTGCTCTCTAGATCACTCAAAGACAATTATCTAATGAATTCATAATCCAACTGGAAGGTTCAACTTCCCATTAACATAGAAAAAAAAAAATTGCATGCTATAAATACTTTATATTTACCCAGTTGCAACAAGTTATCATGGTAACCTCAAATGGTAGTTCTCTAAAAAACACAAGATAGAAAGACAACCACCCACTCTACCACATTGTCTAGAGCCAACTGCTTAGGGTCCTTAATATGTCAAAATGCAGAGGGCTAAGAAGTGCATTGTGAATTTATAGATAAACTATAGGATATGTCTTAAAGAATATTTAAGCCAGCTAAAATTCATTAAATTAAACTAAATTAGTTGAATTATTTAAAATGAATCCACATTTGTCATTTTTCCTTTGTAAATTGTCATAGTTATTGGATTTTTTATACACCTATCAGATTATATAAAGTGGTGTAATGTTAAGTGATATGATATTGAATATTATGCATTATGATTGTTGTGAAGGAAATGTGATGATTGAGATGTCAGTCCACAATAATATAAGATGTATGGGTGGAACTTTTAAGTTCATTTTTTTATAATCATATCATGTTCATGAGAACAATTAATAGCTTATTCATGTAAGAAATAAACTATTGGCTTCCATAAGTAGATCATAAATCATTAATACACAATAATTATATAGGTCACTTGATCTATTGTATTACATCTAGGTTTGTTATTATTTTAAAAAATGAAATTTATAATTCTATACCTCATATAGGGGTGTGAATTTATTGATCAATAATTGGATGTGTGAACAACTAATTTGAGACCAAATTTTATAAGCTAGGGGTCTAAATATCTAATCACACAAAATATCTTAATTATTCATTAAAGTCTTCTTAAGAATAAAAATAATGATAACTTATATTACTTAAAAATATCCATGGAATTTCAAGAAATGTAGTAAAATGTCATGAGAAAAAATAAATGGCTTTAAAATTCTTTGGTTTCTTTGAGATAAAAATTCTCCAAGAATTTCAAATTTCTAAACTTTCAGTTAATCTAGGTGAACTTTGTTATGAAATAATTTAGTGAAATAGCCCTTCAAAGAGCTTGAAGTTATGCTTGAGTTGAGAAACTAGAATTTATAGTCGAGAATAAAAAAAGGGTCTATTCTAAAGAAACAAGGAGAAATATTTATAATTATTTGGTTATGACATTACATTACATTATTTGGATGATCCTTTTGGTGGCACTAACCACGTGTCATTTCTATCAAGTTAGCACCAACCATAATAGTTATTAAAGGTTTCAATAAACCATCTAGACTATAATATAGCTCACTAGGTCTCTAGAAGAAACAAGGTTCAAAATTATGAATTCACCCTATCTTGGTGAGATATAAAATATATATGTGGAGAAAATATGGCACTTATATTATATGAAAATCAAATCATATCCTCCCTAAGAGTAAATTTGAATCATATGTTACAATACACAAATTATGTTGTATCATGGAAATTAAAAGTATGATACCAAGGGTCTTATAATTCATACTTAGATTTTTATAAAGGTAACCTTGATAATTCACTCACATAAATCCAAAAAAATAATTTGAAAAAAGGTTATCATTGATGTCAGTTGTCATTGGTGAAGAGGATTGGTGTCAAAGGTTTTCATTATATTCCCCTCAACTTATTATTTTGAGTTGCATAGATTTGCAAAAATATATCTTATATTTTTGGTACTATGTTGTGTGTCAGAAGTTTAATATGGTTGCATACCTATCTGTGTTGGTAATTTTACTATCATATCAACCATATCAATAAATCAAGAAACATACATTATTAGTTTTATTGAGGAGTGACTACCTTCTAGGAGTTGGTGTGATTGTTCTATGCTTTAAAAATCATGTATGTATCTATTCACTATGATAGTAGTGGTCTAGAAGATTTTACCATAATGTTTCAGCTCAATATTTATCAAGTTCAATGTTTCTTAGGTCTCCCTTTTGGAGACATTGTAGGCTCTGCAGTTTGAAAGAAGAGTATGCCTACACTTGTTCTACCATATTCTAGAGTTTATAGAGTATATTTTTTGGCATGTAGAAATATTGGAGTGATAGAATATTATTAGTGTTTTCCTATCATCTAGATGGTGTTTGAGACTTGTATGGTAATGATTAGTAGCATGTGAAATTTAAATCTTGTAAAGTGCCAATATAGGACTTGATTAAGGACCCTATGGTACCGCATGGCATCATGTTCTTTTGGTGGCAACCAAATTTGATTTTAGACCAACATTTTACATGTTTCATGTAATATGAATTTAGGTCCACCTTATGTTGTCTTGGCTATTTGCAAATCCCTAGATGACACAGAAGAGTGTGAATGCAATATCATGTATATATTCTTCATGCATAGAGATTTGCATTGAGTGAATGATGTCAAGCAGAATTACATAGGTGTGAAGAAAATTTGGCTGTAGGTGTGAATTAAAGAAAAGGTGGTGAATATAAAATGGAGAGTTGAATTTTAGTGTGTGTTCCAGTATCAAAAGATCATATGCAGTGAGGAAGAGTGTCAATTGTAACTCTATAATGTGTATGAGACATATAGTAGATATGTAAACATTATATATGTATTCCGATAGGAGTGATGGTTTACCTATTATTTTGATTCCATTGGGTATTGGTGTCTCTGATAGGTTGGTGCCTACAAATACATTAGGAGACTAGTGTCTTTAATAGGTCGGTGCCTACTTCAGATTATAAAATTCACCTATATATTTCCTATTTTTTGGGCTAGATTTTGACAACAAATCCAAGCATTTATTCTTACCATGATTTTTCATATCTTGAGTTTCCACATATAGTTGATGTTCTCTTGATATTGCTTACTAGTGAAGATTCATGTTTTATGTTCAATTACTTATGTCATGTTTAGTTGTGAAGAACAATATCTATTCAAATAACTATGGTCGATTTGTGAATTTTGAATTGATTAGATCTATGAATTCACCCCCCCTCTGAGTAGATTGTATGCTCTTCAATTTCATGGTTTACGAAGCTCTATAAATATCAATTTATACATCATAAGATCTCAAATAAACTTGACAAAAAATTTAGTAATATTAAAATTAATCTTCTATTTAGCTAGCATCCTCTTATACAAGGAATTGGTCTTTATAATTAAGATAGTATCATGTCATCTAATTTCTATTTGGTTGTGTGTGGGTATGTGTAGGATCATCATGGAAAAAACAGGCCTTTAAGTGGCAATAAAATTCAGAAAATCAGAGTTAGGCAACTTGACATAAACAAATGAATAATTTATCTATATTATTTCAAAAATATGTAAGAATAGAATTTTTAGCAAATTAAATGTAGTTTCTAAAATACCAGGTTTATTTAAAAAAAATAAAAATCTATTTCGTGAAAATTTGAAATTTCAATGCAGTAGTACTTAAATTTCAAAGAAAAAATAAGAAGTAGGTGTTTGTCTAACCATCCTAACCACAATAAAATGATAATATTTTAGATATAAGTATGGGACTCATGTCCCGATGTGATGCATATTTTTTGTAATTTTTTTCCAAGTAAAATATTTAATTATGAATTTTCTATTACAACTTTTAAAAAATATAAAAACTCTTATGTCTGACCACCTTAACTTAGTCAAAACTTCATGAAATTCAATTATTTTTTTTGTAATCCTATAGTATGTGAAGCATATAATGTGACACATGTTTTGGATTCAAAAAATGTGATACCGTTTGAAAGCTATAGATTTTTTTCAATCAGCCTATCAATAGGGACTTTAGTCATAATTCAAATAGAAAATGAATAATAATTATTTATTAAATTCAAAGTAAAGCAAAATTTATATTGGTGGAAAGTTGAGAATCTCCTTTAAAAACCCTTTTTGTTTCATCAATTTTGGGTTAAAAAAAATTCATCAGCCACATGGGCCATCATATCACTTAGATATCGCCACTTTTTGGCCCATCATGATCCTGCACATACCCATGTCTATTTTGAGAAAATATATTTACCACACTTGATATATCTATTTAAAATTGACACTATGATTTCTTTCATATATCTATTTTAAGTATATTGTGGGCCCATTACCCATAGGTCCTAAAATTATGTTCACATAATAAAATTTGGAAAATATCACCTTGCATAATTTAAAATGACACAATATTTTATGGCATAAAAAAGTTATTGGTTTCTCTTAGCCTTAGAAATGGGGACATAACAAATTTTTAGAAGAGGGTTAACCACCTAAAAATGTACTAATTTATTTTTCATAGCATGAAAAATGGTTGTGCATAGTTCTACCATATATGTGGGTTAGATTGACCAAATATATTAAAAATTTCATTTGATGATGTCCATTTGAAGTGTCTATAGTTATAAAAAATATTAAAAGACATATTGAAGGCCTTGACTTATCTTTGAAAGTTGGGATTTATTTATAGAGATCTCAAGCCTAATCACATTTTGTTAGATAATGGTGGAATTGTCAAATTAAAAAATATTGGACTACATTTGTGAATGAAAATAGGAAACCCAAAAAAATAGTTTTATATGGTCTTTGGGGATCACTATTATAGAAATTTCCTATTGTGAACCTCTTTACATGAAGAAATATATAAATCTAAGAATTTCTTTGAATGATTCATCTCCTGGACCATGCGCCTTGATGTGTCAACAACATTAAGAAATAATAAGAGATGGGCTAGCTATAGATATTGGGTTCATTACTGTTAATATAGTTTTTATTCTAGGTGGGTGCACTCTAGTTAAACTATTTATTTAACATTAGTTCTAATATTTCTCTATGAAGTTCTCTATATACATGTTAATAATTTACTATTGTTATATTCATGTTAAGCTTCCTAGAAAGATTAGCATGTCTTATTCTATTGTACTTTTTTATTGGAATTGATCAATCCAATAAATTTGTACATGTGTCTTATAAATTATTGTATATAAAAAGATATGAAATGTATTTAGGGTAACTTATTGTTCATTTTCAATTAATTATACTTGACATGTAGAAAAACAAGATACTCATGCAATCCAAAATGCATGATTACCATCTTAGAATATATTTTGAGTATATATATTATATATCATTTAGAAATGAGTGAATAAATAGTATGGGATATATATCTCATTCACTAATTAAATGATATGTCAACACATGATAATAATTTTGTAAATTATATGTTGAAGCTACATGCAAGGGACTAAAACATCTCTATTCAAAAAGTACGTTACATGAAAAGAAATTGATAAAGTTGAAATATATTTGGTTAAACATATAGAATAGAATTATTTTATTTTATTGTAAGTTGTGAATATGTATGTATGTATAGCTCTTATGATAATAATAATTAGAAAAAAAAATGATTCTCTTGGAATTACTTGTGAATTTAAAATAAAATTAAAAAATAAAAGATATATAAATTAGAAAAAGAATGTAGATAAAGATATATTTTATAGTATTTTCACACCTTTTTTGGGTCCCCTTAATTAAATTAGACTTAATTATGCCTTAATAATCCCTATTTTACATCTAAAATCCTAATAAATTACATTTTTCAAAGGGGAAACATGACAATAATTAATGACAACACATAACACTTTACCTTGAACAATGTGTGTTCCAAGAATAGGGACCTGGGACCCATTCACCCATGGTTGAATGGGTCCTCACTAGGAATTTGAACCTAAATTTAAATTATGCTTTTGGTGGTATTTTAATCTCCTCAAATTCAAATTTCAATGTCATCTTGCAATGTTTAATTTTTCGAGAAATTAAGGATACATACCTATAAATACAAGGTTATTTTATCAATTCAAGTCCTAGAAGCAAGCTATAAATTCATGATAGTATCAATTCAAGTTCACAAGATAAAATATTATGATCCAAGGAATTCAAGAGTATATTTATCAATGAATTATTGCAGCAATCAAGATCTCAAGCATCATTCCAAAGTATTTTCCAATCATGCATGTTTTTCGAGCTAACATTGTGATGTAGGTTTCAAGGATTCAAGTCAAGATTCAAGAATTAATATCCACATCCATTGAAGAAATTTCTTGCAAGATCAAGATCAATATTTAATACTTCAAAAGGTTTATTCAAGGGTTTGGTGAGTTGCAACATAGAATTGTTCATTCAACATTCCTTCCATGTTTCATTATTTCAATTCAAGGTTTAATTACCAAAATGGGGCTTGACCAAGGAAAACCCCCATTCACCAAAAAATAAAAAAAAAATCCCTCTTTTTTTTGTGTTACAAATATTAGGTTGAAGAAGGATTAAATATCTCTTGAAAAGAAAAATTGGAAAAGTTGTCAGAGTTACAAAATTTGTCAAAGTTGTCACAAATCCATGTAAACTCATCTATATGATTTATTTCTGACTTTTCGACATTGAAAATCAAATTAGATAGAATCTATAGACTGACATTTGAGGCTCTCGAAATTTGGTTGAAATCTCTACACAAAGACCCATTCACATATGGGTAAATGAGTCCTAGTTAGCCTCCTGAATCTGCATTTTGGTGATAGGTACACATCACTATATGTCATTTCCATATCTATAAAATATTTGTTGTTTATGATTGTATTATGCTTAAAATTGATGTTTCAAGTTTTAATTGGCATTATTAAGTTGATTTACTACTTTTGGTTTTTCTCCCAAAAGTGTTGTTCAGGCTAATACCCCCATCCTCAATCATAAGGAAACTAGTAGATTCCCTCATCGAGTTGACTCGCCTAAGGGTTTCAAGTCAATTCTTTGTGTAGGTCTCATTTCCTAATTAAATAAAGGAAAATAGGTCCATCTATATCATTTTGGTGAACCCCCTACCTTCACACACCTTTTGACCCTATTTTTGTTGTTTCATTGTGGTGAACCTAACATTCTTGCACTATAAACTTTCTAAATTTGGAGTCCATTCAAACCCTAGATCTAGGATTTCCATTACTTTGCATTGATTTGCATCTCATTTAGGGTTTTTTACTTGCATTAGTTTACATCTCATTTAGAATTTTAGGTTTGCATTTTACATATGAAAAAGTCAAAAAAATTATTAATTTTGCATAGTGCTTACATAACATTGCATAATCAGACACTTAAATCAGAAAATTGAATCAAAATTACATCTCAAATTAGGTTTTTTTTTTTTCATTTAGCATCATTTTACACTTGCATTTAGATTTGATTTTCTAGAAATCTAAAACTATAACTACCTATTTGCAAAAACAAAATCCAAAAGTATTAACTCAAAAATTTGTAAATTAATTTCTTAAAAAATTAACAGAAAACCCATTTTCCCATGGGTGAATGAGTCCTTGATCAGACCAATTTCTGAATTTTTTAGCATTAAAAACCCTCTATTTGCATTTTATGTTTCTAAAATCAGATCCTTGTTTTAGTTTATAATTTTTTTATTTTCTAAAATTATTCACATTAAGGTTAATTGGTCAAATTCAATGCATTTTTTGAATTCAAAATTACATTTAAAAATGATATCATTTTCATATTTTTTCGTAATATAATAAAAAATTATCTTTCTTTAAATTTTAGAATTTATTATATCTTTGTATTTCAATTCATTCTTTCATCATGGGCATGTGTATTGGTAGTATATGAAAGTCTTTACTCTCTTTGGTAGATGTCTCAAGTTGTTTTTTTGGTAATGACCCTAATGCAATAAAACCTAATCATGCTCAATCAACTCCTAATGTATGTCCTCATGAGGTTACCATCATAGGAGAATATGATGATAGCATGCATAATTTAATACATAATTTTCTTCAAAACCTTGAAAATAATGCATCTTTTTACCCCTCCATGCAACAACTAACACCTCCTACCATACCATCATTTCATATGTCCAAACTCTTACCTTATAAAATTGAAATACAAAGTAAGCCTCAACCATCAATCTTTAATGAACTTGTTAACAAGAGAAATAATGATACTCTTCTACCCTATGCCAATTGAGTTACCAATAAACCCATTAGCTTTTTAAGATTTTAACCAAGCAAGGATGTGACATAACCAATGAGCATGAAATTCAACAAAATTTTAGAGAAAATCCTAATTGAAGATACTAAAGGACTAGGATATCAAGATCCTCCTCCCTCTATATATTCCAAGGAAACAAATTTTCTCCTTCATAATTATCAACCAATACCTCAAAAGGATGATAGGATCATCTTAGGTCCTCCTCCTCCAAATCCACTTCACTAAGTTACCCAATCAAGAAAAAAATCCAAGCCTTATAAAGTCAAAGAATTACCATTTTTTCACACTAAAATAGAAATTGAATGAAAAATGGAACAACTTCTTCATCTAGGATTAATTTACCTACCACCTAGATCAAAGAAAAAAAAAGAGGTAAGAGTACAAACATGAACTATTGTGAATTTCATCAAAATCTTGGACATCTTACTGATGAGTGACATTATTTAAAGAAGATATTGAGTGGATTTAATTCTCTTGACACTTCCTTTGATGCTATAATTAAATATAAATTACATAAAATTTTCTCCTTGTCATGTGATAGTTTTAGAATCATCACATGCTCAATATTATATGTTGCAAGGAGCCCATTATCATCACCAATATTGGCTCATCCTTGTCCCACACTTAGTGGGGCAAGGATTTAGATATCCTTATCCTAGTAAAAAACTTGTTGTTGTCCCTTTGTCTATTTATTCACATTTCACATATGATGAACAATATTGGGATGTAGGTGACCTACTATAGGTTGACTCGGATGTGCCATACTAGTCTTTTATTTAATTTATTTCTATGTTCTTTTTGTGTGATTTCATGTGTGTAATGTGATCCCCCATATTGTTATGTTTCACATGTATTTTTTTCATTCGTCTATTTGTACCTACATTCAAGTCTATATGTCATACAAATTTATTTTATTTTGTCTTGTGTTTACCTTTTGGGGATGACACAAGGTATCGAGAAATTTATGTATCTTCCATGTTGACCTAAAATATTTTCTTTATTTTTTCTCTCTATGTGTCATTCTTCCAATTCTATGAGTATTTGGGGAATGATGGTGTTTATAAGCTCTATAATAACATTGTAGAAAATACATAGGGTGATCCCACAATGTTGGTTTAAAATTGTTGAGAGATTTTGATTTTTGCTGAAATAACATATTTTTAGAAAATATAACGATTTAAGCCTTAAGAAGTTCCATTTTAAGGATTCCAATTGAAGAGGGTTTTATCAAATCACCTTAGATCAAAGCCCCTTGGATAGAACCCCATTAGTTTTAAGCCATACGTATAACAGAGTCTCCTTTACACCTATCAAAATGCTAATAAAAAACCACTTTTGATTTACCCTTTGGGGGATCAAATGAATTCATTTAAAATTTATTTTTTATAAGTATGTAGTCCTTATAATAAGCTTCCCAAAAAGTATAATTTTAAATAAATTTAATTTTAGTATTATATTTTATTTTTATTTCTTGTGAATGTAGGTTTACACTAAAAATCAACCTCTATGTTCTGCACATGTGGAAAAATAGAAGATTATCAAAAAAAATATTAAAAATATGAGTGCACCAGATATTGAATCCTTGATCCAAAAAAAAAAAAAAAATTTAATTTCGATACATACAAAGAAGGTTACGTGTTATATGGTCCACCTATGTCTGAATTGTAATTGGTTTGACTTTGAAACTTGATTAAGGAGAAAATATTCAATAAAACACTATGAAACCAGTTGGAAGAACTAGATATCATAGTTACACATCTAAATTCGAAAAAAAATGGAATTTTATCTTTCATGGAAAAAAATTATGTCTTATACGGTGAGTGTCAGTCCTTAAAACTGGTGTTTACTGGAAAAAAAATGTTTTTCGAAGGAGATGGAAAAAGAAGTCCTATTTAATTCCAAAAAAATTGAAAAATATATATTTAGAATCTACAAAAGAAAATTCACAAATCATTGGTTTACATCATCTTCAAATTATTCATAGTTCAACCACTATACGTGTCCAAAAGTGAAGATGTAGGTAGAAAAAATTAGTTTAGTGTTGAATTTGGCCAAATATTATAAACCAGTATTGTGGGATCACCCCATATGTTGACCCCAAATCCATGGATCCCTTGTGTGTTATTTTGGTATTTCATTTGTGGGAAACTCCTTTTCATACTTAACTTCATTTGGAAACATATTCTTTACATAGGGCTTTCCAAATAAGCTCTCATCCCTTCTTTATTATTTAGCATTTATCATTTTCTACTTTAAACAAATTGCTCAAAACATGGTGTCTAGAAATTTCTTTAAAATGGGGCATACATTGGAATTATCATTTTTTACTATAATTCATGTCTCTTAGTGTGTTCTTCTTACTTATTGTGACTTTTCTTCTTCTTGGTGACATTGGGATTGTTGTCCTTCAAGAGTGTGACCTTTATTCGCATATGACATTCCTCTTAGTGGTAATGTTATGGTTTGCATTCCCTAAGTTGTGAATATTTTATCCTTCGACTATCCTCTCTTGGTAGTGATGTGAAGAACAATGTTCCCTAAGAAGAGACCTCACATGAACAAAGAAAAACCCCTTTGAATATCTTATTGCATATATCAAGGCCACCAAGCATAACACACCTTGCTTTCTAGTGGGTCATTTTTCATGAGTACCTAGCACAACTTAGCTTTCTATCCCTGTGACCATCTCTATGGTGCCTTATAAAAGTTATTAGGAACTATAACTTTGGTATAGTTAGCTAGCCATTTCTTGGGGCTCACCTAATGAACAACATATTTCACTAGCCCATGTGGGTGCATTTTGTTTGCATAGTGGGCACCAGATTTCACTTGTAAACATTTTTTGGACAAACAACTAAGACTTTATCCACATAAAGTTGGAGAAATAGTCAAGGCTTGATCCACACATTTTTATTTTTCTTTATTTCTTTAAGTCTTTGACATTGTATGATTTAGTATCTTGTAATTGTTAGTTTTTTTGTGAGATCTTAGATCTTGGGGGGTTGATCATCCTCAACCTTTTTCATATTATCTTTCCAATAGTTTTAAAATTATGCCTCTCTTGATTTTCTATTTTAGTGTGAGTTTGATGCAAGATCATCCTCTCACTAAAGTTGAGGCTAAATGTAGTGTCAAAAAATGTACTCCTTACATTTTCACACTTTGTTTGGGTCCCCTCAATGAAATTGGACTTAATTATGCCTTAATAAGCCCTAGTTTACATCTAAAAGCCTAATAAATTACATTCTCTAAAGGGGAAACTCAATAACAATTAATGTCAATACATAAAACTTTACCTTGAGAAATGTGTATTCCAATAATAGGGACTTGGGACCCATTTTCCCATGGGTGAATGGGTCCTCCCTAGGACTTTGGACCTAAATTTTAAGTAGGTTTTTGGTGGTATTATAATCTCCCTAAATTAAAATTTCAATGTCAACTTATAATGTTTAATTTTTGACAAATTAAGGATATATACTTATAAATACAAGGTTATTTTATCAATTCAAATCCTAGAAGCAAGCTAGAAATTCATGAGAGCATCAATTCAAGTTTACAAGAGAAAAGATTATGATCCAAGGCATTCAACCGATTATTTATCAGTGAAGTATTATATTAATCAAGATATCAAGCATCATGTCAAAGTTTTTTGCACTCATACATTTTTTTGGAGCTAATGTTGTAATGTAGGTTTCAAGGATTCAAGTCAAGATTCAAGGATCAATAGCTGCATCCATTGAAGTCATTTCATGCAAAATCAAGATCAATTTTTCAAATTTTCAAAGGTATATTCAACGGTTTGATGAGTTACAATAGAGCATTATTCATTCATCATTCCTTTAATGTTTCATTATTTCAATTCAAGGCTTAATTACCAAAATAGGTTTTGACCAAGGAAAACCCCTATTCACAAAAACAAAGAAAAAATCCCTATTATTTTTTTGTTACAAATCTTAGGTTGAAGAAGGATTGAAGATCTCTTGAAGAGAAATATTGGAAAATTTATCAAAGTTTTCTTCAATCACAAAAATTCACCTATAGGATTTATTTCCAAAATTTTGATAGTGAAATCTAGATCAATAGAAGCTACAGATTGAGATCAGAGTCTCTTGAAAGTTGGTTGAAACCTCTACACAAAGAAAAATTCACCTATGAGCGAATGAGTCCCAATTACCCTCTCAAATATGTATTTTGGTGATAGGTACACATCACTCGGTCATTTCCAGATCTATCGAAACTTTGTTATTTTTGTCTCTGGGTAAGTGCACCAAGATGGTTCCCAAAAAGGGGACTTAAGTGGACAATGTTTTTCTGAAATCAAGAAATACTGACCTTGGACATGAAATTGAGGATAGTTAAACTCAAAATTTTGAGATGGAACCAAAAAAAGGATCAAAGTGCTCTAAGTCTACTTTCTAAACTACTAATTTATTTTTAAAATGGTTGATATTAAGGGGTTCAAAAGAGGGACGTACACAAATTGGTGTTGTTTTTATCAAAAAAACATAACATAGCAACTCCTGTATGACCCTCGTACGATGAAACTTTTTGAGTATTTTTAAAATCGCAACAATGAAAAGTTAGTTAACAGTATGTAGTTGATGCACAATTTTTCTGATAATTTTTTAATGAATATTTTTTTATTTACTAATTTTTGAAGTGGACATTTCCTAAAAAATAGAATTTTGGCCATGCTACCCCTACAAATTTTGGAAAATAATTGAATTTTTTTATTTATTTTTTAAATTTGTAGAATGGAGTCTAGTTTCTAAAAATGTAATTTATAATGAAAAAATACCAAACACTTCTTTTTGGCAAAAAAAAGACATACAAATAAAAAAAATTATGGATGAAAGGCTTAACATTTTCAGAAAGTGAAAAAAATTACATAGTTGGATAGCTAAGAGAGAACCCAACATTACCGATGTGTTCGATTTTTTTGATAATGAACCATGTACAATCTTGATGGTGAGCACGAACTCGATTATGTGAAATATGAAATATATTTTAAAAACATGTCTATGGTCATTGGGAATGCCTTCCAAGCCTTTGGGTTGGTATTCCAAGGCAAATACCAAGCCTAAGGCTTAGGAATTCCCAAAGAAATGTATAACGCGAGCACGCTATAACGCACTTGCATTATATTTCAGTTTTGACATTGTTTTTTCTTCCATGGGAAACATGTCAACTAAGACATAATGCGAGCAAGTTATAATGTGCTCGCGTTATTTCCTCCTTTATGTAGAATTCCAATATATTCAATGTATTCTAATATATTTGTATGTTTTTAATGTACATGTATGCTTGTATATCATGTATGCATGCTTGTATGTATGTACGTATGCCTGTATGTATCAATGCATATATATTGTATGTATGTATGTAAGATTGTATCTACACATGTATGTATGTATGAATGTAGGATTATATTTATGTATGTATTATGCTTGTATGTATGTATTTATGTTTCTTTAGAGGGAAGGATAATTTAGAGAGAGAGAGTCTAGAGAGATGGAGAGGGGGTGGAAGTGAGATTTTAAGAGAGAGGGAGTGGTAGAGAAGGGGTTGGAGTGAGAGGGACTTAGCGAGGTAGGGTGTGAGGGATAAAGGGAGGGAGAGAGAGAATTGAGAGAGACAGAGAGAGAGAGGGGGGAGAGAGATACATAGAGAAAAAGAGAGCTATGTAGGTAGGGTGCCAAAGGGAAAGACTTGAGAGTGTGAGGGGGGTGAGAGGGACAGACTTGAGAGATAGGTAGTGAGAGGGAGTGTGAGACAGAGGGAGTGGAAGAGAGATTGAGTGTGATTGAGAGACCTGAGAGAGGGAGAGGGTGTGGGAGGGAGTGAGCCGATAGAGGTAGAGAAAGAGGGGGGTGGAGTGAGAGGGACTTTTCTGGGTAGGGTGGAAAGGATAGATGGAGAGATGGGAGAGAGACAAAAAGAGAGTTACCTAGGTAGGTTGCTAGAGGGATAGACCTGAGAGAGAAGGCGTTGGGAGGGAGAGACATGAGACAGAGGGAGAGAGAAGGAGTGGGAACGGTTGGGATAGAGTGGGAGGGACATAGAGAGAGATGGATAGAGGGAGCTAGAGAAGGTGGTAGGGATTGATTAAATGAGAGGTGCATAGAAAGAGGGAGACAATAGATAGAGACAATTAGAGAGGGTAGGAGGGGAGGGAGGGAGGGAGAGGTTATATGTATAGATAGAGAGAAAGTGATAGGGGTTGAGGGATTGGGGTGGAGGACCTATAGGTTTGATGGTTTCTAGGGTATTAGGGTTTAAGGTTTGAGGGTTGAAGGAATATGGTCGATGGTAGAGGGTATTTGGTTGAGGGTATAGGGTAGAAGGTTTAAGGGTTTAGGGTTGAAAGGTTTAGGGTTAAGGGTTTACTTGGTTGAGGTTAGAGGGTTTAGGGTATAGGTTTGAGGGTATATGGTTGAAGGATTAGGTTTAGGGTCCAATGTAAGGGGTAGACGGTATAGGGGTAGAGGGTTTAGGGTTTAAGGATTGAGGGTTCAGGGATTAAGGGTTGAGGATTGAGAGTTTAATGTATAGGGTAGAGGGTTTAAGGTTTTAGGGTTTAAGGGTTGAGGGTTGAAGATTGAGGGTTGAGGGTTGATGGTATAGGGTTGAGGGATTAGGTTTGAGGGTCCAATATATAGGGTAGAGGTTATAGGGGTTGAGAGATTAATGGTTGAGGGTTTAGGGATTAGGGTAGAGATTTTTCTTGGATTTAATGGTGTAAGGGTTGAGGGATTAGGGTTGATGGATTAGGGTTTAGGGTAGAGAGTACTAGGTTGAGTGTAGACGGTAGAGGGTAGAGGGTTTAAGAGTTTAGGTTTTGAGGGTTGAGAGTTGAGGGTCAAGGGTTTATGGTTGAGTGTTTAAGGTTTTAAGGGTTGAGGGTTGGGGGATTAGGGTAGATATTTTACTAAGTGGGTTTTAGGGTTGGGGGATTAGGGTAGAGGGTAGAGGGTAGAGGGTAGAGGGTTAGGGTTTAAGGGTTTAGGTTTTAGCGTTGAGGGATTAAGAGATTACAGAGTAGAGGGTATAGGGGTTGAGAGATTAGGGTTTAAGGGTTGAGAGTTGAGGGTTAAGGGATTAAGAGAGTATAGGGATTGAGGGATTAGGGTTTAAGGTTTGAGGGTTGAGGGTTGAGGGATTAAGAGGGTATAGAGTTTGAGGGACTAGGGTTGAAGGGTTGATGGTTGAGGGATAAGGGTTGAGGAATTAAGAGGGTATAGGGGTTAAAGGATTAGGGTTTAACAGTTGAAGGTTGAGGGTTGAGGGATTAAGAGGGTATAGGGGTTGAGGGATTAGGGTTTAAGGTTTGACGGTTGAGGGTTGAGGGATTAAGAGGGTTGAGGGATTAAGAGGATATAGGGGTTGAGGGATTAGGGTTTAAGTGTTGAGGGATTAAGAGGGTATAGGGGTTGAGGGATTGGGGTTTAAGGGTTTACTTGGTTGAGGGTAGATGGTTTAAGGTATAGGTTTGAGATTATATGGTTGAAGGATTAGGTCCAGGGTCCAATGTAAGGGGTAGAGCGTATAGGGGTAGAGGTTTTAGGGTTTAAGGATTGAGGGTTGAGGGATTAAGGGTTGAGGGTTGAGGGTTGAGAATTAAGGGTTGAGGGTTTAATGCATAGGGTAGAGGGTAGAAGGTTTAATGGTTTAGTGTTGAAGATTGAGGGTTTAAGGCTGAGGGTTGAGGGTTGAGGGTTGAGGGTTGAGGGTATAGTGTCAAGGGATTAGGGTTGAGGGTTCAATAAATAGGGTAGCAGTTATTGGGGTTGAGAAATTAATAGTTGAGGGTTTAGGGATTAGGGTAGAGAGTTTTCTTGGATTTATCGATGTAAGGGTTGATGGATTAGGCTTGATGGTTTAGGGTAGATAGTATTGGGTTGAGGGTAGAGGGTTTAGTATTTTAGGGTTTAAGGGTTGAGGGTTGAGGTTTAAGGGTTTAGGGTTGAGTGTTTAAGGGTTTAAGGGTTGAGGGTTTAAGGGTCAAGAGGGTTGGGGGATTAGGGTTGAGGGTAGAGGGTAGAGGATTGACGGTAGAGGGTAAAGGGTTTATGAGTTAGGGTTCAAGGGTTTAGGGTTTAGGGTTGAGGTATTAAGAGGTTATAGAGTATAGGGTATAGGGGTTGAGAGATTAGGGTTTAAGGGTTGAGGGTTGATGGTTGAGGGATAAAGAGGGTATAAGGGTTGAGGGATTAGGGTTTGAGGGTTGAGGCATTAAGAGGGTATAGGGGTTGAGGGATTAGGGTTGAAGTGTTGAGGGTTGAGGGATAAGGGTTTATGGTTGAGGAATTAAGAGGGTATAGGGGTTGAGGGATTAAGGTTTAAAGGTTGAAGGTCGAGGGTTGAGGGATAAAGAGGGATTAGGGTTTAAGGGCTGAGGGTTGAGGGTTGAGGGATTAAGAGGATATAGGGGTTGAGGGATTAGGGTTTAAGGGTTGAGGGTTGAGAGTAGGGATTAAGAGGGTATAAGAGTTGAGGGTTAAGGTTTTAGGGTTAAGTTTTTACTTGGTTGATGGTAGAGGGTTTAGGGTATAGGTTTGAGGGTATATGGTTGAAGGATTAGGTTCAGGGTGCAATGTAAGGGGTAGAGGGTTTTTGGTTTAAGGATTGAGGGTTGAGGGATTAAGGGTTAAGGGTTGAGAATTAAGGGTTGAGGTTTTAATGTATAGGGTATAGGGTTGAGGGTTGAGGGTTGAGGGTACAAGGTATATGGTATAGGTTTGAGGGTTTAAGGGTCAAGAGGGTTGAGGGATTAGAGTAGAGAGTTTACTAAATGGGTTTAAGGGCTGGGGGATTAGGGTTGAGAATAGAGGGTAGAGGATTGACGGTAGAGGGTAGAGGGTTTACTGGTTAGGGTTTAAGGGTTTAGGGTTTAGGGTTGAGGGATTAAGAGGTTATAGAATAGAGGGTATATGGGTTGATGGATTAGGGTTTAAGGGTTGAGGGTTGAGGGTTGAGTTATTAAGAGGGTATAGGGGTTGAGGGATTAGGGTTGAAGGGTTGAGGGTTGAGGGTTGAGGGTTGAGGGTTGAGGGTTGAGGGTTGAGCGTTGAGGGATTAAGAATGTATAGTAGTTGAGGGATTAGGGTTTAAGGCTTGAGGGTTGATAGTTGAGGGATTAAGATGGTATAGGAGTTGAGGGATTAGGGTTTAAAGGTTGAAGGTTGAAGGTTGAGGGTTGAGGGTTGAGGGATTAAGAGGGTATAGGGGTTGAAGGCTTAGGGTTTAAGGGATTAAGGATTGAGGGTTGAGGGATTAAGATGATATAGGGGTTGATGGATTAGGATTTAAGGGTTGAGGGATTAAGAGGGTATAGGGGTTGAGGGATTCAGGTTTAAGGGTTGAGGGTTAAGGGTTTAGGGTTAAGGGTTTACTTGGTTGAGGGTAGAGGGTTTAGGGTATGGGTTTGAGGGTATATAGTTGAAGGATTAGGTTTAGGGTCCAATGTAAGGGCTAGAGGATATAGGGGTAGAGGGTTTAGGGTTTAGGGTTTAAGGATTGAGGGGTGAGGGATTAAGGGTTGAGGGTATAGGGTAGAGGGTAGAGGGTTTAATGTATAGGGTAGAGGGTAGAGGGTTTAAAGGTTTATGGTTTAAGGGTTGAGGGTTGAAGATTGAGGGTTTAAGGTTGAGGTTTGAGGGTTGAGGGTATAGGGTATAGGTTCAAGGGATTAGGGTTGAGGGTCCAATATATAGAGTATATGTTATAGGGGTTGAGAGATTAAGTGTTGAGGGTTTAGGGATTAGGGTAGAGATTTTTCTTGGATTTAAGAGGGTAAAGGGGTTGAGGGATTTGGGTTTAAGGGTTGATGGATTAAGAGGATATATGAGCTGAGGGATTAGGGTTTAAGGGTTGAGGGTTGAGGGTTTGGGGATTAAGAGGGTATAGGGGTGGAGGGATTCAAGGGGTTAAGGGATTCAGGTTTAAGCGTTGAGGGTTGAGGGTTGAGGAATTAAGAGGGTATTGGGGTATCCATCTCTCCCACTATCTCCATATACCCTCTATCTCTTAACCATTTTTAAACCCTTAACTCTTAACCATCTACCCTCTATCTCTCTCTTAGTCTGTCTCTCCCTTCCTTTATATCTCCATCTCTCCCTCTTTCTCTCCCACTCTCCCTCTCCCTCTTTCTCTCCCACTCTCCCACTCTCTCTCCCTCTCTCTCTCCCTTTCTCTCCCTCTTTCTCTCCCACTCTGTCTTTCTCTCCCACTCTCCCTCTCCCTCTTTCTCTCCCACTCTCTCTTTCTCCCCCTCTCTCCCTCCCTATCTATCTCCATCTCTACCACTATCTCTTTTTAACCCTCTTCCTCTCCCTCCCTCTCTCCCTTCCTCCCTCCCTCCCTCCCTCTCTCTCCCTCTTTATCTCCCACTCTCCCTTTCTCTCCCTCTCCCTCCCTCCATCCCTTTGTCCCTCTTTCTCTCCCACTCTCTCTTTCTCTCTGACTCTCTCTCTCCCTCTCCTCCCTCTCTCTCCCTTCCTCTCCCCCCTCCCTACTCCTCTCTCTCCTCTTTCTCTCCTCTCCTCTCTCTCTTCCATCCCTCCCTCCCTCTCTCTCTCCCTCTCTCTTTCTCCCACCCTCCCTCTCCCTCCCTTCCTTCCTCTCCCTCCCTCCCTCCTACCCTCCCTCTCTCTCCCTCTTTCACTCCCACTCTCTCTTTCTCTCCCACTCTCCCTCTCTCTCTCTCTCACACACACACACACCTCTATCTCCTCTACTATAAGGGCGTAGGGGAGAGATATAGAATTAGGATAGAGGGTATAGATAAAGAGGGAGAAAATAAATATATTAAGAAAACCATATTTCATATAACACATGCAAATTTTGAAGAAGTAGAGATGTTACCATTTTAGGAATAAATAACATGCTCGCATTATAACACGAGGGAATTTTTTATTCCACTAAAAATGGTAAAAAAACTCAATATACCTATGATGTCAAGGCCCATAGTCTACATATTCTCCTGGTTTTGTGCGTGCTCCTACAAAAAAGTAGCTTTTTGATGATGTTGTGAAGTGTGCAAGAATTTTTTTCACATTCCATCACCTTTTCGATGATCTTTATAAAACCTTTGCATGAAATAGAAGAGTTTCCACATTGAAATACATATAATATCAATTGAATATTTAATTCCATTGAAAACTGATATACAATTGAAGTTTGGAGGGGAACAAACATTTGAACAAGTCAAATTGTTGTGGAGTTTGAAGAAAGAAGCTAAATCTACATAATTGGGTTGAACTCCTCCATTTTAAAGTCTGGTTTTTTAGGTATGCGAAGTCTTTACACATTTTATTTCATCTTGTTATGGCTTACTTTCATTTTTGTTTTTCATTATAACCTTATGTTGTGAATGCACATTTTAAATTACACAATTATATACACTTTCCAATTACCATTTTTAACTTGATGCAAAGCATCTACCAGGATCCACAAATCATCAAGGGTATTTTTGACCCTAACTTAAATTGAATAAGATCAATGAACAAAACTCAATCATATTTTCATCAAAATCCTTCAATTTCACTTGATTTCATATTGCCACAAAACATTATAGCTTGGTTTCAACTCTTTGTCAGACCCAAAAAATAGATTAACCATCATAAAATTGATTGTAACCTACAATAAAGCTGATTAGAAACTCAGAACCATCCAATTCGTTCATGATTCACTAATTCAACAACTCAATGCTGCAACTTACATGGAAAAATAACAACAAATCATGGAAGGTAACTACCAACCTTTATCCAAACATCCAAGACACTATAATCAACATGTTATTGATTGAAATTAACCAAATACACATTCCAAATATCTCACCAAAATTCATCCTTTGAGCATGCTTCCCCTTGTATTATTTGAAACCCGTGGTGCAGGGGCACCTACAACCATGTTTCGAAATATACTTTGGTGATAATATGTCTTAAAGTCTTTGGGTTAGTGCAAGACAAGAGTCTAGAAGTTTTATTAGGGATGAAATAAAGGTGGCTAACTTAGATTATAGAAATTGTAAATGGAAGCACAAGAAGAGAGTCTAGAAGTGCCTCCAAGCAAAAATAAGCCCATGATATGACTTTTCACCTTCCCTATTTCATAGTTTTGGTAACTTTTCAGAATTTTGTATTTGTGAGACTTTTGCAAATAGTGACAACTTTACAAAATACACATAGGAATTAAACACTAAACCTCCTAATGATTCCCTTACATGGAAAATGTCTTTAATGACCCTCTTACAACATGGAGATACCCAAAATTGAATCAAATTTCAAAATGGAAGCATAGATTGTCAAGGTGCTTCTACACCACAAACTTATCAAATACTTACAATGCTATTACACTCATTATGATTGTAACTTACATGATATTTATCTTATTTCCCTTCAAACCCAACTCCCCCAATGTATTTTTTTGCAAATGTTCATGCTTCCATTTTGAGCCTATCTTGCAATCATGGCATGCCATGTTACCACTTTTCTTTAAGATATTCTGGATTGAAAAAAACCACATCACATTTGTCTATGATAGGTTAAGTTTTGTACAGGATTATTGTAAGTATTATTTAAATGAAGCCTTGAATGACATATATTTTTCAATTAACTTGAATGGATACATTTATTAGGAAATAATATTCATCTCATTACCATGGTACAGATAAAATTATCTGCCATGTCGAAGAAAATACAAAGAGGAAACTAATAGACGAAGAGAATGAAACCTTCAAATAAAAGGAGAGAGTTCGGGTGGTGGCATATCGTAAAAATAAGAAATTGGAAACAATTGATGAAAAAATCCAATTGAAGAGGAACGCCAACCGTCAAAAAAAGAGTGAGAATTGGCAGCACAAAAGGAACGAATGCGAAAGAATTGTCGTAAGATAGATTCAGATACCATAGTTGGAGACACAACCTCTACGACAAGTGAATATGAAGGGACACCATTAACCACAAGCGAATATGGAGGGGCACCATCTAGCAGAAGTGAATATGGATGAACACCATCTACTGAAGTGAATATGGAGGGACACCATCTACCTCAAGTGAATATTTTTGGACACCATCCAACACATCTCAAGTTGAGAGTACATCATCATTCAGATTTAATGAATAATATATGCCATCATCCCCATGTGAACCTCAACGTATGTCTTCTTCTCCACCCTCAATTGAAGGTATGCAATATTTTCCACCTCAATTAAATATTGATGAGATTCCTAATGTTGATATGTAAGTACCTAGGAGAACACCACCTAGAGTTTTGCGTAGAAAGCCAAAGTATTTGATTAATATCGATGATGAGCTTTTGGAGAACATGGAAGGTAAGATTTCAACACGCACTTGTAGAAGATATGCTGATAAGATTTGGGAACAATTATTTGAAAGGCTAAATGAGACTACAAGATGTCAACTATTTGTTGAAATAATGCGAGGTGTAAAGTATAGGAACATCATGAAGACTCTTGGGCTGAGAACATCGAATGCATCGAGTGAAGACACTATTGTGAAGAATATAATGGATGCTTATGAGAGTGTGGGTAAGACCTCATGCTCAAAGGATAGTAATGTCACCCGATGTGTCATTACATCGACTTTGGTAAGTTGTCAAAAAAAAAGAGCTCATCTCATTAAAAATATGAGTGAACACATGAGAATTAGTAGAAAAACTTTATCAAGAGCCATGCTAAGGCGGAAAATAATTGAGGGAAATGATTCAATTAATTATGGGCATTCTCGAGGAGAGTATCATGAAAAGATAAAGAAGTTGTCAAATCCTTGAGAACACTAATTGAAGAGTATTGGAAGAATAACACAAGGCTATCTCCAAATCAAAGGGATATGTTAAGAAGGAGAATCGATAGTCAAAATCGTGAGCCACATCCAAAGCATATTTTGGATATGACTCAAACCCATTTTTTTCAAAAATTTGAAAATGAGTATCGTCAAATTAGTATTTCTCAAATATTTTTTGAAACTCTTAAACATTTTTATGTCAAGATAAATCACGCACACACTACTTGTTGTTGTAGACTACATATTGAATTTTCTAACCATTATGATGTTTATCATTCTATATGTGTAGATTTGCATACTAACGATGTTTTGTAGGATTATGGCATAGAAGCCCCACCAAAATCTTCAAGAGAGTTCTTATCAAAAAAATTATGTTAAATAGAGGATGGCCAGATATTCTAGAGGACAACATGCTTGGATGATTCATGCGAGCGTTGTGGTGGCTTCCAGTGTATGCCAATATGTCAACATATGGAAAGAATAGATGAGGTGGGACAAAAACTAGTAGATTTCAAGAAGTATAAAATAGTGGCATATGCTACAAAAGACGAGTCTCAAGAAAAAAGGTGTGATTTGGTTATTGAGAAGATTCTAGTGTACCATTTTATGTCCATGTTTCATGATAATATATTATTTGAGTATGCAATGCATACCCATAGAGCCCGATGGTTGGACACACAATTCAAGCTATGCAAGGACACCTTTCTAGTTGGAAGCATAGTATCAATAGTTGAATTTGTGGAGAACTACATTATTCAACCACAACATGAGGTGCAGTCACAGTATTAAAACTCCACATAGGTTTTGATATTTTTGCACATAAAATTAATTCATGCGTCTGATAGTACAGATGAGCAAATGAAGGTATTGAGTGAGTACCACTTTTATATTAGTGATGATCACACATATTCTCCAAATTTCGTGCAAGGTTGCTTCTAGATGTTCTATAGTGGTTTGGCTTAGAGGGGCATAAAATATGATCGACATATAATATGGTTTGATAACTGTGCAACACAGTTCAAGAACTCGTGCATGTTCTATTGGTTGTGCAGGATGCATGTAATTATAGGTGTTCAACATATTTGGAACTTTTTTGAGGCCAAACATGGAAATGGGGAGCATGATGGTGTAGGAGCATGCATGAAAAGAGCATTAGCATGAGAAGAGTTAAAGTATAAAGACAATGCAAAGTTGACATATGAAAAATCAATCATCGAGTGGTGTAATGCTTCAATGGGTCCAGGTAATGAAGGCACATCTTTAGTTCATAGGTTTTTGGTTGATGGATGATACTAACATTGCACCATATGAGGACTATTGTACACTAATAGGATCGAGTGAGGTACACTCTTTCCTTAGCTCAAATGTAGGTTCATGGAGTATTGATACACGAAAGATGGCATTATTTTTTTCTTCATGTACAATGCAAGCCTGGAATGATTGTGAGTTAGGGTAGTGGGTTGGCAAATGGTTGACAAGTTATCTTAGCCCACTTCACACGTATCACCCTCTGACAGCATTCGAACTGACACAAATGGAATCATTGGTTGACTTTGACCACATATCAGATCTAGTTCAACCAAGTGATATATCTACTTGCTTAGTTGTTGAAATTCCATATCGTTATCTTACTTTATACTGTATTCGTAATGTTGATACATTTCAAGATATTTTCTACACATATCAATGTAGGGCATGTTTATGCAGTTATTGCAGATGAAGATAATGAAGAGGGGATAGACTATTACTTGTGTCATTATGTTGAGGCCAAAGAGAAATTGGAGGCCCTGGTTATAGATGGAGAAAACATCGAATACCCTATAGGCTCAGTTGTGGTTAGTGGAACATGGCTTAGAAGGTAACCACATTTGAGTGTTAAACATTGGCTATTTTAGGACTTTGAAATGCATCGTAAGATTCTTCATTATTCGAACCTTTCCATGGAATCCATATTTTTTTTGACCAAATATGGGGGTAGACCTTTGAAGAAGACCTTGTGGAAGGTCTATGAGTTTGACCATGAGGCAATACTTGACACAATAAAGAGTAACTACAAAGCAGACCCAGATGGTTCGTTGGATTAATTTGGAAGTATATGCACATTGGTTCTTATTAATTTATACTTGCATGCACATTAATTTTTTTGATGCCAATGCTATCATCTTCTTTTACTTTGTGTATTTTTAACATACTAAACAGTGATTGGTGTCCCCTTGCAAAAAATGCAGATATATGAGCCATCCAAGATAATGTTAGCTAGAAAAGAAATCCAACATCCTTATTTTGATGATCTTGACAAATCTCAATCATGATTTTAAGCCATTAGAAAAGTGTGTGCAAATCTTGGTGAGGCAATTTCAAGTTATTCATTTGAAGTTAAACTTATCATGAGCAGCTATGATGTAGACATTATAAGAGCATCTAAAATTTCAACTTACTTTATTCATGAGAGATGTTATGTGCAATAGGTATGTTGAAATTCTCATTGAATATGTATGACCAAGAGTGAATAAGTTGTGAGACCTGCATGCCTATCTGTAAGTGCCTTCCATCTATTTTTATTTCATTTACATTTTGGATGCTCTTTCTTTTTCTTTTTTACTTTGTGTATTTGTAAGTAAACTACTAAAAATTGATTGATCTCTCGTTGCAGAAAATGTTGACTTATGATCCATCAAAGAGAATCTTAGCCAAAAATGTAATGCAACATCCTTATTTTGATGATCCTAACAAATCTCAATTTTGATTTCAAGCCATTATAAAAGAGCATGTGAAGCTTAGCGAGGGAATTTGAAGTTACTCAATTGAAGTTGACCTCATAATGAGCACCTATGATGTAGACATTTAAAGAGAATCTTCAATGTATGAGTGACATTGTAAAAGATTTGTGAGAACGAAGTACCAAAGGCATTGTAGTGATATTTACTTACATAATGATATTTTCTCAAATATTGTAATTTTGGAGTTCATGTTTGGTGCAGTAGCACCTTGTTCTATAAATTCCTTCAATAGAAAAATTTGCAAAATTTGAATTTTGAAATGTAAAAATGTGAAAAAGTTCATGTAAAGGTCATATGTAATGTATTCAAAGTCTTAAAGAGGTCACTAGGTGATTAGAGAAGTGATATAAAGCATGTAAGGTCAAATTAGGATGTTTTAGCTGTGTGTTTATTTGTGCAGGGGAATTCAAGAAACAAAGGAACATACCTTTAAACATTCAATAACCCACTTAACTTGTTGAGGAAGAAATTATCATGTATCCAAACCCTCAGATCCATAATTTGTCTTAGGAAAAACTCACTCCACCATGCCAAACCAAAACCCTTATTTTATGCTAGTATAAGGAGGGTTTGTTGAAAGGAATGGTTCCACACCTTACCAGAACATGCCACCACTTCAGACCTTCTTAAAATCACCAAATCAAAAGACAAACACCCAACCTCTAAATGCAATATTATATCAAACCCTAGGGTGAAACATCATTTTTCATGTCCTTTTCCATCAAAATCTACATGGGCAGCAACACAAACCCCATAAAAATTATTCCATTTCTTTTAGAAATTTCTCATTTGATCCAATAGGATAGTGTTGGGCCCCTCTCGAAAAACCTCTCTTAGTATTGGCTATCTCGGAGTGGGTTTCCCATGGTGTCGGATATTCACTCGATGGAAAAAGTGTTAAATTCAAGTTGTGCAAAGTTGCAAAGTGGTGCAAATTTTTCTTTACAACTCGTCTAACCAAAATAACTTCTCCAATGCATCCAAATAAGTATTTTTACTCTAGGAATGGTCCTCTTTCACACTGAAACATGAGGAATCGCTCTGAGCTATGTTCCACCAGATCGATCCCTTAAGGGTCCAAAGTGCAAAATGGCTGCAAACTTCAGAATTTTATTACTCAGATACGATGATGCTTAGAAAATTCTTATCTAATACTAGAAGACCATATTAGGACCCTCTAAAAAAACCTCTCTTGATTTTGGTTATCTCGGAGTGGTTTTCCGATGGCGATGGATTTTCACTTGATGGAAAAAACATCAAATGCAAACAGTGCAAAGTTACAAAGTGGTGCAACTTTTGTTTTAGAACTTGTGTGACCAAGAAAAATGTTCCAAAAAATTTGAATAAGTATTTTTACCGTATGCATGGTCCTCTTTCAAACTAAAACATGCGGAATCGCTCTGAGCTACGTTCGACCAAATTGATCACTTCAGGGTGCAAAGTACAAAATGGATGCAAATTTCATCATGCTATTACTTAGATACCATGATCCTTAGAAATTTATCATCTAATCCTAAAATATTGCGTTGGGACCATCTACAAAAACCTCTCTCAGTTTTGGCTATCGTGAAGTGGTTTTCCCGTGGCGGTGGATTTTCACTTGATGGAAAAATTGTCAAATTCAAGTTGTGCAAAGTTGCAAAGTGGTGCAACTTTCGCTCTGCAACTCGTGTGACCAAGCAGATTGTTCCAACACATTTGAATAGGTATTTTTATGCTAGGAAAGGTCTTCCTTCTCACCAAAACACGTGGAATTGCTCTGAACTATGTTCTAGCAGATCAATCCCTTAAGGGTCCAAAGTGCAAAATGGCTGCAAACTTCAATATGCTATTACTCGGATACCATGATGCTTATAAAATTCTATTCTAATCCTATAGGATTTCATTGTGCCCTCCTACAAAAACCTCTCTTGTTTTTGGCTATCTTAGAGTGGTTTTCCTGTGGTGGTGGATTTCCACTTGATGGAAAAAGTGTCAAATTCAAGTTGTGCAAAGTTGCAAAGTGGTGCAACTTTCACTCTGCAACTCATGTGACCAAGAGGACTATTCCAACATGTCTGAATACATAATTTTATGATAGGCATGGTCCTCTTTCACAATGAAACAAACTGAATCGCTCTGAGCTATGTTCCACCGGATTGATCCCTTAAGGGTCCAAAGTGCAAAATGGCTGCAAACTTCAACTTTCTATTACTCGGATACCCTGATGCTTAGAAACTTTTTTTCTAATCATACAGGATCAAGTTGGGCCCTTCTACAAAAATGTCTCTCAGTTTTGGCTATCTCAAAGTGGTTTTCCCGTGGCGATAAATCTTCACTTGATAGAGAAAGTGTCAAATTCAAACTTTACAAAGTTGCAAAGTGGTGCAACTTTCACTCTGCAACTCGTGTGACCAAACTAGCTGCTCCAACACGTCCTAATAGGTATTTTTATTCTATACATGGTCTTTTTTCACACTGAAACACATGAAATCGCTCTAGGCTACGTTCCATCGGATCGATCCCTTAAGGGTCCAAAGTGCAAAATGGTTGCAAACTTCAGCATGTTATTACTCGGATACTGTGATGCTTAGAAACTTCTCGTCTAATCCTAAAGGATTGTGTTGAGCCCCTCTACAGTAAAATCTCTTAGTTTCAGCTAGCTTGGAGTGGTTTTCCCATGGCGGCAGATTTTCACTTGATGAAAAAAGTGTTGAATTCAAGTTGTGCAAAGTTGCAAAGTGGTGTAAATTTTTCTCTACAACTCGTGTGACCAAGAGGACTATTGCAATGCATCTAAATAGGTATGTTTACACTAGGAATGGTCCTCTTTCACACCAAAACACACATAATCACTCTAAGCTATGTTCCACCAGATTGATCCCTTAAGGGTCCAAAGTGCAAAATTGTTGCAAACATCAACATGCTATTACTCTGATACCATGATGCATAGAAAATTCTCATCTAATCCTACAATATTGCATTGGAACCCTCTACAAAAACCTCTCTCAGTTTTGGCTATCTAAGAATGGTTTTCCCATGGCGATGGATTTTCACTTGATGGAAAAAGTATCAAATTAAAGTTGTGCAAAGCTGCAAAGTGGTGCAACTTTCGCTCTGCAACTCATGTGACCAAATTAACTACTCCAATGCATCTGAGTAGGTATTTTTATGCTAGGCATGGTCTTGTTTTGCACCAAAACATGCGAAATCACTCTAAGCTACGTTCCACCAGATAGATCCTTTTAGGGTCCAAAGTGCAAAATGGTTGCAAACTTTAGCATGCTGTTACTTGGATACCATGATGCTTAGAAAATTCTCATTTGATTCTATAGGATCATATTGGGCCCCTCTACAAAAATTTCTATTGGTTTCAACTGTCTTGGAGTGGTTTTCCCGTTGCGGCAGATTTTCACTTGATGGAAAAAACATCAAATGCAAGCAGTGCAAAGTTGCAAAGTGGTGCAAATTTTTCTTTGCAAGTCGTGTGACCAAGAAGACTATTCCAACACATCCAAATAGATATGATTATGCTAGGAATGGTCCTCTTTTGCACCGAAATATGTAGAATTTATCTGAGCTATGTTCCACTGGATCGATCCCTTAAGGGTCCAAAGTGCAAAATGGCTGTAAACTTCAACATGCTATTACTCAGATACCATGACACTTAGAAACTTCTCAGCTGATTCTATAGGATTGCGTTGGTCCCATCTACAAAAAATTCTCTTATTTTTGGCTATCTCAGAGTGGTTTTCCCATGGCAACATATTTTCACTTAATGGAAAAAGTCTCAAATTCAAGTTGTGCAAAGTTACAAAGTGGTGCAACTTTTGCTCTGCAACTCATGTGACCAGAAAGATTGTCCCAACATGTCTAAATAGGTATTTTTATGCTAGGCATGGTCCTCTTTCACACCAAAACATGCAGAATCACTTCGAGCTATGTTCCACCAAATCGATCCCTCAAGGGTCCAAAGTGCAAAATGGCTGCAAACTTCAGCATGCTATTACTCGGATACCATGATTCTTAGAAAATTATTTTCCGATCCAACAGGATCGTATCAAGCCCCTCTAAAAAAACCTCTCTTAGTTTTGGCTATCTCGGAGTGATTTTTCCATGGCGATGGATTTTCACTTGATGGAAATAGTGTCAAATTCAAGTTGTGCAAAGTTGCAAAGTGGTGCAAGTTTTTTTTTTGCAATTCATGTGACCAAACTAACTGATCCAATTTGTCCCAATAGGTAGGTTTATGCTAGTCATTGTCCTCTTTTGCACACAAACACATGGAATTGATCTGACTTGGGTTCAACCGGCTTGATCCCTTATGATGGCATGCAAAACACTGGAAAAGAGAAACATACAAATGATGGTTGAGAAGTTTGAGTATTCCACACAAAAAATGTTTGATCATTGGTGCATAGAACCTTGTTCCTCCATTTGATGAAGAAGGTCTAGTTCAGTGGTTTTAGTGATTATCTTATGGTGAATAGGTTGGTCAATAGGTTTTTGTGGGTATTTTGAGCATGCTTTGTCTTGAATAAGGTCAATTAAGACCATTAGGTATGTTTTAGAATGACTTTTGGTTCTAGTGATAAAAAATGTGAAAATTTGAATCTTGCACTAGAAGTTGCCTTTGTAGTCTTTGAAGGCAAATTTATGGATTTTTATATGATTGTGAAAGAATGGAGTTTTTTCGATGTAATAAGGCTGTTTGTATGCCAATTGTGTGGGTTTAGAGGTCATAGATGTACTCATTAGGTTGGAGGAGTCTAAAGTTGCAAATTTGTAAGTTTCTTAAAGAAACAAATTTGAAATGTAATGGTTACTTATTTTGAAAGTTGGTTTTTAGTTATTTGAGGGTGTAAAACACTATGTAAAGCCTTGAGAGGCTTGAATGGAGGTTTTGTTGAACTTTTAGAGAAGATATAATAAGAATTATTTTTTCTCTATTTTTTATATTTTTTATACAAACTTGTGGATATTGTACTTGGTACAACCTCCAATTTGTAGATAAATAACATATTGGAATATTTTTATGAATCATTTCATGGAATTCCAATTTTAAATGTGTTTTTTTTCTTTTAGATAATTTTTTTTGGCATCAATCAATTAATATTCAAGAAAAATCATGAAGGAAAACAATGATCAATGCTAGGGCTAGCCAATTCATAATTATACACATGAATAATTCATGCATGTACATGTCAATAAGGGAAGCACAAGTACTCGAAAACACATAAGCCTCAAAAATTATACACATGAATACATAGTATACACAAATTAATACAAAGTATATGCACGAATACAAGGTATAAACATGAGAAAACATAAGCCACAAAGGATACATTTGAACGCACGTAAGTCACAAAGTATACACGTAAGTTGTAAAGTATACACTTGAATACACATAACTCATATCTATTGAACCATTAATTTAGAATGCAAATATGGACAGGCATCGATAAAAGATATTTGTATTAACCAAATATCCATGTAGGCATACATCAATATATGTTGGTATAAGTATGAAATATATGTAGAAAATAGCCATATAGGCTTACGAGAATCCCATATAGGCATACAATGTCAAATATGTCCAATAAAAATATGTACAAAACTGCCATGTAGGCATACAACAAAGGGCTCTCAAATTGAAATTCATTGCTCTCCATGCCTTGGAAATAAATTATTTCCCTTTCCTTTTCAATCGGATGGCGATAGGTTTGTCACTCATTTTTGTTGCGCTCGAGGAGTGCTCCTGTTGCTCCTCCTAGTGTTTAATTCATGGTGAAGTTTTAACTATTACAATAAGAAGTAAAGACATGAATATATAGAAATTACATTATTAAAAATGATATATTTGACAAATAATCACTTACCACCATCTCATGATCTCTCTCCATTGGGTAAATATTCTCACACCCATTCTTAGGCCTGCTCAAGCCTTGTATAAACCATAAAAATAGAAATTAAACTATGTGAATCAATAATGGTTTGATTTTTCACTAACTGACATCTATAACAACAAATGTAAATTGAAATTTACTAGTTTGCCTCATACCTCTCCTATCAGAGCCATCAAGGATTGTATAGAAGATGACACACCAATATCCATTGCCCTCATCACATTCCTATGTGTTTCGTCTTGCATCATCTAAAAATAAAACAACAAATTATTCAACGTAATCAATGATGTGCATATAAACTACACAAATCTATTAAGTACTTGATTCATTAGTTAAACTCTTTATTATATTACCTCTATGTAGGTTTGAGTAAATCCATTGCCACTAGGAAATGTTCCATCAAAACCTCCAATATTAGTTTGTTCAACATCCAAAATCGCATATTAAATTACCATTTGTAAAACAATGTTATTAACATGCAATAAATTTATAATTGTTTACTAGTTACATACCCCAATGATAGGTGTAATGCATAAATAATTTTATGGGGGGGCGGTGTATCTAGTCTCAACACTGTGACCCTACAATTTTATTAAAATCATAAAACATTTTTAGTTAATCTTGCATTTCAAAATCAAAATTTAATGAACATGCACTAACTTTTACCTAACTATCAATGCCATATGCCTCATGCAAAATGACAACTTCCCTCTCCATCTCCATAGCTACAAATGGATCCTTTGTACTAGTCTCCTGAGTGTTGGTGGGGTCATATGAACAAGTAGCCTTGCAAGATTGACACACATGTGTTCAATGACCACCACTCGAAGAATCCCCTAGATGGCATTGTAGATTAGGGATAGTATAATGGATGACACTCTGGGTCAAAGTTATGATCGCCTGCAATGTCTATATGTCAGTAGTTTCCTTCATGAAATAATTCATAACAATGTTCTCATGAGGTGTCCTAGCGACAACTCATCTAACTTTCCACATAGGATCTGGCTACGCATCGGGTCTATCCTAAGCTAACCCCCCACCTCTCCCCTAGAAATCCCTCATATCAAAATAATTTGGGATTTTTCTCAATATGAACTCACTGTATAGTTTCCTAAGGAAATATTGTGGGACCTCACAATTGTTGCATGGTGGGTAATCGAAGACCATGTACCACCTATCATAAAACTGGTCCCTAATCTATTGGCAGTGGCACCAATGGATAAGAAACCTCTTTGCATTGAGGGTAAGATTTTAATTTGTGTGTGAGTTGGTGAATAATGAGCACAAATCACCTTTTGTAATTTTTAAATCCTTTACATCTTTGTTTGATAGTTTATTTGCATAATAATCCCTAGCCGCCTACCTCCAATATTTCCATTTAGTTATTTGTTTGCTAATTGAATCTACATTTTTTAACATATCTTTCAATGAATTTTCTAGGGTCATTCTTTCTATGGTTGAACCATTTGGTTCACTCAACCTACTAATCAAATCCTCAATTTTTTTTTTGTTGTTCTCAATTTCACTCATTAAATTTTGTTGATTTTCAAGAGGCAGTTGAGTGATTGGTGGAGGAGGTTGTTTTTCTGCTTGATTTTGATCTTGAGGATTTGGTTGGTCTTCCTGATGAGGATCTTGAGGGTTTGTAGGTTGATTTTCATCTCCTAATTCAAACAAATATAATTCAAATTCAACCTAAAAATAACTAATTCAAAACAAACACCACAAAATCATTACCTCTCACATGTCCTCCTCCTCGTGGTGCCATCGTTGCGAAGAAATTGAAATTGTTGGTGAAAAAAATTGTTGAATTTCTCCTCCTAGAATGCAAGCACAAAAGTATGGGGGTTTTGGCCATGACTACAAGAAAAAAATAGTCGAAATAACAATGATAGTTTTTCACTTTTTTATTTTGATTTTAGCAAGAAATAACGCGAGAGCATTATAATGCGCTCACGTTATAACACACTCGCATTGTTGGTTTGTTGTTGTCAAGCCTCAGACTCAACACAACGAACCAATAATGCAAGTGCATTATAACGCGCTCACTTTATTGCTTTTCAAAAGTTTTTTTTGAAAGGTGTCCACAAAATTACTACCTATCTCCATGCACCCGCCCCTCTATTATGACTAAAATTGGCATTTCAAGTTTAAATTGGCATGATTGAGTTGATTTACTATTTTTTTTTTCTTCCAAAAGTGTTGTTCGAGCTTATACCCCCATCCTCAATCATAAGGAAATTAGTAGATTCCCTCATTGAGTTGACTCACCTAAGGGTTGCAAGTCAATTATTTATGTGGATCTCATTTCCTAGTGAAATAAAGGAAAATAGGTCCATCTATATCATTTTGGTGAACCCCCTACCTTCACACAAACAAAAAAATCAATATCAAAATTTTTAACTATTTATTATGTTTTTTGAGTTGTGATGTAGATGCATCTGATGGTACTGAGGAAAACAACTAATTTACAAGGGGAGAAAATTTATGTGACTTTTTCCCCAAGGGAAGAGAAAGTTATGAAATTATCCTTTAGAATTAGAAGGGAGATAAAACTAATAAAGGATATTGTAAAAGAGGGTAAAAACTTTAGTACTCAAATAGAATAGTACAAAGCACAAAAGTAGCAACAAACCCAACAGAGCGAAAAAACATCATACAAGAACTCAAGAAGTGTTCATACAAAATTTCATATCTTCTATAACCAAATCCTCCAAATCCTAAGCCATATCCCCAGGTTAACTATCCTGGTCATTAATTAACCAAGTTTCATTATTCTGAGAAGCCCATTTGGCCAATCTATTAGCCACCTTATTCCATTGCAAAAGGATATGAGAAAAGGTGAGGTATATGAGAGAAGGTGATAGAATCAAATAAATCTCCAAGACTGGTGATTTTCTTAACCACCACTGCAAGCTGCTAACTAACATCATCAAGCTACAATCTATTTATCAAATCTATCACCACCTAATAATCTGACTCATAGATAATTCTTTTCCAACCAAGGGCATATTCCCTTTTCAAAGCCAAAAGGATAGCCAAGGCCTCCATAAGGTTATTAGAGTGCTTCCCCCTATATTCCAAAAAGAAGAACACAACCACCCCAGAACTATCTCTGCCCACCCCACCAATGCCAATGTGCCCAAGATTACCCCTTGCAGACCCATCAGTGTTGATTTTCAAGACTTTGGTGGGAGGGGTCATTTAATGCCCTCCCCTAAAGACCTTCCCTCTAGGATACATGTTTGACCCAATCTCTGTCCTACCAGTACCACCAATGGAAATCCATAGACTATGAACCACTCCAGCATCATTAGGATCCGTCGAGACTAACAAATCACATTTAGCATAAAAATTCTCCTACAAAGCCTGAAGAATGCGGGACCAAACTTGACCCACCAACAAATTCTTATCCAAAAATATCCTTTGGTTCCACTCCAACCAAATGTGCCAAATAATCAGACTAGGACCAATAGACCACATTGTGTGTAGAACCTAGGTCTTCATCGAAGTAGGCCCAAATTTCTACCAAAAATCATTAAGAGAAGAAGGATGTCTACACTAAAAATTCAAGGCCCCCCACAAAAAGTGCCAAATAGTCATAGCAAAGGGGCACTGAAAAAAATATGAGAAACATTATCAAAATCTTTTAGATATAATAAAAAGAAAAAAAAGGACCTTGGAAGCCCCGCTTAGAGAGGTTATCCCAAGTCAAGCACCTGCCATACACCACCAACCAAGAAAATAAAATAAATTTTGGCCAAGAGAATTTCTTCCAAATATTTTTTCACCAAGGAATCTCGCCACTTCGCAAGGCTTGTCTATCCAAACCATGATACCCAACAAAAAAATTGAACTTTCCTTTCGGATTCGTACCCCAAGCCAACACATCCTAGTCTGGAAGAGAACAAAAGGCTCTAGTTGCCAAAATGGAGGACAACTCCCTCCTATCCTCTAAAGATCCACCTAGAGGCCACTCCTGCATATCCTTTCACTAGTAAACAATAGTTTGCCCCAAAGCTTGAGGGGATTTGAAATCCATCACTTTGCTCAAACCAGCTTGAACAAAAGTCCTACATAAATCTCCCAAGTGAGGATGCGAGGAGAGGAGAGGCAATAAACCATCCCAAGAGTGATGCCAAAAAAGAGCATCAAAACCCCTATTGCAGATCCAAAATAGGCCTTGCTTAACCAACAAATCCCCCCTCTTGAGAGTATCTGATATCATAGGACCTTTCCCCAAAAGACTAAAATGAGGAACCTCAACACCATCTACCCCCCCAAAATACTTGAATGTAAGGATCCTAGCCCAATACCTATGTCGATGTGCACACCATCTCCAATAAATCTTAGTAGCCAAAGCTTGTCCATTCTAATCTACCCTGCACAATCCCAAACCACAATTATTCTTTGGCCGAAAAACAACTTCCCACTTAATTAAACTCCACTTCCTCGAAAGGAAATTACCCAACCAAAGAAACTACCTACAGAGGCCCTCAAAATATTTGATGAAACTTGAGGGAGCAGTCAACAAAAAATGAGGAAGTCATCACACAACTCATGATCCAGTCAATCCACTCGCTACTGAACTCAAAGGCTCTAAATTTTTTAATCAAAAAACCCCATTTAATTCTTTCATAAGCTTTAGCCATGTCCAAATTTATAAACATATCATTTTCCTTTGAAGAGGTCATGGACTGGATAGTCTCATCTATAATAACTACTCCATCTAAAATTTGTCTACCTGTAATGAAGCCCCCTTGTTCCTGTGAGATCAACTTATCCATCCAAGGCTTCAAACGCTCAACAATTAGCTTTGTAATGATTTATACACCACATTACACAAAGCAATTGGTAAAAAAAGATCTAAAGAATCAACACCCTTGTATTTTTGGATAAGAGAAAGAAAAGTGGCATCCATTTCCCTCAACATTTTCTTATTCCTTAAATACTTTTACATAGCCTCCAAAATATCAAGGTTGATAACTTTGCAATATTCCTGAAAGAACTGAGTCGGAAACCCATTTGGGCCAAGAGCCTTCCCTTTTTTCAACGAAAACACCACATCCACCAACTCCTTCAAAGAAATAGGCTTAAGAAGATAGTAATTCATATCCATAGTCACCAGAGGAGGAATATAAGACAAGATAGAAGATTCTTCCTCACTTGTAGATAGGGTATCTTCAGAAAAGAGAATAGAGAAAAAGTGAACTACCTCACTAGAAATATCTCAAGAGGAAGAAATCTAATAGAACCCTCAAGAGAGTGAAGAGAAGAAATAATGTTTCCCTATCTTCAAGCCATCACTGAGTTATGAAAGAATTAAGTATTCTTATCCCCTTCTTGAGGCCAATCAACACGAGCCTTTTATTTCCAAAAAAATTCCCCACGAAGCTCTCATTCATCAAGGTCTTTAATCACACTATCCTCTAACTTGCTCAAATCTGCATCAAAACTTTGCTCCTAAATCTACTTGGTAATAGAATCCAGGCACTCTTGGGCAACCCTTTTATTTTGAAACACATTGCTAAATTGATACTTATTCCAATTTTTCAATTTATACTTCACATATTGAAGCCTCATCATAAATGAGTACATATCCATACAAAAAGTAGTTTGACCTTTGATCCAGCATCTAGAAACCAAGTCAGGAAGACTTGCCTCCCTGAGCCACATAAGATGAAAATGAAAAGTCTATTTCCTAGTACCACCAACCAAGTGGGTAGAGAATTTAATCATCCAATGATTTGAACCCCACCAATCTAAAATTTTAGAACTTGACAGCCACTTATCACCAACCCAAAAACTGGACACAAGAAACCTGTCAAGTTTTTAAAAAATGGCTTCCTCCAAAATCCTCCTATTATTCCAAGTAAACATTTCATTCAAAGTTTTGATATCCACAAGCCAAAGCTGAGCCAAATTATCCCTTAGAAGATCAAAGGAGGGGTCCAAATGAGGCACACCCCCTTTTTCTCCTTTAGAGAGGCAATTGCATTGAAGTCACTTACCATAATCCATCGAAGAAAAGGATTCAACAATATCAAAAAATTGATATGAGACCACAAGAAAATATTACCAAGGACATTCACTAGAGCATAAATTTTGTAAAGAAAAATTCATTCCCCAATCTCTAAACTAATCACAACAAGAGAAATAGAAAATCTACTAGAGAACCACCAAACATGAGAGATTCGTTGGGAATCCCAAAAGAAAGCAAGACCCCTAGAGCTACCCTATGTAGCCACATATTTTCATAAACCTCTACTCAAAATCTTAAATGCACACTATACCATACTATCTATAGATAAATTTCTCTCCTAGAGGAGAATCAAATCCAAAGAATGAGCAGAAACTAAGTCTTGAATAGATTTTTTTTCTAAGGATGCTATTCATACCCCTTACATTCCATGAAATCACAATCATCATGAAGTGTGAGAGAAGTGAGTATTCAATGTCATCACATACCTAGAATCAACCAATGTCGCACTAGCCAACTTAAATTTCTCCTGATCCTTCTTCCTATCCACCTTTCGGGGCTTATTAGGAGCACCCATTTTCAAGTTATATTGATGGAAACCCAAAAAATAGGAGAAGAATAAGGATTTTTTTTCCTACCATAATCTTGACATACCAAACCACCAGCTAGACTCGCACCTGCAATAGTAGAGATCATAGAAGTTCCAGCCAACACACAAGAGTCCCCAAGCTCAACAATAGGGAATGGAGCATTAGAGTCCATCACCGCCCCAAGAGCCTCCACAGGAACACGAGTCAAATTAGTGGTAGACATAGACTTAGAATCTTGAACAACTATTGAGGTAGCATCAACAAGAATGTCAGGAGATACCCCCTCCTCATGAACTAGCTTATCCAATGCATCAAACCTATTAAATGTCTCCTCCTCATGGCGATCCCATAGAGTTCTCTTGAGACCCTAATTTTTATTTCGTGATCTAACTAGCATAAACCCATCTCTATCTAGAGCAACCCCATGTATGGGCTCTTTACCTTTTGTTTTTTCCTTAGATTTGATAGAGCCATCCCATTAGTTGAGCTACTAGCACTAGAGACATGAGGAAACCTTCGCTGAAGATTACCATACTTATGACATTACCTACACCTAAAAGGAAAAAACTCATAATCTAATGGTTGAGTACAGGAGTTGGTTCCAACTGCCAAATCAATAGAATCTAGCAAAGGTTGAATCAAATCAATCTTTACACACACACGAGAATAGGAAAAAATCCTATTCTCCAGAGTTTATCGAGAAGGGTCAATAGTCTTTCCCAACAACATATCCATCGATTGAATTTATCTCATCTCCAACATTCAAGCAACAGCCAAGGAAGGTGAACCCAAACCAAGACCTTGGATGGAATTTCTTTCACCGAGTTAAAGCCTATATGTCATGGCTTAATGAATAGACCAACTTGATTATAGAAATACGGTCCACCCTCAAAATCTCTATTTCAATCTGAAATAAATGAGAGGTACACCAAAAATAAATTATTTGTAGCCAACAAAATATTGAAATCGCCCTTTGAATTCCATGTCTTACGAATCCACAAACCAAGGAAAGGAAGTGAAATCCTCATCCCAAAAAAATTACAGATCATAACATGCTTGATGTAATATTCTAGATCATCAACCACTGCTTTCGATTGAATCACCAATTTTAGACGAACTTGAGCCCTCTCCAAGCACCCATTTATCTTTTGTAATTTAAAATTACTAGTTCTAGGTAAGCCCACTCCAAGAGAAGACATAATATGAATCCCATCTCCAGCCTCCGTCGTTGTATCATCCCCTACCGCCACGGCTAAAGGAGAATTTGGGGCCATAAAAAACTCCCCCCACAACCTTATTCGAAAAATCCCCCACCAAATTTCAGTCGCTTCAAGACCGAAGAGGCTTACATGCAAGAGAAACGGTCAGAGAAAATGAACCACCCTACACCAATGAACAAACAAAATCACAACCCCACGCATGTAGGAGAAAGAAAGAAGCCACTCAAAACACCATATGCAGCAGTCCAAGAACCAAATGGGCCCCTAAGAAGGATGTGAATCCACCAAAAGACACACCAAGTCTATAGAAATTGACACACCCCAAGCCCACAAGAAGAAATACCAAACCAACGTTGTAATGCACAAAAAATAGCTAAGAAGGAATGCACCAAGCAACAATTTGAATAGTAAAGCTCCCATCCCCAGAGGCACAAGATAAACCCCTCCCCACACACAAAAAATTGCAAGCTAGAACCAATCTAGAAATAAATGAGCACATGCACTGAAAGGGAGCGACATACATCCTCAACCTCAAATGTCATGGGGGAGCATGCAAAAGTTGCAAAATGCCCTAAACATCATCAAATTTTATCCTCAAAATAAAGGTTATTGTGATCCTTTTGTTAAAAGAGCGATTAATAAAAAATATATATATAAAATCTTTTAAAGGGGGGGGGATAATTACTTATTAAATAATTATTAAAAGGAAACTTTTGGGAAAAGGTGTTATTTTTTGGAAATCACCCTTTAAGGCTTATATAAATTATTTATGTGAAACTTAGAAAGGCATGAAAAAAACATTCAAGGATGGAGATAATTCAAGATGAAAGTTGTTTGGTGAGCTATGGGCATTGGAGAAGGGGTTACACAAAGTGTTTGCAACTTGGGTTACAAAGTGCACTTGGGATTATCCTGGGCAAGGTCATTATGTATTTTTATTATTTATTATAAAGCATGTTGTATACATGTTGAGAAATTACTATAGAGAATTTTGTATAGTTGCCGAGTAATTACTCTAGAGCATGTTATATGCATGATGAGTAATTACTTTGGAGCATGTTGTGCACTTTTAATGAGCATTTTTCCATTGAGCTAGTAGTTGTGTAGAGTTCAATAGTGTGTTTTGTTTCGAAAGGAATGGTCTCCTCATAGATTGTTTCATAGTAAAAAGCTAACACCACTAATATCTTCCTAGAGTGAGAATGACCTTTCCAAGACCTATGGTTCAGATAAGTATTAAACTCAATTTCAAGATATTTATAATTATGAATGAGATGGATTTGATTTAATTGAATTATTTAATGTTCTTATTTCTTCTCTTTTAAGCATAATTATATTGTTGAATGCCAATTTAGGTATCCTTGATAATATTTTAATGTGCTTAAGTCTTAAACTAGATAACATTGGTTAATTAGTATTTTGTTGTATTTTAATCTAATTTATTAAAATTATTTATAATATTTAAACTTAATTAATAGCACCAATAAATCCATTGTCAAATATATATTAATTATTCAATTTTAAACATACATAAAATTAGTATTACACTTATTTTGATAAGAATTTAGTTCAAATAATCAAACAAATGTATATATAAATGTGTTGAGAATCGAATCAGCAATATTTTTATATGCACATTTAATCTATTGAGTAATACATTAATAACATGAAAGTAACGTATCAAATTGATTATCAGTTGTATAGGTCAAGCATATTAATAAATATGTAACCATGTTTAATACATTGGAAAATATTTATATAAAGAGAAATTTGTATTTTTATATATGAAATAACAAGGGCCAACATAATAATCATTAGATTTTAAATCTACAACATATTTATATATAAGCATTTAAAAGTAAAATTAAATAGAATAATATTATATAATGTGATATATATATTAATTATGGGAGCTTTTTATAAATTAGCTACTTATATATAATAAGTAGTGTATTTTTAAAGTATATAATGAATAAAATGTTATATATATATATAAATTAAGGGAGGCGTGGACAAGGAAATTTCTTGTTGTGACCTCCCCAAAACTATGGGAGATTACTCCCTTATGAGAATTGTAACTCCCTTATGGGAGTTATAGTTCTCATATGGGAGTTGTGACTCTCATATAAGGAGGTGACTCCCATATGGGAGTCATAACTTCCCTATGAGGAGGTAACTCCTATATGGGAGGCTCCCCCCATATTTTCACTTTTATCTTTAAATATGAAGAAAAAATCTTTTGGTCTCTAGAATTAAACAACATAAAGAAAACTATGACAAAAATTAAAAATAATATTTAAGAAAATCAAATAAGCGTAGCATATATATGTATGTATGTATACATGCATGAATGCATGCATGTATATGTATAAGGATATAAATATACATATATCTTAAATATATCAACAACAAAAAAGGATAATTCTAATAAAATACTTTTTAATATATTTTTACCATGAGAAAAAGGAGTATTTAAATGGATCAAAAAATAATATATATCCCATTCAAAAATTAAAATAATAAATTAAGGGGAAATAGCATGGGAGAAATGAGAGGGAAAAATATAAACTCCTTCCAAAAAACCTTGGGATCGCCTTCTCAAAATTACAATGTACAAACACAAATGAAGAGTAAAATGGGAGAAAAAGGTTTTCAAGGAAATCCTTATGAATTAGGATTCACTTTAGATTCCCTAAGATCTAAGCATAAATTTTAGACCTCATCCATGTTAGAAATCCGAAATAGATTGAATAACCCAAGGAACTTTTAAAGAGAAAATCAAAGTTACATGAACTGGAAAGACATAAGAATGCAAACCAGGACTTCAAGAGATTATGCAATGTCGATGTGACAATATTGCATTAGGATCTTCCAAGCTAAAAATATATGATGCAAATATGCATGAATAGATCCAATAGTATGCAAATAAAATTTAGGTAGTGATTTTATATAAAATTTAGGAGAGGAGGTAGATGAAAAATCCAACCAATAGGAATCAACCACAAAAAGTGGAAGATGTCACCAAAAGTAGAAAGTGATTCCACCCTTTAAGGAAGGGGACACCACACACATATATCTTAGTAATAAACTCACTTTATTAATCCAAGCAAGCTTAATTAAGTGTAGTAAATACCTAGGACGAAGGGAAAATAAATTAACCCACTAGGAAAATAAAAACCTACACCAACACCTCCCTTAAGCATAGCTTAGGAGGATGTAAAATATGATGGGTCCAAAAAAATGAGGCCATGTTAGGTATCCATGTACATATCAAATTCCCCCAAAGGAAGAAGAATCCTCTCCCAAAATAGAGAGAGAACAACCCCTATAATAGAGAGATGAAGAAATAGACTAAGTAGCCCTCCTAAAGAGGTCCAATGGTAGATGCCTGAAATTGGATGGAGAAGACGGTCCATGCTTGTTGAAAAATGTTCCTCCCCTTAGTAAGAAACAAAACCAAAGGTGTATGTGAGCTATCTCCCCACTTCTGAAAGGAATATGTAGGAAGAAAAAATCAAGATGTATGAAGTCTCTGAATTTTTCTCAAGTATCCCCATGTTGATGTTGAAAGCTACCACAATCAAATCAGGTGTGCTAGGCCACACTACACTAAAGATGAAAACTCAGAATCTCCTAGAGACTAATGTAGAGCATAATCCAAAGACTCAAATATCTCCTCTAAAGATTTATTCTCTAAATGTCGATCCAAAGTATCCAAACTAATGTCAAATTGAGATGAATGATCATGTAGAGAATGACCAATAGGGTCAAATTGTTCCCTCACGATAACTAAAGAAGAATTAAATTTATCAAAGAGAAGATTAATGCACTAAATAGTGTGTCCCAAATATATAATATATGTCTCCATAAACAAGTCTAAAATACTTGTCAAGAGATCATCCCAAGCTGAATTGGGAAGACTATATAGATATCTTGCTGTAAGAAGTCATTGGAAGCTTTCAAAGAACCAACTTTAAAATCTAAAGTAGCAATAGTAGATGCAAGGACAAAAGAGTGATCCTTAAAGAGAATATGTATGTCCTCAATAGTTTAATCTAGATCCAAAATGAGGGACTCTACAAACAAACAAGAGATGTCTGGTAGAAATTAGTCCCAATCAACTGAATCCAAAAGACATAACTGATCATGTTGTAATGTATCACTAGAAGCTCTCAATGAAGCATCTTTTGAATCTAAATCTACAATAGGTGATGTTAATGCAATATCAACTTGAGGATGAGAAGAAAGAGAAGTATTTGCGTCATCTGAATGTTCAAGATGTGTATAATACTTAAGCTCTTGCAAAGAATCAACATCAAAGGTATATTATCTACATCATTAAGTGGAATGAGGAAATTTTCAACAAGATCATCTAGGAATGGAGAAACATGAGGGTTTCAAAAAATCTCCCAAATCTTGGTCCAAACTATGTGAGGACATTCAATGCCCACTACAGAAAATAGAGTGTCATAATCAACATGGAAACCAATTGTTCCTATTACATGATCAACTCTATTACCCCATATATTCTTCTTATCAGGCATGTCTAGTTCAAGCATGAGTCCATAAAAGTAAGGCAAAAGTTTTAGCCATTTGAGATTGGTTAAAATTCCTTTTTCCAAGACTCATTTAATTTTGCTTATCCAAAACTATCATAGAAAGATGAGTAGAAAAAACCATGATACAATCCTCAAATGATTACAAAAGAACACCAAAAAAAAACATCAATACACTCCCACCCTTTTCACTAGTATCAAAGACCACCCCTCCCTAGATATTATAAGGTTGGCACTTTATACTTTAGTGTGTTTACAAAGATTTTTCCAACATACAATGCTTAATAGGTTCAAAATAGCAAAAATTATAAATTCTAGTACAAAAGGAATCTAAAATAAAGTCTAAGAAAATAACCTTATGGATGTGTAATATTTTTCAAGACCTTTTCCAATGCCTATTCATTTATGAAAATTGGAGCACAAGGGCGAAAGTTATGGTCTATTGAAGAAATTAGCACAAGACAACTTCAACATGAAATATCTGGTACAAAATGGAAAAACAACTTATCAATAGCTTTTTGGATTGAAAGTTCTAATCTCTAGCTTTCCATCTTATTTGCTAAAATCCAATGTTTGTAGCAAAAAGATATGAATTTTTGAAAAAAAGACTGAATTTTGCTTGTAGGAAAAAAAATTTCCTAGAAAAAAAGTTTTAATTTTAATATGATTCTTGAAAAATCTACTCAATATTTGTAGACAATAACAAAAACCCAAAAATATTTTGATGCTAAGAATGAAATCCAAAAAAAAAAATTATCGAGCAAGCTAAAGATGAAAAAAATGATTTTCTTTAACCTTTAGCAAGTAAAAAAATGATGTGCGACACTTTTTGGAAAAAAAAATTTCTTCAAATATATGCAAGATATTCAAAATCTAAAAGATACCCAGGTGAGATCTTGACCCTGGCTACAAAACCCAAAAATTGTTTTTCTCACAAATGAGTGGAAGCTAGATTTGTGAAGCAAAAAAAAAAAAAATGACTCTAATGACAAATGATTTTCTTCAAACCCCCACCTGCAACTATGTCAAATAATCTCCAATTTGGATGAAACAAAAGCCAAATCTGACTTTCTCAAGCCTTTTGGACACGTTGGAATAGTCAAAGATGTCAGTATAACTAGAAATGTTGCAATCACCCAGATCTCACAAAACACATATGCAAAATAAAGAGGTAATTAAATATTTGTAAATCCTTACTGATTCTCTAGATCATTCAAGAATGTAAGAGAAGAGCATATAGGAATTTACAAGATTTTTACAAGAAACTCAATCTCTCAATTAGGAATCTAAAAACTTAAAGTTCTCAAAACAAAATCTTTAATACCATGTTAGAAATCTGAAATAGATTGAATAACCTAAGGAACTTTTTAATAGAAAACCAAAGTTACATAAACTAGAAAATTATAAGAATGCAAACCAGGACTCCGAGAGATTATGCAATGTCGATGTGATAATATTACATTAAGATATTCCAAGTTGACAAGATACAATCCAAATATCCATGAATGGATTCAAGAGTATGCAAATACAAGCTAGGTAGTGAGTTTATATAGAAATTAGGAGAGGAGATAGGTGGAAAATCCAACCAATAAGTATGAACCACAAAAAGTGGAGATGGGCCACCAAAAGTGGAAAGTGGTTCCACCCTTTAAAGAAGGGGACAATACACACTTATCTCCTAGTAATAAACTCACTTTAATATTATTTTAAGAAAACTTAATTAAGTGTAGGAAAAACCTAGGACTAAGAGAAAATAAATTATCCCACTAGAAAAATAAAAACCTACACCAAAAATCCAATGGCTAAGATTGTATGCACATCAATTAACTTTAGCTAATCTTATTAAAATATTAAAATTTTCCATGGGGGGACAATGAGACTATCAATCATCACTTTAAGTTGTGACTTGAAGTCGCATTCTAAAAATATTTAATAAAGTAACTTTTGAACTTTAGTTTTATTCTAAGTGAGACTTTATGATGAATTTAATTACTTTAAATTTAGCTAAAGTCGAAAGAATTCCTATGTTTGTCTATATTATAAAGCCTTTACAAAATCAATTAATTAATTAGATATATGTGAGTTACGTATCCTTGGAGTAAATCTAATTCAAACTAGGATCATTAATTACAAATTTATTAAATTATTATTTTTAATTTGGATTTAATCAAGAGGCTTTCCTATAGATAAATCCAGCTTGAATCTTTGTATTATCAAGAAATGATTTTGAAATTAAAATTATATATTTGACCTTGGTATAACTCAAGAGTTATACCAATGTTTCAATTAAACCAAAGAGTTTGTGGGTAAATATGTTCCATCTTACCTTGTGATTTGTGTCAAATATCTCTTAATTAAATAATGCTCTAAAATAAATCAATTATAGGCAAGGTCAAACTTAGGATTTAATCCTTTATGAATCAAATGGATGCTAAATCTATTGAAAATAAAATCTAACCTAATATGCCTTTAAAACATTAATAATCATTGAGAAAAAAGGGGTTAATCAACCCTTCAAATAAATAATATTCAATTCAATTATCTTACATTAAGGATTTTTTGAAAGGTTATAATGCCATCGCTCAGAAAATAAATTGGTGATTATTAAATTACTAAATGATTCAATTAGTCAACTTAGAAAAAATCAAATGAAATAATTTTTATCTCCTTAAGAATCAATGAGTATGTAACCTACATTAAACCTGATTGAACCTAAGGTGTTCTTAAATTAATAATACATGTTGACCCTTGTTCATAGACTTTTGTCTTGCAAGTTTTATCCTAATAAAACTGAGACTTGTGTTAACCTAGTTGACTCAAGGATAGTACAACATGTAATGTTTGTGAGTAATTCATTTTGAAAAAACTTTTAAGATCACATCCACACTTGAGTAAAATGTTGAAATGTGAAGGTGGATACTCCATACCTTGGATAGGGTCCCTATGAAATTTCAAGCACATTGAATACTTGGAAAAGGTAAATTCTTAAATTAATGTTTCAAAAAAAATTTGGGATTTCTTAATAGAAAAAATTTTAGACATGAAATTCTATATATTGCAGTGTTGTAAATTGTCACCCTTGAAAGTTTGACACTATGTTTTGCTCCCCATAACTGCATGGACCTAATTGCACACCTAATTTATTCAATTATACATTATGTGGCCCATTTTAACATCTACCAAAAAATTGTATGTAGAAAACCAAAGCATTCATTTAATATTTTGTCCTTGACACCTTAAGTCCCACAAAATATGACTAGGATCTAGTTTCCTAGGGCAACTTAGTCCTCCTATTTTTCCTCCAAAATTGAATATGTCTAGTTCAACATTTTATTATTTGAATTTCAAATATCCAATGTCATATATCGAGATTTAATTTTTGGGAAATTAGAATAATTGCATATAAATACATAGTCATTTTATCATTTGAAGGACATATAACAATTTTTGGTTCTCTTGGTACTAAGTATATAAATACATAGTCATTTTATCATTTGAAGGACATCTAGCAATTTTTGGTTCTCTTGGTACTAAGTATATTGATCTTATTGGTTCTCTTGGTACTTATTATATTTGTCATTTTCTTGGGAAATTCATGATAGTGTAGTGTTACATTTAGAGCTTTGCATGGATTTATTGGTTGGAGGTGCTCATGGATACTTGGAGACTTAGGTGAGGCTACATTTCTCTCGAGTTTAGGGACACTTTCTTAAGATGATTACTCTTTAGATATTTTAACATGGATATCGACAATCCTTCACCTAAATATGGACATGAGTTCATGATGGACCTATATAGGAGATTATTCTTAGAGTGAGTCATGATGAGTTGGTTATCTTGGAGGAGAATTCATTCCCTACTCTTGGTCTACTCAGTATTTTATCATCTAATAGGTATTGTTTCCCATCCTATTTTCATATGTGTTATGTTTTATGCTTTATTTTTCATAGATATGGATCTTGATTTATGGTTATTTGGTTCTATAAGATTCATTTTGAGAGATGTTTAGCATGTTTATCTCCTTATGCATTTGATTTTATGTTATCATTCATTGATGAGGAGTTTAGGAGATTCTTATTGGGTTGATTTACTATTTTTGGGAATGGTTATCTTGATTTTGATCTTATTAGTTAGAACTCGGCTCACATCCATGTTGTTATTGCATGATTCATATGTTTCGCTTAATCTATGAGATTGAGTGGTTGGGTGTTGTTGAAGATTTTCATTTGGGGTTGTAAGGAGATCATACTTGACACAATGTCACACTTTTGAGGTGTTGGTAGAAGGAAATATTATGGTTTATAGGTTTTCCCTCTTCATTCTATTGTTCCTTCTTGGAGGTTCATGTTCATATGCTTTGGGAGCATTATGGTGACAAGTTGTGAGAGAGTATGAAGTTGTTGGAGTTTCATGTGTGGATTATTGTGATTGTTATTAGTAATTCATTTTTTGATAATTTATATCACACCTTGGTATAACATTGATTGGTAGAATTGATATTCCTTGGGGTGATCCCACAATAGTGGTTTACAATTTTTGGCCAAACTGGACACTGAAATGATTATTTTTAACAAAATCTTCACATTCGGGCACCTATAGCAGCTAAACCGTGAGGAATTTGAAGATGATCCAAACTAGAGTCTCATCAAATTTTGTCTTTAGATTCTTAAAATATTTTTTTCAAAATTTTTGGAATCATATTGCACTTCTTTTTCCATCTCCCAAAAAAATTGGTTTTTTTCAAAAAACAACATTTTTAAAAAGTGACGCTCATCGTATACAACATAATTTTTTTTGTATGAAGGATAAAATTGTAATTTTTTTGAATTTAGATTTTTAACTACAATATATAGTACTTTCATTTGATCTCATTGTTTTTTATTGAATATTTTTTCCTTAATCAAGTTTCAAAGTCAAATCAATTACAATTCAGACATAGGTGGACTGTATACAACATAAGCTTTTTTGTATGTATCGAAATTAATTTTTTATTTTTTTTAATGGATAAAGGACATCAATACCCAGCATGGACATATTTTTAAAAAATATATTTTGATAATTTGATATTTTTCACATGTGCAAAACAAAGAGCTTAATTTTCAGTGAAAATACTATGTTTAATAAAACTAAAAAAACACATACATAATAAAACCAAAACATAGAAAAATTATATTCATTGGATAGCTCCTTCTAAGGACTACCATCTTCTAGTTGGGTCTTTGAAGTATCCTCAATTTTCATCCTCAACCTACACTTCAAAGGGAAAAAATATGTAAGTTTTTTTGTGAGAGGGTGGGAAGGTGGGAAAAGGGGGGTTCGAGCAAACCTAAAGGGTTCGATCGAACCCCTAGGGGTTCAATCAAATCCCAGTTCAGTCAAATGAGGGTTTCAGTGAGCCCCCTTCCACACTAGAAAATGAATTTTTCCACATTCAAAGGGGTTCAATCGAACCCTAGTTTGAACAAACCCCTTTTGGGTTCACTCAAACCCCTCAAAATGATTTTTTTTTGAGTGGGGGAATTTTTTGGAAGTTTACTTTCCTCATTCAAATTGTAAACCACTTTTGTGGGTTCACACCTTGATCCTTTTAGATTTTTCATTATCCATGTAGTGGGAGTTCCTAGATATGCATGTTCTTTATTGGTGGGTTTGATATATGGAGCTTTTGATTGCATTTTATGGGTTGCTTATGGTTTTGGAATGAGTTTATTAATGTTGTTGATACTTAGGCAGTATGGATGGATGGATGTATTAGCATGTGTTATAGATTTTATTTATAATCATGTGGGTTTTTCATCTTTTTCAATAGATTGGAGCCTTTGTTATCAATTGGATTCAATTCTTGTGTTCTTGGATTGGTTCATCTTCACCTTGGAATATTCCTTTTCTTCCATAGGTGGCATGTGGAGGATGAGAGGTCTTGTTTGAGATCATGGTCACTTTGGTTTAATTATAGGTATCTTGATGGAATGTGAGAGCATGATGGAGATTCATGTGTTTTCATGTATGGCTATGATGAGGTATTTCATTGATTGACCCTTATGCAATGTATACAAGTGGGATAATGTTATGATTTGGTGTTGTACACCATTGCATAATTTTTCTATTAAATGTTGTAATTAAATAATTATTTAGTTTTGGTTCACCTATGAGGTGTGTTTAGCCACACTAGGTAATTATTTTGAGACCACTTGTATGCATATTGTAATATTGGTTTACTATTCAATTTGACGGAGATATGATATAATAAATTAGTATTGAGGAAAACATTTAATAAAGTGAAAACTTAGTACCCAATACTAAATGAGATGTTAATGATTTTTTGTTCACATGGTTTTATATTACCATTTGGTTGTATTTGTGTGAGTTCGTATCTACAAAATAAAACACATGTTTAGTGGAACTAAGGTTGATTGGGTGAGTGGTTTGTCATTACTAAGTCTTTTTGAGGGGTACATATGTGAAGAATGGAATTTTATGTGTAGATTAATGCTTGGACACATGGAGGATGCATTGGAGAGATTTGATTCTTTAGAAGTATTCATGGTAAATTTGTAAGTGCATGTATTATTTGTTTGTTGAATAATAGATGGAGAATGGATATTGTTGATCATAAAGGCTTATGCCTCTCCAAAAAACTTATGGGAAATTAAATGAGCAGGGAAAAATATGCTTCTCACTTAATACCTCCGATATTTTTTATAGAAATTTGGCTCTTCTCTGAGTTTGGGAAATGGGAAAAGGAAATGTAAACAATAAAACATAAAAAAAGGCGATGCGCCAACGCTTTTACAATATTTAAAAATCACAAGCTTTCCTCTATGAGTGACATAATAGACACAAAACACAACTTACCCTCATTATCAGGAGGAGAAAAAATAGTAGAGGCTCAATACAAGCACATATGCAGTCATTTAATCAACCCTCAAGAAATGTGTATTAAGATCCAAATCAAGCATAGAATTTCTAGATTTAACAGAAAATGTTCAAAAAAGATAGAAACCCTCCCTCTTAATATATATATCATGATAAAATGATAACCTTACATAGAAAATGAAGAAGTATAATGATATAGTCAAGTCTCTAAATATTAAGATTCGGTCATATACACAAACAACATGGAAATTCAACAACCAAAACTATTCAGATCAAGCAAGACAAAGTGTTTTATTCTGGATAAATATATAAAGAAAAAAATATTAATAAAGACCATATCATGCATAGTTTAAAATATTTCCTCATAACAACTCACATTTCATACTCAAATGATTTAAAAAAAAAATCGGATTCCAATCCGATAATAGTTTGATCATAAAAATAGATATAACATGCCAAAGTGAAGCAGTGTTCTATGAACTTAAAATAAATATTTCTATTAACTAATAGAACTAAAGAAAACTTTTCCAATAGGAAAAACTCAAGAACCCTTGCTACATGTTGCTCTTGTTAATATATAACTGCCCAAAAAAGAAAACGTCAACCTCCTCTAGAATTAACGACTGCTAGACATCCAAAACTGATAGCTTGGAAATCCGATTTTAGATCTTTTATTAGGTCGTCAAAATCCTACTCATCAACTTTCAGCTACCAAATTTATATCGTTTAGATATTTTAATAGTATTAACCCTTGTAATTTCTCTGATCCTTGCAAAACCCTCTCAGTCACCCCAAGTGACTTAGGCAGCACCAACTCATATCCTTTTACAGAGAAAAGGTACAATGCATCCCAATGGGCTCTTAGTCGAGCATTCCCTTTCTTTACCTACATGGAATAAAAGATGATGAGTCATAAGTGTAGATAATCTTAGCTGTGCAAAAATTGGAAGCAAGAAAACATTCGCCATATCAACACATGGTCTGACTTCTGACTGTAGAGAGTCTGATCATCTAGGCATGCAAAACCACCATGTGGTGAGTTGCGCATTCATTGGAAATACAAGCCTCTTATGCATAGATGATCCTGAGGACAAAAATAAAGCCAAAAAGCAAAAATATATAAAAGTAAAAATTGCTTCATAGTTCTAGCAACTCACAAGGGGCCTTCACTTTCGAAGGTGATAACCCAGACCTCTAGTTATTCTTGAAGTTTAAGAAAGGTAGAATGCAGCATCTCCCAGTCTATGTTGGTTTTTTGGTCAAGGCTAATGAATGCCTTATATGCTTAATCCAACTTGAATACCTCTTTGAAAGAAAAAAATCCCCATCTGTCTGAGACAACCCCTAATTGATAGTAAAGATGTGAAAGCTAGAGAAATTCATTCTCAATATCATCCACTGCTAGTGCTAAACCTGGGCTTGGAAGATCTATAAAAGTCTGAACCTTGTTTCTAACTTCCTCTGTAATCTCCTCGACTGAAAATACCTCTCCATATTCCAATAGGAAAGAAGGAAACCCATAACTGTATAAGATCCTGAAGTCCTTCCTGATTTCATCGACCCTCTTATTCAAAACCAACTGATTGTTCTTCATTTAGATGCCACCTTATGATAGTAGGAAAATTCACTTGCTTCACTAGAGGTAGCCTTTCAATCTGTAATACCTGCACTTCTTAGTGCATCGTTCATGGCCACACAAAGCTTAGAAATCAAATTTTGAGACTTGGCCAATCAAGGAGTGTATTTCTGAAGAGTTTGATCAGCCAATGGACCAACCCTTTCATTTATTTCTCAGGCATCTCTCAATAATTTTAAGGTCGACCTTAGGACATCGAGAAAAACAATGATTCACTCCTAGTAGGTAGATGCCACCCATTTATTTATAGGAAGGTTTGGATATTTCTATGTAGTAGCTAGCTCCTCCTATACCTGAGCCTCTTTTACCTTCAATCTTTGCTCTAGTTGATCTCTCTTGTCGAGGGATTCTCCTAGCTCTGAAACCAAATTTTGGGTTTCCTAAATCTGAGCATGTAAAGTAGCCTTGACCTCCCATTTATCACCTTTTAACTTTTTGATCTCCTATCGGGCCTTTTGAATCTCATCAGAAGCTTGAGCTCGGATGTTGTCTAACTCCTTCTTTATACCTTACTAAACATGTTGGTGTTCTAAAACAGATTGATGCTCAATTTCAATTTCACCCCTCAATATGTCAATATTAGTGTAATGCTACATACACTCATCTTGGAGTTCTACAAGAGATCATTTTGCTTCATTTTGTTGGTCTTGTACTTGCAATATGCAAGAAATTTCTTGATTTCAAGCTCTAAGCTCAGACTACAAATGGTTCATTGTCTCTTTTACATTCTCCAGCTCACCCTCACACTTTCTTAACTTGCGATCTAGCCTCTCATAATTTTTGTACACCACCTTCTGAGTGGTCTTCACTAGATCTACCTTATCGCATGGATGGATCTCATTCAAATCTAGACCTACTGCTTGAATGTCATAATCCTCCATCTACATTTTTCCTTCGAGTTGTGCAATGAGTGGCTTCATGGTGGTGATCCATAGAGAATTCCCCTCTTCATTAAAACATGTTTGGATCTTCTTAGAAGCTGGCAGCTTGGCATTCTTCTCTCTTCTTTTCTACTTTCTATTTTTTTGGGCCTGCCTAGTTGCATCAAAATTCTTATGAAGAATCTGTGGGGTATTAATACTCTGTGCTTCCATAGAAGCACCGGGTGGTAGACTAAAAAGAGTGATAGAAGGGGACACTTCAGATGTATGGGCATGCAGAGAGGCAAATGGAAGAGCAATCATTGAGAGTGACGAGATGCCAAATTGGGATTGGAGACCCAGAGTACTAGTTGGAGTTAAAAGAGTAAGAGACAAGGCAAGCAATTTTTGTTCGAATTCAAATGAACCTGGGGTAATAGGTAACATGGGTGACTCATCTTTTTCTATGCAAGCCCTAGATAGGGTGATTAAAGAGTCAATAGTGGTTGAAGCAAATATTGCTTGTTTGACTCATAGTGGCACATTACTTGGTGGATTAAAGATAGAAGCAGGTTCATTTAACACTAATAACTCAAGGTACGAAGGTGGAAGAAACCTTTCAATAGGTGGAGGCAAAGGATTAATCAAAGATGCAAAAGATGGGAGAAGAGGGGGTGCAAGACTTACCTGAATCATGACTATCTGAACATTGTGAGGAGTAGATTTAGCTTCTTCTTCATTTCTGATGGATGCATCAAACACATCCAGTTCCTAGACTCGATGTAACTTCATCCATCCAAAACTCAAATGCTCAAATCCTTTCGCAAATGATCGAGTTTAAGCTTGGCCTTCAATTTCCGCAGTTGATCCTCTTGGGGAGCATTGGGTTCTCTTTCCCTTGCTTCAGACACTGGTGGAAGAAATAGCCTATGAATTCTTCTTCTTAGAGCTCTTTCCCTTTTCAGACTCATGTGGTTGGGGAATATGGTGGGGAAGTTGTTCCTCTATTATTTTATGGCTGGACTATGGGTCTCTATTGTTGGAATTGGCCTCCCTATCATAAATATCTTCAAACTATTCATCATATGGCTGAAAATCATCAAGTTGCTTGTGAATTTTTCCCATTTCTTCTCGAAACCTCTAGAAGTCTACCATTTTTCATTTCAACCATCCTCATCGTTTCATCTGATTCTTTAAGGTCTTTCTTATCAGCATCTCCCTCTAATATATTTCTTGTTGTGTATAGAAATTTAACCACTTCGGCCACTTCATCGGTATGAGAGCCAAGTTGATGTATAAATCTATCCTCTCTTGTGTTGGGTTTCTCTTAGACTCCACATACTCTCGCATCTCATGCTTCATAGGAAGTTGCATTGACGGATTATAGTCCCATTCATCACATATGAGGACTAAGCCTAGGGCTGCCAAAAAATTGGTCAATTTATCTTGTGATTTGTACTTCTCTAGTACTACCCCGCTATTTTCAATGCAAAGAGAGAGCAGATACAACCTTGTTTTGTTCCTTCCCCTCCCAAATGCATTGTCGACAAGAGTTGTTTTTTGGCATGCTTCCAATGTGAAGACTCAATCTGTCACAAATCTAGAGAGTTAGAAAGGTTCTCTAAAAAAACCATGATATCTTATAAATGTAAAATCTTCCCCGAAGAAATAATCTATAGGGTTCGATGAGTTTTTAATCCATAGAAAAACCTCGAGAGATAAATGGTCGTTGGTCCGGAGTAACAACTCTTGCAACATTGGTCTCAAAAAAAGGTGTACAAACCAATAATAGCTACCTATCCTTGATTGGAGATAAGTCCATACATAAATTGGTTGAACCCAACCCTCCTCATCTAATCTAGACACAAGCTAATTTTTGTCTTAAAAATTGAAGTTCTGATGCACGATCAAATGGACGAAGAAATAAGAATACCTAAATTTAGATTCAACCTTGTAATTTTTAAGTTACAACAACATGTTGGTAGCTATTATATCAAAAAAATAAAAATATCTCTATTTCCACTCATTCTTGAGAATCAAAGCCAAGGCCATTTGAAAAGAGTGGACCTCCTCATCATTGTCCAGATCAAAAACCCAGGATACCATTGAGAAAAGGTCCTATGTGCTCTCTGAGAACTTCTTGAATGTCAAAGGAAAAAACTAAACGAACTCTAGTTGGTCTTTCCCCTATTTCATGATGATAGAGACTCTCGTGTTCATTTGATTCCTCCTAGTAGGTCTCCATATATTCTTTGATGAACATCTCGATATGTCGGTTTAAAGGGATACACAACATTTCTTGTATAGTTGGAGCAAAGATTACAACCTTAATCCTGTTACATGTTATGGTTCTGGTTTCTTCATCAAATCTTCTGCTACATGCATGCACCAATTTTGGGAACGAGTGTATGACAGGTATCATGAACTATGGAAACCCACAATTCTAGAGCTGAGAGGAAAAACTCTTAGAGTTAGCGTGATCTTTCATTCTTAAAAACGCTCCTTCTCTAAGATTTTTAGGGTTTCTTGTCAACCTGGGGTCAAAAACATTGTCGACGACATCTTGCACCACTTCATTTTAGCACTCTTATTTATCGGCACCCTTTTACAAAATTCGAAAGATCGGTCCTCAAACACTAGAGCATTGGCAAACAATTTTCACCTAGAAATATTGGAAAAAATAGGCCTTCTTGATGTAGGTTCAACTCTTCTGCTAGTCATTGTTGGTTCTACCATGATTGCTTCAAAATTTGCAGAGAAAATTTTCTAAAATGGCCACTTGCTTTTTGCTTCCCTCAAAGAAAATCTACTTTTCATGCAATTAATTTCCTAATAAGTACATGTAGTTAATGCTACGTCGTTACCGCTGGTCCATTTAATGTTGGCAATGAGGAGATACATGTGGGTAGGTGATTGGTATCCTTCAAGAATGCCAAAAAATCTACAGAAATGAATTTAGTACATTCCCTTCGCCACCTTTTTCTTTAAATTAATAAACTTGTTGTCTTAGGGGGAGTGATATTACTTATATCAATCTTTTCGTAGCAATACAAAGTACCCTTGAAAAGATAGGCTCATTAATTTGTTAGGCATTAGCGGATTAATCCATGTCCTTTATCCTATGCAAGTTGGCTGATGTTGATGATGGCCCAAGACACATGTCGAACATTTATCTATACGAGAATTTAAACTCAACGCCCAAACATTAATTCTCAAACCCTATGATAGATCTTTCGTGTGATCTATTCTTCGTTCACCGGCTACCATGATACTTTCTCATTGTTTTCTGACCAAGAATAGAACCTCTGATGTTTATTCATTCTAGCACTTATTTTCTATAAATATATATGCCACCTCAAGGTTATATTCATTCAAAAAAGAAAACATTTGAAGTTTAGCTATCTTTTCTATCTCCAATATTTCCTTTTGCTCCACTGCTCTAACCATGACTACTGGTCTAGGTACTGATGTTCATCTCCTCCCACATAGGCCACAATATGCCTTCATTGGGGAGATTATGAGTGAGATAATTAAGCACCTAGTGAAAGGGTGTAACCACTTGGGGGTGATTTCCTTTCGGTGGGTTGTTGGCATGGACTTCATTGAAGACAAGAACTAGATGCAGACCAATTGCAACGTCCTACCAAATTTTGTGGCTTCTCTGTTGGATCTAAATGTTGCCAAGACTAAGATAGTTGAGCTATTCCATCACATGTTCAAAATATCTTTGCTAGAAGGGCTCGGCAAAATAGTGCAAGTTTCTATCCTTAGTGTCAGCATCCCTAGCATGATGGTCCTTTGCAAGTTTTTTGACCATGGCATGGGCGTGCCTTGGCTTCCCTTTCTTAGTGACATTCACACCATGGAACTGAATAGCCAATGTGCCTTGTATCTACCTATGGCCACCTATCTCCTTTGGGAGTTTGGTGTTGATGAAGCTGGGTTATCCCACAATACTGGTTTACAATATCTAGGAAAACTAGACACTGAACTGATTTTTTTAACTAAATCTTCACTTTTGGGCTCCTATAGTGGCTAAACCGTGAAGAATTTGAAGATGATGCAAACTAGTGATTTGTGAAGCTTTGTTTATAGATTCTAAATTTATTTTTTTCAATTTTTTTGGAAATAAATTTCACTCTTTTACATCTCCTTTGAAAACAAGTTTTTATCAGTAAACAACATTTTTAAGGAGTGATGCTCACTGTGTACAACATAGATTTTTTTGTATGAAAGACAAAATTCTTTTTTTTGAATTTAGATTTGTAACTACGATATCTTACTAGTTCATTTGGTTTCATAGTTTTTTATTAAATATTTTTTCCTTAATTAATTTTTGAAGTCAAACCAATTACAATTTAGACATAGGCACACTATATACAACTTAACTTTTTATGTATGTATCAAAATTCAATTTTTATTTTTTTAATGGATTAAGGACATCAATACCCAGCTTAAAAATATTTTTTAAAATTTATTTTCATAATCTACTATTTTTCCACATGTGTAGAACAAAGAGCTTGATTTTTGGTGAAAATCCTACATTCACAAGAAATAATATATATATATAATAATCAAATTTAATTTAATTAAAATAATAATTTTTTGGAAGCTTATAATAAGGAATACATACTTACAAAAAATAAATTTTAAATGAACTCATTTGATCCCCCAAAAGGTAAATGAAAAGTTGTTTTTTATCAACATTTTGATAAGGGTAAAGGGGACTTCGTTATAGGTATGGTTTAAAACAAGCAGGATTATATCTAAAGGGGCTTGGTTTAAGGTGGTTTGATCAAATCCTTTTCAATTGGAATCATTTAAATGGAACTTTTCAAGGCTTAAATCATTATATTTTCTAAAAATATGTGATTTAAGCAAAAATCAGGATCTCCGAAAAAGTGTAAACCACTATTGTGGTAGCACTCAGCTCTTGCATAGTACGACTTCAAGAAATAGTTTGATCTTGTCATCTTTGACCATACCGAATGAGGTCAGTGTCCATGAATTATTCCTACTACCTATGAGTGGAGAAGAAGAAGAAGAAGAATAAGAAAGAACAAGAAAATAAAAATGATTATGGGCAACAAGCCCTTATCACAATGACTGGAGGCCTTTTTTATTTTTTGTGAAAACAACTCAATTTTTCTCTTTTTTTTGTATTTTTCTCAAATACCCTCTTTTGGGTTTTGCTCGAAAGAGATTTTTTGCTAAAATTTCAGCCTTGAGCTACCCCATATTGTAAATTCAATAAATTAATATATAATATATAATATATTTTTATAAATCTTCTACTTCTTCATTTATTCTTAAATCTAAAACTAAAATTTTTTACAAAAATTTTATATATTGTACATATTTATGAAAATTTCGAAGAAGGTCGTACTTTAATGGAATGGTTTCAGATGAATATCAATTATTGGTATCCCCAAAGCATTACCTTCCATATCTTCTAATTCATATGCATTCCTCTCTTTACTGATTCAGAAAGGGCCCTTCCACAATTCCTCAAATTTGGTGTGTTGTCCTAATTTTGTAGTGCATTCGTCATATTTTAGGACCAAGCTCCCTTCCTAGAAATCTGGGTCAGAATTTAGTTTTGTCGAACCATCACTTGACCATTTGTTGGTAGTTGATCATAGCTTCAAAATATTTTTCTCTTTTTTCCTCTAATTCGAGGAGTTCGACTATATGTACCTCCATTCCACCATTTTCCTCTTTTTCTATGGCTTTCAGTAATTGTAATGCAAGGAGTTCCATAGAGACAAGAAAAACTACCTCCTTTATGTAGACTAACTCATAAGGAGACATCTTTAGGATCTGTTTTGGTGTGATTCATCCTACCCATAGAGCAGCCCGTAGATGTTCATGCCATTCCCCTTTCCGTTTGGACCCAATGTGCTTGATTAACCTAATTAGGTTTTTGTTTGTTGACTCTGCTAGACCATTCCCTTGCAGATAGTAATTTGAAGAGGTTTTGAGGTAGATCACATTTCTAATGGAGAAATTCAACACCTTCGAACCTACAAAGGCCCTAGCATTGTCAGAAATGACAGTCTTTGGTGAACCGAACGTAGTCACCAATCTCTCTATAAAGTTAACAATCCCACCCTCCATAGCACCTTTCAGGGTGATAGATTTTTTCCATCTTATGAAATAATCAATTGTTGTGAGAATCCACTTGTGACCACTACTAGAGATAGGATTTATCATCTCAAAAAAATCCAAACCCTATTGAGAAAAAGGTTCTTCAATTACTATGGGACTTAAAGGAAAAGCATATTTTTTCCTCTTGCCAACAAAGAATTGACACTGAGTGCATTTTTGCACCAAACGGTGTGCTTCTAAAAAAATTGAATGCCAATAATATCTCGCTCACATTATTTTCAAAGTGGTGGTTTTAGCAGAAAAATGTCCTCCCTTGGGATTGCAATGAAATTCTAACATAATCCTATCTAATTGACATTTGTCTAAGCATCAGATTAACACTTTGTCATAGTTTCTCTTGAATAAAACTCCTCCCACCAACACATAGCTGGTGTCTTGAAGTTGATAGTATCTTTGTTTGCAGAAGGGGAGAGCTTATGGGTAGTACCCTTTTTGCATTTATAGTGTTTGATCCATCACACAAGATTCGTCGTATTTAATTTTGTTTGAGAGGACTTGATCAATCTCCTTGTCGGGTTTAGAACCCGACTCTCATGCAAGATATTCACACATGCCTCTTCCTCACACAAACTTAGTTGGCTTGATTTTCACATCATACTCTAGGATCTTTGTGATCCAATTGGCTATCTTTTTGGTTATCTCTCCCTTGGTGATATATTCCCTTAAACTTGGGTGAGCGACCAAAATAGTGATCTTATTGGCTAACACCAAGTGTCGAAACCATTTGAGACTCTTGACAATGGAAAAATATTTCTTCTCTACAAATTTATATATGACCTCATAACCTTTGAGGGTTCTCAAATGAAAATAAATTGGATTCTCTTTGTTTTCTTTCTCGTCCTTTTTGAGTGATCATAAAGGCTATTCTATGTTGACCATTGTATACATATAACAAGATATTTGTAGAAAAATCTAGACTAGCCAATACCAGAGTAGTGGAAATAGCCTTCTTTGTCTACTTGAAAGCTTCTTTGCCCTCGGGGGTCCATTTGAAAATTATATTCTTCTTTAGCATCAAGGTGATTGGCCTTGCAATACCGACAAAGTCAGAAATGAAATAACTGAAAAAATTAATCTTTCCTAAGAAAGATTGTAACCTCTTTTGGTTCATTAGTAAAGGAAAATCCAATATAGATTTGACTCTCAAAGTCTATTGCAATTCATTCCTTGGATACCACAAAACAAAGAAATTTACCCTGAGGTACTCCAAAAACATATTTTTTGGGATTTAAAGAAATACCAAACTTTTGGCAACTCTAAAAATATACTCTAGGTGATCGAAGTGATCAAACTCAACTTTTGAAAATATGGTCAGATCATCTAGATAAATTAGAATGATTGAATTGATCAAACCAACAAAAGCGATGTTCATGGCCCACTGGAAGGTCGCACCAACATCTGAGAGCCTGAAGGGCATCTTTGCATATGTGAACGTTCCCCACTTGGTGGTAAACATTGTCTTGTGTTGGTTGCTCTTATTAACCAACACTTGATTGTACCTTAAAAAACTGTCGAGTAATGAGAACATTTCCAACCCGACCACTATCTACAAGATCTTCTCCATGAATAACAAAGGATAATGATATTTTAGCGAGACCTTATTTAGGTCTTGAAAATTGACACACACTTGATATCACCATTTTTCTTTTGAACCAGTACCAGATTAGGCACCCAGGTTGATTGTTTAATTGGGTAAATGATTCGAGACTCGATTAGTTTAGTGAGCTCCTATGCCATCAGTGCTTCGACCTTTGGATTGATGGGCCTTTGCTTCTATCAAACATGCTTTGACCCCTCCACCAAGTCGATGGTATCCTAGATTATACCTAGGTTGTATCCTCTCAGATCATCGTAAGTCCATGTTATAACTCCTTCATACTTAGAGCATAGACTCTTCAACATTTCTTTGTCTTCCCACTATACATTTCTTTCGAATTTCAGCCTTTTGTCATTCCCGACATCCAACTCTTAAAAATTCTTCTCGTTGGTTGTGAACCTTCACTTTTTATTCCTCACATCTTCACAATCAAAGAGATTCTCAAGGGAAATGAAACCTTGAGGAAGTTTGTTACCCTTCAGCTGAATGATTTGTCCTTCAGATTTTTGGAACTCTAATTTCAAACTATCGGAAGGTCCTTCAGAATTTTCAAATACTTTCCAGTTTTGGTCATTGTCAAGAATTGATGGTCAAACAATAGTGTGACTTGCACTTGTTTTGAAGTCCAAAAGAGGATCAAACTGTGACCTAATGGAGGCCATCTGATCTACTATATCGTTCAGGGATCAAGGAATAACTTATAAGTTCAAATATTCAAATCCCTCAATTATCCCATATCTGATGTCTTCATCTTGATATATTTCCCTGCTGCCTAGCCATGGACTTGGCTTACCACTAGCTCTAAATCTCCAAATGCTTGTAATATTTTAGCACCCATTCACTCGACAAGGGAAAGACCAAGGATTAATGCTTCATATTCTACATCACTATTTGAGCACCAAAACTAGAAATGATAAGCCTTAAGGATCTCAGATCCTATTGGAGACAATAATCAAACTCCTGCCCCAAAACCATCTTTTCAGTTTGCACAGTAAAATTACAAGGTCCACAAGTGATTATCCATTAGATCATTAGAGCTTATCTAATCTTTTACTAGCTTCATATGGATCGTGTCATCATCAAATATGACATAAGTACCTAGCCTTATGGCAAGGAAATTGCCAATTGGGCCAAAGTCGATGAACTAGCTTAGGAGGACCTCCTCTTTAGGGGTTCATGTGCTTGTGTCCTCTTCATATTCCAACATTTCAATGCAATACCCTTCTTGCTTTGAAAAGGAAGTATGTGCAGCCTCAAAATAGGGAACACCACTAGCTGATACGTGTTCTAGATATAAAAATTCTGAAATAATATTCATCTTTTCTCCATGCTTGGTTCTCAAAATCAAATGGAACCAATCCAATTCTAAATATCCACCCAGATTTGCAATGAAATCTCTAGAGAGACACATCTCGAAGACCGGGGGAATTTTGATTATTACCATCTCTTGTGAGACTGTCTAGATTGGACACGAAAAGAGGGTTAAAGATAAATATTTTATCTTACCAACTATCAAAACCTTCTTTACATCTAACTTCATAATTCCCTTCTCTAAAGGTTCGTACTTGAGAATTAAGGCAACAAACACTTGCTTTGGCATGACTGTCATACTGGCTCCCGAGTCAATCATACTATTGTGCATGAGTTTGTCCCCCACAATTAATGTTAAAAATAAAGGAGTGGGCTTCGGCTTACTTACCTCTCCTTCTTTTACTTTTTTCACATCATTTGTATAGGTCATGACCTTTGGAATTTGATGGTTTGACATGGGGAGCTTCTCTCTATTCAGATCACATGACGAAACTTGATCTGTGTGCAGTTGTGGTTCTTCATTTTTTAGCTCTCCCTCAAGAAATGACTGTTGTTCTGAAATAGATATTACATGCCATAGAGACATGTTAAGAAACACCTTCTTCATTTGCTCCACCATGTTAAGAATTCTGACTGGTTGAATCTTTGGTCTGAATAGTGGAATCTCCCTAGGCTTCTATGGGAAGCAATCCATCACAATCTGATTCAATGTTTTATTAGGCAATTTGTCGAGCATTGACTAAATCTATTATTGTATGGGTGACTGAACAGTCAGTTGGGTCCATTTTCTCTTAGATGATGGTGATTGATGAGGCTGAGAATGGGGGAGAGACTATGGCACATATTCCCTGATAAGTCTTCTCTTGGATCTAGTATTATAATCCAACTATACCCATGAAATGTTGATTGTCGAGGCTTCATTCACTAACACCACATCCTATTCTTCCATCCAAGAGAAAAGAACCTAATCGGGTGCTATGTCCAACTCTTGTTCTATGGAATTTCTTTATATTTTTCCTCTAAATCAGGTGTTCTCCATCTCGAGAGACTCGTATTCTTCTATGTTGGTTTGTATGCCTTTGTTCCTCTTCTTCACTATTCTTTGCTGCAATTTTCCTCTGGGACAATTCTGAGGCATGTGGCTATCATTGCAAGGAAAACACCATGTTTTTTCATCATTCGCCAAGTTTTTCTAGCCTGGTACCAACTCTTTGCTATGGCTATATTTTATCGTTTTCAATGGAATATTAACCAAAACTATTTGGTTGCTGGAAGATTCTTGTAGACCTCCCCAACCTGAGGATCATGATGTGTAATCTGTTGATTTTGTTGATAGAAAGGTCTAACCCTTTGATATGTCTAAGTTTATTGTTTTGGAGGAGCTTCTTGCTGACACTTGATGAGAATTAGCTCATTAGTAAAAGATTGCATCAGGCTTTTCATATCATTAAGGTCTGTTGCCACAGAAGAAGAACTTCACATGCTCAGTTATGTGGTAGGGTACACATACATAGATTAGGGTGGAATTGAGCTCATCATTTCGGTTGTTAGATTGTTTGGAGAGGACTCTCCTTAGAGGAGATCACCTGAGATTTCAAGAAAGACCGGCATCAATGGTCATGGCAGAAGTTTTCCTATAACTATCAAAATATTCTTCGTGGAGACCGCCAACTCGTAGGCATCGAGTAGAGTATCTCCTCCCATGGAAGTTATTTGGATCACAATATCCAAATTGATGGCTTTCAGAAATAACATGAAGGCCAGAATAGTTGGAGGTCATGTAGTAGTCAGGATTCTTTATCAGGTTTTGTTAAACCTTGTGTTAAAGTCACTCATAGCTTCTTGCGGGGCTCTTTTGATAGAAACCAGTTGATGTAATAGCGAGGAATGATCTCTCTTCTCTAAAAAGAATTTAAAGAGATTTTATCCAAGATTATCCCATGAGCTAATAGAACCGGAAGTCAAGGATTTATACCAATCTTGAGATTTTCCTTTGAAACAAGCAACTAACAATCTCATGACAATATTTTCATCTATGATATTGTGCACCCTACATACCTCCACCACATCTTGCAGGTGTTCAAAAGGGGTCTTAGAATCCTCTCTAGATAATTTTGGAATAGCCTTAAGGGTATTAGTGAGGATGGTATGCTAGACATCATGTGGAGCAAGTGGTTGCAACGGACTACCATTGTCCCACGTTACAAATTTTCTAGGAGCAAGAGGAAGTGCATGGGCCATAGAGAAAATATCCATGTGAATTAGATATACTGGTATTCTTATTGGAAATTTCAGCCTCCAAGCAGGGTAGATAAAGTTCTAAATTTTAGAATCCTACTTCTCACTCTTTTACTTCTCACAGGTGATACAAAACTTGCAATTATTCTTCTTCTTGGTACCAAGGTTGGTAACTGAGAGTACTAAAATTTATCCTTTGATAATGCTCTTGTTTGGATCTTGGGCATAAAACTTCGAGATTCCTTCATCTAGTCTAATCTAGAGATATTTCTTACCTTTAATCAAGCTTTTGGAATAGGTCCCATCGAGAGTGCCAGAAAAAGAACTGTTGATCATAAAGGCTTATGCCTCTCTAGTAGTCTTATGGGAAATTCTGCGAGTGGGGGAAAATATGTTTCTCATTGAATGCCTATGGGATTTTTATAGAAAGTTGACTCTTCTCTAAGTTTGGGAAATTGGAAAAGGAAATATAAATAGTAAAAGATAAAAAATGGCGATGCGCCAATGCTTTTACAACATTTGAAAATCACCATTTTTCCTCTATGAGTAACATAATAGACACAGAACACCACTTCCCCTCATTTTTGGGAGGAGAACGAACACCAGAGTCTCAATACAAGCATAGATGTAGTCACTCAATCACCCCTCAGGAAATGTGTATTAAGATCAAAATAAAGCATAGAATTTCTAGATTTAACAAAAAATGTTCAAAAAAGATAGAAACCCTCCCTCTTAATATACCATATCATGAGAAAATTATAACCTTACAAATAAAATGAAGAAGTCTAATGACATAGTCCAATCTCTAAAGATTAAGATTCATTCATATACACAAACATGGAAATCTAACAATCAAAACCATTCAGATCAATCAAGACAATGTTTTATTCTAGACAAAGATATAAAGAAATAAATACTGATAAAGACCATATCATGCATAGTTTCAAATATTTCCTCAGAATAAATCGCATTTCAGATTTATATGAACTTTAAAAAAAGGATTGGATTCCAATCTGATAATATTTTGATCATAAAAATAGATATAACATGCCAGAGTGATGCAGTGTTCTATGAACTTAAAAGAAATATTTCTATTAGCTAAGAAAAAATTTCCAATAAGAAAACTTTAGGAACCCTTGCTACATGTTGCTCTTGTTAATATATAATCACCCAGAAAATAAAATGCCGACCTCCTCCAGAATTAATGACTTCGAGATGTCTAAAATTGATAGCTTGAAAATCTAATTTCAAATCTTTTATTAGGTCATCGAAATCCTTCTCATCAACTTTCAACTACCACATTTATGTAATTTAGCTATTTTAACAAGATTAATCCTTGCAGTTGCTCTAATCCTAGAAGACAGTCTGGAAAAACCATTTTTGTCACCCCAAGTGGATTAGGCAGCATCGACTCATATCCTTTTACTAAGAAAAGGTACAACGCATCTCGACGGGCTCTTAGTCAAGAATTCCCTTTCTTTACCTACATAACGTAAAAGATGACATGTCGAAAGGGTGGATAATCTCAGTTGTGTGAAAATCAAAAGCAAGAAAATTTATGCCATATCGACATGTGGCCTGACTTTCGACTGTAGAGAGCTCAATCATTGAGGCACACACAACCACCACATGACGAGTTGTGTGTTTGTCAGAAATGAAAGCCTCTTCCATGCAAATGATCCCGAGGACAAAAATAAAGCCAAAAAATATATATATATAGAAAAGAAAAAATTGCTTCACAGATACTTTTGGAGGTTTGGATTTTCCCTCTTGAGGGTTTTCCTAGGTTATATCTTTTGTTATCTTGTGGATTTTTTGGTTGATCTATGCATTATGGTTATTGTGTAAGCTTGCATGCATGCTTTTCCCTCATGGGGTTATGTAGGAAATGGATTAAGAATGTGGGTATGATGCATTATTTCCTAATAGTTGATTTATAATTTTTTTGATATTATAGTATGTTGGAAGGTCGATATCAAAAATCTAGTAATTTCCCTACCACTGAAATTCCCCTAACACCTAAACCAAAAAAATAATCATCCTACATAAATCCAAATGACCTCATATTTACATCCTAAATTCTAGATCAAAATAATTGACAAAGGTTTTGGAGAATATAAGATCAAATATTTCTTTCATAAAATCCATATTTCTATTTCTCCTTAAAACTCATGTAAGGTCTAATATAAATTAAAAGAGGTGAAAATAGTAGTGCAATATGGCTTGACTACTTTCATTCAACATGGTTTCCTTGTAGATGAAAATATTGAATATGAAAATAATTCTTAGCTCTAATATGATTAAAATATATGATCTTGCTTAAAAAATAAAGAGTATCTTGTTGTAAAAAATATGTAAGAGAAATAAATATAATTGCATAGTTTTATGTTGTTATTTCATACTTTTATCTTTATTCCTACTGGAATTTGAGATATTACCTAGACCTTTCATTTATAACTTATGATTTATGAATTTCCATGAATTTTAGTAGGATTAATTGTTTAAATTATATGGTTGTTAACATTTATATTGTCTTATAAAATAAGATTAGCATTTGTAGCAAGATATATGTCAACCCATAGCAATGGGTTTCTCAACCCATCACATAAGGACTATAGTTTGGTGCAAAGGAAGAGTCAAATCTACTCTAGTGTAACCTCTTTCAAAGAAGATAGAGGTGATCATTTAATGATCAAATAATGAATTACCAAGAATTAATTTCATCTTTCAATAAGATAGCCTAGAGAAGAATTCTACTCTCAATAGGACTACGAATTATAACATAAATATGTTCTATTGAACATGTTTTCTGTTATAAATGGTTAAAACTATTGAGTACAAAGTCCTTTTTTGATTTCTATACTCATGTGTTATAGTTATTATTTTTTATTTTGAAACTCAATCATCTTCCTATTCTTGAGGAAGAGTTGACCTTTATTTTTTAATTTGTTTTCAATTCATAGATAGTTGGACTCCTTCGCAAACCCTATATAGTGGGTACCTTATGGAGGAGGAGATCTATAAATGATGGTGTTATATATTGAATAATATTGTTAGATATATTTTATTTTAACAATTATCTGTGATTAATATTCAATAAAGAATGAATACTTTGATAGTATATTTTTTTCAGTAAGTGATGAAATAAGTTTTGTGGATGTGAAAACTCAAGTAGGTCACTTGAGGTACTGCTAAACCACATTAATTTAGGTTGGTATTATGTGTTGTGAATGTTAGAACCAAAAATTTCCATTAAAATCCTAAATATTTTTTCCATTTGATTCCTAATATTTCACTATCGTTTCATAAATTTTAGCACCATTTAAAAATCCAAAATTGACCTATTTATTTCATTTTGGTCATACTAATTTCCTTTCATAGTCTTACCGCTTTACCGCTGCCTCCCACAATGGTCTCGTGGTATGATAGTGATGGATAGCAAGATGACATGAAGTTTTACTGCCACACCACACACGGTCAATTTATTGACCATGGTATCACGGTGGTGGTGAGATAACCGGTAAGCAACAAGGTGATGAGAGAAGGCGGCGGTGCAGAGTGGCTACTATGGTACCATGGCCATTTGGGCTCGAGACCGCGGTGACTGTGGTGATAGTGAGTGAGCAGTAAAGATGATGGTTAGCGCCTATCACGATACCGTGCATAGCAAACACATAGACCACGATGATTGAGGTGGACGATGAGACAATCAATGAGACATCAGTGAAAGGTTACCTCTCAACCCTAGGGGTTTCTATAGAATACCGTGATAAGGTGGTGAATAGGAAGTAAACAACAAATGAGTGGTTAGGGTAGCTACCATGGTACCGCTGGCGGTGAGGCCAGTGACCATGGTAGTATAGTGAGCAGTCAGGGTAGTAGCCAAAGTTAAAGTTATGTGATAATTAAGGGGAGAAAAAATGAAACGACGATGCCATGGGTGGTGGAAGGATAGGTAGTAGTAGAGTTGTAGGGAAGAAAGAAGCTATAGAAGTTACCTCTATACCGCAGTCATTCAATAGGTTGACTGCGGTAGAGTGGTAAGCATAATAAAAGCTACAAAGATGGGAAATTTCATGGAAGCTAATAAAGTGAAATGCACAAAGCGATAAAGTAGTACAGGAAAAATTAAAAGGCAAGATATACGTAAAAATATTTAATTTTTCGAAAGGAAATTCAATTAAATATTTTAGTTTGCTATCATGAAATTTCAAACGACTGGAACAGAAAATGAAGGGTCATGACCCTTGAGATGTAGTGTATAAAATCTATTGAAAATCAATTGAAAAAGGAGAGATAGAAGGTAGATAGCAAGAAGTATAGGATTTCTTTTCATAATGTTTTTATTCGAAGAGACCATGTTGCATGTATAAGATTTGAGAAAGATAATGAAAAACCATTGATTCAATGATTCTATTCTAGCATCAGTTGTTTTTTTATTTTCTACAATTACTTGATTGTCTCCAACTCAATGTTTCTCGATTATCTAAGTTGAAATATCAAGTATATGTTTAATTTATCAGTGCACATTTTTTGTATCTATGTGATTTGATTACTTGGATCCTTTAAATAGGAATTAAATTCCTCTTAGTCAATTATAGTAATCTAGGAATGTTATTTGGATCAGTAAGAAGAATAAGATAATTAGGATTGATATTTTTCCTCAAGTAGGGATTGTTAATCATATTCTTGCATTTTTATACAAGTTATAAACTTATATTTTTATGCCAAACAATTAGAGAGCTTGCTAGAAATAAGTCATTCATCTGAAACTTTCATTTGACTTCATGTTACCCAACAAAGCACTAGTCTCCTTTATTTCTTAGTTTTATCCATTTCATTTGACATCTGTTAACTAAACATATTAGATTATACCTAAATATCACTTATACAATTTATACCAAATTTAGATCACATCTCTCCACTGTCAAATTGCCATTGTGGATAGATTGGCCAAGTAGGAAACATGGCTCAAAATATGCATCATTCACATAGGTACACCTACCTAGGTTTAGCGGAGCCTTAAGATCAGAAGGTTCAACTATATTGGTTGGCCTTGTTAGTTGGCCAATAACGTTGTGAGAGCTTGGCAGCCTCTCGTGGTTCAAACCAGTGTTTTGAGACCCAACAAATTGGCGACTCTACTAGGGAGTAATTTGAGAAAAGTCTAGTTGTAGGCAGCCTTTCCATATAGATTCATTGAAGAGAGATTCATAGTTAAGAAATTTGAAAAGTGACTCTGTTGGGTGAAATAGTAACATTTTTTCCCACTTTTAAAAGTGGGTGGCCACTCTAAATGAACAAGTGCATTGAGACTAATAAAATAAAATATAGATCGGAAAGAAATCATCCTAGAGTTCAAACTATCAAAATTACTCATAACATGTAGGGAAGAAGGTCTTTGTATAGATATGGTTATGGTCCTAATGACAAAAGTAAGTGGACTTACAAAAATGATCAAGGCAAGAAAGAGTCTAATGAACTAGGCCTAGCAATTAAAAATAAAACTTCAAAACTACCGGTAGAAACACATAATTCATATGATGCATTGACAAATGAAAACAACCCATCTAAAGAACTTCACACTCCAAAGAAGAAGAGAAAACCCCTTTGGAAAATGGACCTTGAGAGGGTTGATGAGTTCATGGCTGATTTTGAAGCTTAAAAAAGGAGAGAGTTTGGATATGATCATAAAGAAGCACTTTTTGAGGAAGGACTTGAATATGAAGCAACATCTAAAGAAAATCATGAACTTATGACCCAAAATGAGATAGATGCATAGTTGGAGCGCATGAGGCAAGAAACAAAAAGATCAAGAGTAGAATATGAGCAAAGGCTTCAGGCAATGAAAGAATTTGAGAAATTGAAGTTGCAAAAGACTCATATTAAAATGCCAATGGTTGACTCACCCAAACATGTGCCCCCTCATAAAAATAACAATATGAGACTATCAAATTCCCCACAGGCCCACCAAAATCAACCAAGGAACCAATGTAGACATTAAAATGCTCCACCACAACATAAGGGTGTTCAACCGCATCCTTATCAGAAACGCGTACCCCCACAAGGTCAAAAATATGTGGTGAATAGTAATCCATTGTACCAACATCAACATTTCCAAAATCATCCTCCATAATATACAACTATGATCAGGCAGTTTGATTTGGCCAGATTTCAGATATACCCTTGTCCTATAGATAGCAATTGGAGAAGCTTTGTCCCTAAGTTCACAAGAAGTGGTGTACTCACATCTGAGGAGCATTTGAGAAGATTTAATGCATTCATTCAATAATTGGATATTCAATATGAGGATCTGTAGATGAGATTATTTATGATGTCGCTGATTGAAGATGCCAGAAACTAGTTTAACATTTTACCAACAACATCCATTGATTCCATTCCTATATTTTATGATTAGTTTCTCCAGGAGTATGGGAATCAATTTGCATCATATTTTTCTTTGCATGAATTGGTAACTATCCAAAAGCATCAAAATGAGTCATCTTATAACTTTAATTAGAGGTTTTCCAAACTACATAATAAGATACCTTGTGGATCCAAGTTGGCTGATCCTACTACATTAAGCATCTACTTGAAGGATTTTGATCCCAAGATAGGATATGAGCTTAGGAATAGAGATCCTAGGAATTTGGTTGAAGCTCAGAAGATAGTACTCACAATTGAGAATAACAGGAAGACTACAAGGATGAATTCTAAAAGGGAAAACCCTAGGGCTCCCCCATATGCTCCCCCAAATAGACAAGAGAATACATATAGGAATGAAATACCAAGGTTAGATAGCATGCCATATAATACAAACTGGAAGGATGGGAAGTTGGTAATTGATAGACCGAGGAAAAAAGAAACACCAGATCCATTAAAAAGGAAAGGAGCATATATGGTAGATAAGAGTCCTTGGTGATCACTTTTTTATGCACCACACTCCCCGAAGCATTGTGTTACAACTAAGTCAATACCAGAAGGAAACATATTGGAAAATGATGGTGGTGAAGACCATAATATCTATTTAACTTCTTGCACTCTTAATTCCTTGAAGCAGGAGTATTCATCTTCAGAGGAGGAGGGATATGAGTATGATGTTAATCATAAAAAATACAATATTCATATGGTAGAGCAACAAGTTTTTTCTAACTATGAAGAAAGTGAAAATGAGCAAGACCCCCCTATTGCATCATGTCAGACTAATAGTGTGAAACCCTAAACCTGCAATTGCACAAAGATGACAAACATTGTTAGTGTTAGATCAAAATGCATGCAAAGAGTGAGAGGTTCCCCACAAGATCCATCTATTAAAGCTAAGATTAGGAAAATGAAGAACATAAAACAAGAAACTTAAACTAAATCCTAATTAAGCCAAAAAAATGATGATCCCATGGGGGAATTGGTGCCAATGATATGTTGCAATTGGCCCTTTCCCAATTCCTATGTTGCAATGTGAGTTGATTGAATCAATGGTCAAATCTCCAAAGAGATTTGAGCATAATCTTGTTATAATCTATGAAAAATGATGGATGATTGGAAGCAATGAGCAAAATTAGTTCTCAATTGAAGAGAGTAACTTTGCATGTAAATTGTGGATGTTTGAATGAGAGGAAGAGTCTCTCATTTATAGATTCCAATCTTGAAAAAATGAGTGAAAATAAGCAATGTGGGGTCATTCAACATCCAATGGCCAAGTGCCACTTGTCAAGATGTAAATGGTTGAGAAATGAGCACATTTTGGTCAATGTGCATGATAAATGCCATTGGATTCAAATTTGAATTTTGAATGTGACATGTTGGGGGGACAGAAGAATGGAGTTAGTGTCACTTGGCTCAATGCACAAGGACATGTAAGAGGCATTGAATGCCTTGTTAGAAGGATCAAGTCCACTTGGCCTTTTTGAATTCAAATGAGAGAATATTCCCTTTTGATGCCTTGTGAGGGAAAATAGAAGAATTAATAAATCAAAGTATTTGATTTATTGTGCAACTTGCATTTTCTAGAGGATTTTAGTGAGAAGGATTAAGCTAATCATGGATTTGATTAATTTAATGAAGAATTAGGTGATGTGACAATTTAGACTTAGATTTATGAATTGATTTAAGTCCAAAATTGAGAGGAAATGATTTATTAAATAAATGATTTTATTTATTTAATTAGGAAGGAATAGGTTAGATTAAATCAAATAAGGTTTTAATTTATTTAATTTAATAGGAGGAATTTAGAGATTCTCATTAAATAAAATGATTTATTTAATTAAATAGATAAGCAATGGTTAATTAACTTGATTGATTAATTTAATCATTGAAAGAGGAAGACTTAATCCAATAAATAGTGATTTATTGAATTAAAAGATAGCAAGTGATGAAATGCTGAGAATGTGATTTAAGAGGAAATGTTGTTAGTAATCAGGATTAGGTGCATGTATATTTTATGTGTCTACAAATAGATGTAGTATAAAGAGATTGAGTGAAGAAGAGATTAAAAGTTTGACTATTGCAGTGGTGGAGGAAGCCAAAAGAAAATATCGGTTGAGGAACAAAATAGTGAATGAAGATGAGGATGTCTCGAGAGGAATTTTTGTAAAAAATAAAAAGGTATTGAATGAGATATCAAAGAGGATAGGTGATAAGCAATCTGAAAAGAAAGAACAGAAGTGGGCTCCTAAAGATGAAGGTAAAGAAGTCCCCATGAATGAACAAAATCCAAGTCAAACATGCAAAGGGGAAAAGGAATAAAACAACTTAGGAGAATTGATAGAACCAAAGAAGGTGATCAGAACTGAAGGTACATCCTTTGATTTCATACAAGCCTTATCTCAGCTAAAAATGTTTGTCCCATTACTTGAAATGATGAAGATTAAGTAATATAGGGAGGGTGCCATTCAATTGATGTGTAATGGGAATCAAAATATAAACCTTGAAAATAAGGAGGTCCCTGAATTCACTAATAAGAGGAAGGAGATAAAAGTTCCAGAAGCTTGCTTAATAAATACACCACAGATTGATCTAGTTTTTACTACCCTACTCATAAATGGTAAATTGGTAAAAAGTTGCATGATAGATTCAAGTGCTTCTATGAATATTATGCTAGTAGGAGTAATGAAACAACTTGGTATGTGGATAGATATTGAGCGTGGTAAATGTTATGCCATGGATAGTAGGCGTGTCCCAGTTGTGGGGATTATGAAAAATGTAGAAGTAAAATTAGCAACATACCCATAGGAAAACTATAATATTGATATAATTGTGATTGATACTTCTCAATTTGGAATGCTTTTGTCAAGACAATGGATTGCAGCAATGGGAGGTAATGTGTAGTTTAATTTATCATATGCCACAATACTAGTAATTGGTGAAGAAGTAAAGTTGTATAGATAACCAAGCATGAATTAGATTGTTGAGTATTTTCCTCAAGAGCAACTTAATTACCTCTGTGACGTAGATTTGGGGAGTTTTAGAGTAGAATTATCTCATTCTGAATTAGTGAACAAAGACCCAATTGATAAACATATTTCTGAAAATAAAAAAGGGGTATGGAAAATGTACTTTGATGGGGCATGTAGCCAAAAAGGCAATGCAACTGGGGTAGTTTTCATATCTCCTGAAGGTACAACATGCAAATATTCATTTTTTTTGGTGTTTGAATGTACAAACAATGTGGTGGAGTATGAAGCCTTGTTAATTGGTTTGAACATAACTGTCAAGCACAAGATTAAATTGTTAACTATTTTTGGAGACTCTGAGTTTGTTGTGTCACAAGTTAGATCAAAATATGTTGCAAAGAACAAGAGGCTAAAGCAATACAGGAATGCTCTATGGGATACAATCAATCTATTTGATGCTTTCTCGATTAATTGGGTGGATAGGTCAAAAAATATAATGGAAGACTTCCTAGCAAATGTAGCACTAAGAAAAGATGACATCACACTACTAGGAGTATCTCAAATTGAGTTCAAAACAAGACCCGTTGTGCCTAACAATATATACAATTGGCAGGTTTTTAATGAGGACACTAACCTCCTAAAGTTTCTTCGCTATATAGACCAATATGAGGCACAAGAGATTAATTTTAATTCTTTTGTGGAAGAAGTGGATGGGAAACAAAATGTGCTTTGTAGGAAAGTTTTTCAACTTAAAACCAATAAGCTTCCCAAAGGTCTTGTGGCATTGGAAAGAGTGTATGATGGGAATGATCTTTCTCTCATGAAGCAAACACCTATTAAGAAAGATGATATTGAAGAAACAAATCTGGGAACTGAATTGGCACCTAAAAGGGATTATATTGGAAAAAAAATAAGCCCAACCATCAAAGAATGTTGATTACATTGCTAAGAAAGTACAAGCATGTGTTTTCTCGGTCTTATGAGGATTTTAAGGCATATAGATAATATATTTTTCAACATGAAATTCCACTAAAGCCAAATGCAAAGCCATTCAGACAAAGGCATAGGCCTATCAATCCAACTCTGGAACCTAAGATGCAAGAGGAGCTAGAAAAAATCAAAGATGGAGGTATCATAAAACCCATTAGGCATTCGACATGGGTCTCAAATTTGGTTCCAGTCAAGAAGAAAAATGGGGACATAAGATTGTGTGTAGATTTTCGAAATATGAATGTTGCTTCCCTAAAAGACAATTATCCTCTTCCAAACATGGAGGCAATATTGCACAAAGTAACAGGATGTGAGTTGTTGTCAATGATGGATGGATTTTCTAGATATAACCAAGTCAAAGTCAAAGAATCTGAGTTGTACAAGACAACATTCACTACACCATGGGGAATGTATGTCTATGTAAGAATTCCATTTGGTCTCACAAATGTAGGAGCTACTTTTCAGAGGGCCATGGATGTGGAATTTGTAGATCTAGTCAATGCTATAATGGTAGTATATCAAGATAATCTCATTGCTTATTCCAAAAGGGAAAAGAATCATGTGGGGGATCTGGAAAGGATCTTCATCAAAGCTCTGGATTATGACATAAGTCTTAATCCTAAAAAATGTCCATTTTCCATTAGAGAGAGTAAACTTTTGGGGCATATTGTGTCAAGAGATGGGGTTAGGATAGATCTTGAAAGATTTCATTCCATAGATAAAATTCCAATTCCCAAAACTGTCAAATCAATCCAATCATTTTTTGGCCAAATTAATTTTGTTAGAAGATTTGTGTCCAATTTTGCTGAAATTGTTAAACCTATATCCAAGATGTTAAAAAAGGGAGAAAATTTGGAATGGACTATTGAAGCTGTGGATGCTTTCATATCTATAAAAATAGCTATTAAAGAATCCCCCAGCTTGAAGTCCCCTTCTTTTAATAAGACATTTCAGATATTTTATTTTTCTTTATTTCACACTATAGCTGCTACTATGTTACAAAAAATTGAGGATGGTCACGAGCAACCTATGTCCTTTTTTAGTAAATGATTGCAGGGGTCAAAATTAAAATATGATATAATAGAAAAGTAAGCCTTTGCATTAGTAGAACCCAAAAAATCTTTTAGACCATATCTTTTTGGAATCAAAGTAATTGCTTATGTTCCTCATGTAGTTGTTAAAGATATCTTGACACAGTCATAAGTAACAGGGAAGAGATGCAAATGGCTTAGTAAAATTCAAGAATTTGATAGATAGATACAAATTACCAAATTAGTAAGAGGCCATGGATTGGCCAAGTTAATGGTAGAAACAAATATTGAAGCAAATCGAATTTTCGATGTAGAAGATGAAGGAGAGACAATTGCAAGCATTGAGCATACTCCTTGGTATACAAATATCATGTATTACCTCAGGAACAAGAAGTTCCCTGAAGGATTTAATGATAACCAAAGAAGAACTTTGAAGCTACAAACATCTAAATATGTATTCATAGAAGGATATTTTTTTGGAAAAATAGGGATGGAATTTTGTTGTTGTGTCTAGATGAGTCACAAGATAAACAAATTTTAAGAGAGATGCATGAAGGAGTCTATGGAGACCACTATTCTACAAAGACAACTACACATAAGATCCTCAGGGTAGGTTACTACTAGCCAAAAAAATTTAATGATTCTTTTTCATATGTAAGAAAGTGTGAAGCATGTCATAAGTTTTCAGGCAAGATGAAATATCAAGGAGCTTTACCACTTAGACCTATGTAGGTCGAAGACCCTTTTCATCATTGGGGGATTGAATTTATTGGGTAGATACAAGAGCAATCAAGTGGAGGACATAAATGGATACTAGTGGCCACTAATTACTTCACCAAATGGGTAGAGGAAATCCCAACCAAGAAAGCAACAAGTAAAGTTGTGATCAATTTTTTAATGGATAAAATTATTACTAGATTCAGTACACCATTGAGAGTGATTACAGATAATGGGATGTGTTTCAGATCTGATGAGTTTAGATATTTTTGCAATACACATGATATTAATATTTCTTATTCTGCCCCATATCGTCCATAAGAAAATGGTCAGGGATAATCGAGTATTAAAATAATTTTGAAGATAGAAAGGAGGACGCTTGATACAAATAAAAAGGCATGGGATTCAAAGTTAAGATTGGTTGTATGGGCAGATAGGATTACTGTGAAAAAGGCAATTGGAAATTCCCCATATGAATTAGTGTATGGAATAAAAGCTAGGATACCCTTATAGAATTTTTTGCCAATTTACAAATTTATCCTTCAAGAGGATATAGATGTTCCAAAACCAATGGAGGAGAGAATGGAGCAACTGGCAAAGCTTAATGAAATGAGAAGAATCACTCAAAACCATAACATGAATTTACAAGCATAAATGAAGTATTTATTTGATAAAAAAGAAAAGGATAGAAAATTTGAAGAAAATGATCTGGTACTGATGTGGAATAGAAGATGTCAGGAGAAGGGAAAACATGGGAAATTTGATGCATTATGGCTGGGACCCTTTGTTGTTGTTGGTAAGAGAGGAGAAGATTCATATTTCCTACAAAACATATCTAGAGAGAAAGAGGAGTTGCATGTATGTGGGTGGTTCCTGAAGCATTTCTTCTCTTAAAGAAGAGCAGAGGGTTAAGGATTTTGAGTGCATGGACAATTCTACAAAAACCTCTTTACAACATTTTTTCCATGCATAGTAGTCTTAGGAATTTTTGGAGGGTCTAGGTTTGCCATTACATGTACACTTTCAGAAGTCCTGTTATTGAAAACATCATTTATATCCATGTATAGTAGTCTAGGATTTTCCATTCCCCATTTTGCACCATCTTCCATCTCCTTCACCTATTCATTCCCTTCATCTACCATTTGCTTCTTTTCATGTCCTCGATTGGTCTACTCATCCAAACATCTAAATTCTTGCAGTGATTGCACAATCACTCATCCCCAACAGGAGCCACTGTTAGAACCAAAAATTTCCATTAAAATCCTAAATGATTTTTCCATTTGATTCCTAATATTTCACTATCCTTTCATAAAAATTCATTTTACTATCATTTAAAAAGCCAAACTTGACCTATTTATTTCATTTTGGTCATACTAATTTCCTTTCATAGTCTTACCATTGTACCGCTGCATCCGACAATGGGCTCGCAGTATGACGGTGATGAATAGTAGGTTGGCATGAAGTTTTACCACCAAATCATTCATTGATTGTGGTATTGCAGTGGCATTAAGATAACCAGTAATAAATGAGGTGATGGGCGAAGGCAGCAATCTAGAGTGGCTACTGTGGCCATTGGGGATGGAGACCGCAGTGACTACAATGATGGTGAGTTAGCAGTGATGATGACGGTTAGCGACTACTATGATTCTATGTGTAGAAAAGACAAACCACGGTGATTGCGGTGGATGGTGAGACAATCAGTGAGACATTAGTGAAAGGTTAGCACTCAACCATAGGGGTTTCTAAACAAGACCACGGTAAGGTGGTGAACAAGAAGTAAACAATGAATGGGCTATTAGGGTGTCTACTTTGGTACCACTAGCAGTTAGGCTAGTGATCACGGTAGTGTGGTGAGCAGTCAGGGGAGCGATCAAAGTCAAAGGTATGTGATAAACGTGGGGAGACAAAATGACACTGTGATGTCATGGGTGGTGGAAGGACAAGTAGTGGTAGAATGGTAGGGAAGGAGGAAGTTGTAGAAGTCACCATTATACTGTGGTTGGTCAACAGGTTGACTGTGGTAGAGCGATAAGCCTAATAAAAGCTATGGAGATGGGAAATTTCATGGCAGCCAATAAAGTGAAATGCATGGAGTGATAAAGTATTGAAGGAAAAATTAAAAGGCAAAGATAAAGTTAAAAATATTTAATTTTTCAAAAGAAAATTCAAATAAATATGTTAGTTTGTTGTCATGAAATTTCAAATGACTGTAACAAAAAATGAAGGGTCGTGACCCTTGAGATTTAATGTATAAAATGTATTGAAAATCAGTTGTAAAAGGAGAGACAAAAGGTAGATTGTAGGAAGTATAGGATTTCTTTTCAATATCTTTTTATTCAAAGAGACCATGTTGCGTGTATAATATTTGAGGAAGATAATGAAAGACCATTGATTCAGTGATTCTATTCTAGCATCATTTATTTGTTGATTTTCTACAATTATTTGATTGTCTCTGACTCAATGTTTCTCTATTATCTAAGTTGAAATATAAATTATATGTTCAATTTATCAGTGTGCATTTGTTGTATCTGTGTGATTTGATTAATTGGGTTCTTTAAATATGAATTAAATTCCTCTTAGTCAATTACAATAATCTGGGAATGTTATTTGGATCAGTAAGAAGAATCAGATAATTAGGATTGATATTCTGCCTCAAGTAGGGATTTTCAATTGTATTCTTGCATGTTTATACCAGTTATAAACTTATATTTGTATGCCAAAAAATTAGAGAACTTTCTAGAAAGAATCCATTCATCTAAAACTTTAATTTGACTCTATTTTACCCAGCGAGGCATTGGTCTCCTTTATTTCTTAGTTTATCCATTTCATTTGACATCTTTTAACTAAACATATTAGATTATACCTTGATATTTCTTATACAATTTATACCAAATTTAGATCACATCTCTCCACTATCAAATTGCCATTGTGGATAGATTGGCCAAGTAGGAAACACAGTTCAAAATTTGCATCATTCACATAGGTATACCCGCCTAGTTTTAGCAGAGCCTTAAGTGTAGAAGGTTCAACTATATTGATTGGACTTGTTAGTTTTCCAATAATGTTGTGAGATCTTGGCAACCTCTCGTGGTTCAAGCCAATGTTTTTGATACCCAACAGTGAATTTATTTGATTAATTGATAGTTTTTTGTTCATGAGATTATGAATTAAAATTTATAGGTTGATACTCTATCTTAGTACTCCATATATTAATGAAGTTAGGATATAATGCAATTTAATGTTTAACTAGTTATAGTCTTAATCGTTAGGTACTCAAAGTAGAAGGTAGTTGTTTATACTCATTTACTTTTTTTTGTAGAAATGGAGCTTTTTTAATTGAAATATTTTACTGTATTTTCATATGTTTCATTCACCTATGCTCAATCAATATAGAATATGTAGAATTCATGGATGGATATATTTTTCTATCATTATCTGAATTTTTACAGCTCTTGAGTTGATAATTTAATGAACCCTCTCCTAAATGATGAACTACTTGATCTATTAATATCACCAATAGTTAATTAGGAATTTGCGTAGGCCCTAAATTTTTGGCATTGTTGTCAAGGATGGTGCTAAATTCAAGATTCTTTTGTTTTTTTAAAATCCTTTCCAAGATTTTATAGAATAAGCACTTTGTTTCAACATTAGGATTATTAGGTATATAGGAATCAATCAAAAAATTATTTACTAACAATGTGCAAGAAATTTTATTAAAAGAGATAGAACCATTGCATGTGGAGGTAGAGAGATTATCTAGGAATATTTCTCCCCTCAATACACAAATAATTTCAAGATACCAATGGAAATAGAAAACAAGTTGAGGGGATTAAAGATGAAGAGTTATCCCTCACAATAGTAGTTACCCCAAACATAAAGGATACTTCGAGAAGACATTTTGACATCATGGGTGATGTAGTAGTGGATGATCTAGTAGAGCACGTAATATTTGAGCTCCCTATAACCAATCAAGAAAGGGTTGTTGCACTTAACAATATATCCACTTCAACATTACCTATTTTCTATAGACTAGTTACAAAGGACCCAAACACATTTATTTTTGAGTTTTGTGTTGTGTTAGAGCTATGACTATACCACAGATGCTCACCAACTCAAATTATTTTAAGCCATATACTAAAGGATGTTTCTATGCATTGGTGCATAAGGTTGGGAAGGAATATTATTCCCAACTAGGATACAATGAAGATAAAATTCCTAGAGAAATATCAAAATTATTATATAATAACATATAGGAAGAGGGATGACATATTTATAATTTCATGAAGAGAATATGATCCATTGGAATATTATGTTGAGAGATTTCATTTTTTTCTTAAGAATTCACCTCAAAACAAACTCTCTTTTGAATCCTTAAAACTTCTATTTTAAGAGGATTCCATGAAAATTGCATGGATTCTCTAAATTTCATAGGAGGGGGAGAAATCTATCAACTACCTTTTGAGGAGATTTGATGCATGGTATGCAAAAACTACTCTATATCATTGATTAAGAATACTAGGGGTAACATAACCTCATCTCTCAATGATACATCCACTCGAGTTTGAAGGGTAGAACTCATCAATCTCTTGTCTATTATGAAGATGAACATCATTAACCACTTAGCTACTCAAATTTATACCCTTCATATAAAAAATAAGTAGGAAGAAGTAGAGGCATCCATAGAATAATTTTTTACACACTATCACCAGAAAAGGATCAATTACAAATGTAAAAAGTTGGCAATCATCTTTGAAGAAAAGCATGGGAATCCAAAATTTCATACCCTAGAGAATGAAAAAGGCAAGTTTTTTACATCACCTAGTGCAAACCATGGAAACCAAGATAAGGTATGCCTTAAGACCCCTTGTCCTACAATATTTCATTTCCAAGTAGTAATTCAAACTTCTTAAATTGGAACCATCAGCCTTTGACTAATTTGCAAAATCCACCATGGCCAATACCTAGAGAAACTAATTGGAATCAACAACAACAAGGGATATTGCCACCATTAACTTACCAGACATCAAATTACAATTCCCTAGGGTTACCCTAGCAAAATCAGCCATCACAATGGCACAAAGGTCAACATTGGAAAAACCAAACTAAAAATTTCCCTTAACCACATCAACCCTTGCAACCACAATAACCTTCCATAATGCCAAATCCAACTATGTTTATACCATCATAACCAAGAGAACCTCAAATTCCAACCCAACCTACACCTAAACCTAAAAAATAAGTATGTTCAATTTTCTTATGCTAATGACACCATCCAATACCCAACCTATACAGTTGGGGTGAGTAATGCCCATCTCCATTTAGGAAAAATTCTAGTTGGACCTTCATCTCCTCACATCATAGAGTTGATTGATGAGGAACACCCAACATAAAATATGGATTGACAACCTACAGAGCTTGAGATAGATCAAGATAAATCAACCAGCATAAGTCTTGAACCACCTTTCCCTGAAATACTAACTATGCAATTTAAGCACCATTCTAAAGTTGAATCTAACTAGTTAGGAAAACTCAAAAATGTTTACATAAAAATAAATTTGATATAAGAAATTGAGGAAGTACCAATTTATAAAAATATTGTGAGAGAGTTATGCCTTAAGAAGCTAGGTGAGAAATAGAAGGACCCTCAAACTATGCATCTTTTAGGGTAGCTTTTTGATATCATGCTAGGATATATAGCTGTTCCTAAATATGAAGGCTCTAGGATCCTTGTAGTACATGTTCAAAAAAATGGAACTCTAATAAAAAATACTTTAATTAAACTAGGAGCAACAATAAATGTGATGACAAAGGAAACCATGAAATAACTTCAATTAATGTAGCTCTAACCTACACCTAGTATTTACAACTAGCAGATAGGTCAACTATTAAACTAGAGGGTATAATAGAGGACTTGGCTATCACATTGGATTCATGGGAATACCCTATACAATTTATGGTGTTATAACCTAAAGAAAACCTTGTAGGATACCCCTTAATCCTATGGAGACATTGGTTGGCCATATCAGATGCATTCATTGATTTTAGGTCGAGTAATATGATCATTTCTAATGGAAATGTGACAAAAAAATAAGTCCTTTACCCACTTGCATAGCCACGTACAGATTTGGACCAGACTGTATGGCCTACTCTAGATGAGGATGATCGATAATTATTGCAAAATATAATGAATATTGAACATATTCCTATGTTGAAAACACTAAATAAATATTAATTACATGAAAACATTATGCAAGACTATTACGATAAGGACCTGTAGCAATACAACTATCTAACATCCTTGCATTAACCTTTGTGAAACACAATCCCTGTCAATACATTTGAGTCTATTTCTTAGATTTTTTATACATTAATACCCCATAATTTTAGTCCCAATTTATTAGGCCTTGGTATTACTTCTATAAATACATCATCCATGACCATAGATATTTCACTAAGACATTAAATATCAATATTCAATTGGTAGCTAAATAATAGTCTTTACTATTAACCATGTTGCAAGTACATGTAGCCACATTCACATGGGACTATCATGACATGAAAAAAATATATCTCAACCTATGAATGCATATAAGTTACATCAATGAAGGCTATGAAATGGTGAGGCAACATTAGATAAGAATGAACCCAAATATATGTGACATAATCAAGTTAGAATTACAAAAATTACTTGATGTAGGGTTCATTTATCTAATATCTAAAAACCAATAGGTTTCCACATTAGTGATTGTACCCAAAAATGTAGGAAAATGGAGGGTCTATGTTGATTAGAGATAATTGAATACAACAATCAAAAGAGACAACTTTCCCTTCCTTTTAATGGTCAAGTGATTGAATCATTAGCAAAAACACAATATTTTTCATTCTTGGTTGGATTTAGTGGGTATAACTAGATCAAAATAGCTCCAAAGTGTAGACACGTAAAATATACATGCACCTAATTCTGATCCTACTAACATCGTTTCATCTTGAATCATACTCTCAACTTATCAACACCTTTTCATCCCTTAATTAAATAAATCATTATTTATTTAATTAGGTATTTCTCCTCTGCTAATTAAATTAATCAATTTAATTAAATTAATCATCTTTCTCTATTCATTTAAATAATTCATTTTATTTAAATTCAAATCTCTAAATTCCTCTTATTAAATTGAATAAATTAAAACATTATTTAATTTAATCTAACATATTCCTCCTTAGTTAAATAAATCAAAATCATTTATTTAATTCATTATTTCCTCTCAATTTGATTTAAATCAATTCATAAATTTAAGTCTAAATGGCCACATCTCTTAATTTCTCATTAAATTGACCAAAACATGATTAAGTTAACCCCTTTCATTAAATTCCTCTAGAGAATGCAACTTGCACAATAAATCAATTACTTTGATTTATTTAATTCTTTATTTTCCCTCACAAAGCATCAAAAGGGAATATTGCCTCATTTGAATTCAAAAAGGCCAAGTGGACTTAGTCCTTCCAGCAAGGCATTCAATGCCTCTTACATGTCCTTATGCATTGAGCCAAGTGACATTAAATCCATTTCTCTTTCCCTCTCACATGTCACATTCAAAATTCAAATTTGAATCCAATGGCATTTATCATGCACAATGACTAAAATGTGCTCATTCCTCAACCATTCACATCTTGACAAGGGGCACTTGGCCATTGGATGTTGAATGATCCCACATTGCTTATTTTCACTCATTCTTCCAAGATTGAGATCTATAAATGAGAGACTCTTCCTCTCATTCAAAAATCCACAATTTGAGTAAACTTACTCTACTCAAATCCATCATCATCCACCATCCTCATGCAAAGTTACTCTCTCCAATTGAGAACTAATTTTGCTCATTTCATCCAAGCACTCACCTCATTTTCACATTTGCACCAAGGTTATGCTCAAATCTCTTTGGAGATTTGACCATTTTCTCAAACCAATCAACTATGCTACTTAGGAATTGGGAAAGGGCCAATTGCAAAACTCCATTGGCACCAATTCCCCCATAAGATCATCATCCTATTAGCTTAACTAGGATTGAATTTCTTTTGTTTCAAGTTTATTGTGTTCTTCATTTTCCTAGTTTAGTTTAAATAGATGGATTTTATGGGGAAATCTCTCACTCTTGTTTGCATGCATTATGATCTAACATCTAACCATGTTTGTTTCTCTTGTGCATTTGTGGCTCAAGTAGCCCAACAAGCTCAACCCCAGCACCAAGCTCGACAAGCACAAGCACAATTCCAAGCACTATTGCAAGCACTCCATGAACAAGTAGCACAACAAGGAGCACAACAGATAGACCAACAACAAGCTTTGTTGGCACAACAGCAGCACGACCAACAATAAGCGTTGTTGGCTTAGCAGAAAATGCAGGCCCTACTCCCACAACAGAGCTTGCAACAAATTCCCATCACAATCATTTAAAATGATGATCAAGATCCCTTGACAAATGATCATGTTGAAAATGTCTCTACATCATCTAATGAGTTAGAGGACATATCTCAAGAATTTATTCCAAAGCATGATCAACATCTTTCACCAAAGTCTAGCAATGGACCTTTCCAAGACATATTGACATCCTTTGACCTCATGGTTATAGATATTGAAGAAATTATCATCTCACCATTTGATCCAAGTCCACTCAAAGATCAAAAGGATATTGAGCCACTTCCAATGCCTTATGATGATGTCAAAGAACCCTTTGAAATCAATTCATCCTTTGAAATTGACCCATGTCAAGAACTTGATCCAAAGCATGTTGAAAGCAATTCCGCCATTAATCAAGATCAAGAATTTTTATATGCAAGATACTACAATGAGGTGATGGCCACTCTCTTACAAGATGTCACAAATAATGATCATATCCATATAGCACATACCCCTCCATCTACCCATAAGATGCTTTCTTTAGATGGACACGTAGATGATCATCATTCAAAACAAGAGTCTCATACTCTTACTAAGGAACAAGAGTCTCCTACTCTTAAGATTTATACACATGATCAAGATATAGAGAAATCCAGAGACATAACAAAAATAAATCATGAAGAAGGCTTCTACAGAAGTTGTGAATCAGAAATGTCATGTGAAAGAATATCAAGAATGGATCATGAGGAAGAATTTTGTGTGGACAGTGAAGCATCAACACCTCCTAAAGAAGCATTACAATTTGATATCTCACAAGATCAAGCTAAAGATATCAATCAAGAAGTCATCCCCCATATGGACGATCCTGTCACTTATAAAATTGGATCACTCACCTTTGTAAGGGAAAATTATATTATCAATAAGGAAGTTGTCACTTTTGAAGATCCACCATAGAGTAGAGAAGGATTAGTACCTTGTTTCCAAGGTAAATCATATCCTGTTGCAAATAAGTTTTTTCACCAGATGAATTATCAAGGTAGAGGATTAGGCCTACATGAACAAGGTATCCTAGAACTAGTGCAGATTATTGGAAACCCTAAGCATCAAGGCCTTGGTTATTCGACAATCAAGGGATCTCAACATATGAATAATACTTTCACAAAACTGGGGGCAACTTCATCTCGAGCAAACATCAACATAGGGAGCACGAAGAATCCTTATGATGAAACCAATGCCAATACTACAACCCGCCATGTCATGAATATTCATCCACCCATCACCCCATCCATGAATTGGGACCAACATGAAAAGAAAGACTTGAACCGAAGCATGAAGAATGTTATCAAAGAAAAAGAAGCTAAGATGCATATCAGACAAATCAAATACATATGCATACCAAAAAATACAAAGAAAGTTTATCCCTATCAAACTCCATCAATCAAAGAAACTATGGGGGAAAATAAAAAAGGAAAAGTATCCATCCAAGATGTCCACAAAGGAAAATTCAGGCTTCTCAAGCAACATACAAAGTGTATCAAGCAGTTGGTCCTAAGTCCATGCACACTTCCATATCCACCCATTACTGCTCATCTTCCCAAGTTTGGAGAGTCAAAGGTTCCAAACTGTAAACCAATCCATATTTTATACCTAAACACACTCCATCCATGCCTCCACGCATGATATCCAATTCTCACATTGACCATGTATTGGCAGTGACCCTTCATCATAAGGATTCAGAAGGCACTCTATCATGATGTGCGCATAAAGACAGAGTTAACTCTAGTATCAGCAAAATAAATCAGGGATCTCAAAAGTTGCATTCATGTGCACGTATCTTGGCAAAGCAACTTCTTCAAATAGGATATCGATGGCACATTATGATAGAAGCATCAACATTAGCACCACCAGGTGGTTCAACATCAACTTAAAATCTCTTAGAAAATACAAAAAAATATAAAAATATAAAAATCCAAAAAAAAATCAGAAAAAGGATTGAAAATAGTAAAGAGAAAAATCGTCCTCTAGCTAAAACCACTTCGGTGGTGCTTTGGACAAGTACCATGATGAAAACCTGGAAAATAGGCATCATGTGTAGAATCAAGCATCTACATGCGCTAGTTCAGGGGAAAGCATCTTATCACATCCATAATAAAGCTAGCATTCTGGCCATATCATCCATCATCCATGAACCGTTTATCAAAATCCATTCCCATCTATCTACCTTATCTTGATCTTGATAAAAGTTTGGGGCACACTTTACACTTTTTTATGGTAAAGATCTTGACATGGATCATTTTCATTGATCCTATTCTACCCAACATTATCTGAGCCTTGAAGCATTATTCGAATGAGAATCCTCTCAAAGATGATCCATATCCATTTGTCCATCTGTTCTATCCAAGAATCCACCCATGGTTGTTCAAACATTGCTAGACACTGGGGGCAAATATTTATATCTTGCTTTGGGAATAAATCTTGATCTTTATCATCTAGCTTATGTGGTGATCTGAACATTTACAAACATGAAAGAAAATTGGTCCAAGCATTTGTGAGCCAAAAATCCAAGTCACTAGCCCATGGCATATTTTGATAGGAAGACATTCCTTATCAAGCTTTATCTTTCATCGAACATCAATCCAAACAATCAATATCAATTGCATCTAACTTGCACTTTAGCGTCACATCAAATTATCAATTTTTTTTATTTTTTATTTTTTTGTTCCAAATCAAGTTTCACCAAACTTGATCAATCGAATCCAATCATATATCAGCTTGTTTGACTTAACACACCTAGTCAAACTATCATCTTGTCCATGAGTTTACTCTAGGATAACACAACTTCCTTGGGTTTACAAGTTCATTATCATCTTTGTTTGGCTTAACACACTTAGCCAAATTATTGAATCCATAATCACCTTGTTTGGCTTAACACACCTAGCCAAATTATCCTTTTTGTACGAGTTTACTCTGAGATAACACAACTTCCTAGAATTTAAAAGTGCATTATCATCTTTGTTTGACTTAACACACTTAGTCAAACTATCAATCCATCAATCTGATTGATCAACATTAATCCTAGTTTTCAACAAAATCCTAAAACAAAGCGCTGATATCATCATGTATCCACATCTAAATTGTCAAAATCATGCGAAAAAACCAAAAATATCAAAAAATCCATCAAAAATATAAAAACTTCCAAATAATAAAAAATCAAAAACATGTCGAAATATCAAAAAATCTTCAAAAATTCATCATTGAGTCTTTTCATTTTCACCTTGTTGAACTATGTCATCTCTGAGTTTGAACTGAGGCAAGGTTGATCTTTGATCATCCCCCAAGACAGTTAGGGTCAGTCCTTAGGCATCCATCGCATTGGAAATCTGTTTGCCTATCTAGTCTGCATCTTAAGCCAGTACTTTAAGCAATAAAATGGCAATCTATTTTCCCATCTTATCATCAAGTCAGTCCATCGTCAGTCCGAACTACGTTATCTCTGAGCTTAAATGTAGGCAAGGCCATCCTTGATTGGCCCCTGAGACACAAAATACCAAAAACATTGAAAAATGTGAAAATACCAAAAACAACCTCAAAATATCAGAAAAACCAAAATGGTGCATCCATTTCATCTCACTTTCACCCATGATTTGTCATCATTCATAATAAAATCAGTCATCGCTTTCACCCTTCTGTGAGTTAGTTAGAAACAAGTCTAGCAGGTTCCAAAGTGAACACCTAATTGTTAGAGTCTTAAGCCTAAGTCAGTAAGCAAGCAAGTTGGTAAACTCAAAATGTCAATAGCTTATCACCCAAATCAGTCCCATCAAAACCCTGATCACTACATGTCCTAGGATGAAGCTTTCCTGCAATGGACATAAGCATCAAGTACCCCATAGTAGTTAGTATTGGCTAGCGGTATGAAGAACATTAGCTTGTTTGTTTACTTTATTTGGTATTTTTGACTTATCTTATTTTGTGCTCATTCCAAGGACTTCTCGATGATGCCTAAACAAAATAGGTTTAGAGAGAAAGGAATGGGGCAATGATCATTATCTTTTTGATCTGTTGTGCTTGTTGGATACTCTTGTAAAATAACTTGGTGAATACTTTCTTTGTTAGGTATGTCCTATCAAGGTTTTCATATGTCAAGTGTGAACAAAAATACTCCTATCTAATTGACAAGTCAAAGTCCACCACACTAGGTACAATGCCATCCTAGTCCTTTATACCTTGATGCATGATACCTATGTGTGTTATCAAACATAAAGCAATTATCCCTTTGAAAATCCCAACTCCTAGCAATGCAATACATCATCATCATTGGTAATAATGTGAACTTGTGTGGATCCTCCTTCCATCCATCTTATTCTTCTTATTGTTCTATCTTTACTAACATTTCTATCTAAAATCGGTGTGTTGTATCAAAATATACACAAGGCTACCCATGGCCAATGAATGTATACACATCATCAGAATTGTCTATATCAAAGAAATTATCTTACGTCCTCTGATCAATAGAATCACTCATCTCGCATTTTATCACGATCTCGATCAGAAAATCATACATTTCCACTTGACCTCTCGAGGGGGCAGTATACCAGCGTAATCCTTCTCGCTGGGGCAATAGTGGGGCATTTGCAAAATTGAGAAATTTTGAACTTTGATCACAACAGTTTATTCTTTGAATCAATGCAACAAGTACATTGCTTCAAAGAGGGGCAAAATGTAGACACATAAAATATACATGCACCTGATTCTGATCCTACTAACATCATTTCATCTTGAATCATACTCTCAGCTTATCAACACCTTTTCATCCCTTAATTAAATAAATCATTATTTATTTAACTAGGTATTTCTCTTCTGCAGATTAAATTAATCAATTTAATTAAATTAATCATCTTTCTCTATTCATTTAAATAATTTATTTTATTTAAATTCAAATCTCTAAAGTCCTCTAATTAAATTGAATAAATTAAAACATTATTTAGTTTAATCTAACATATTCCTCCTTAGTTAAATAAATCAAAATCATTTATTTAATTCATTATTTCCTCTCAATTTGATTTAAATCAATTTGTAAATTTAAGTCTAAATGGTCACATCTCTTAATTCCTCATTAAATTGACCAAAACATGATTAAGTTAACCCCTTTCATTAAATTCCTCTAGAGAATGCAACTTGCACAATAAATCAATTACTTTGATTTATTTAATTCTCTATTTTCCCTCACAAAGTATCAAAAGGGAATATTCCTTCATTTGAATTCAAAAAGGTCAAGTGGACTTGGTCCTTTCAACAAGGCATTCAATGCCTCTTACATGTCCTTATGCATTGAGCCAAGTGACATTAAATCCATTTCTCTTTCCCTCTCACATGTCACATTCAAAATTCAAATTTGAATCCAATGGCATTTATCATGCACATTGACCAAAATGTGCTCATTCCTCAACCATTCACATCTTGACAAGGGGCACTTGGCCATTGGATGTTGAATGATCCCACATTGCTTATTTTCACTCATTCTTCCAAGATTGAGATCTATAAATGAGTGACTCTTCCTCTCATTCAAAAATCCACAATTTGAGTAAACTTACTCTACTCAAATCCATCATCATCCACCATCCTCATGCAAAGTTACTCTCTCCAATTGAGAACTAATTTTGCTCATTTCATCCAAGCACTCACCTCATTTTCACATTTGCACCAAGGTTATGCTCAAATCTCTTTGGAGATTTGACCATTTGCTCAAACCAATCAACATTGCTAGTTAGGAATTGGGAAAGTGTTGATTGCAACACTCCATTGGCACCAATTTTCCCATAAGATCATCATTCTATTAGCTTAACGAGGATTGAATTTCTTTTGTTTCAAGTTTATTGTGTTCTTCATTTTCCTAGTTTAGTTTAAATAGATGGATTTTATGGTGAATCTCTCACTCTTGTTTGCATGCATTATGATCTAACATCTAAACATTTTTGTTTCTCTTGTGCATTTGCAGGTTTGTGGGTTCACACAAAGTACCAAGAGAAGACAACATTTAACTATCCATTGGGTACGTATTCATATTTTGTCTTACCATTTTGGCTATGCAATATCCTTACCACATTCATATGGAAGCCTTAAGTATATTCTCATACTTTTCTCATGATCCAATGGAAGAATACAACGATAACTTTACAAACTATGGGAATACTTATGAAGAGGTAGTTACAAATTTGGACAAGGTCCTGCAATGATGTCAAGACCATAACCTTTCCCTAATTCATGAGAAAAAAATCATGATGATGAAAAAAGGAGTAGTCTTGGGACACTTTGTGTCTAGCAAGGGGATACAAGTAGACCCAAAAAGATTGAAGTAATCTCCACACTTATTCCTTAGAAAAAAAAGGATGTCAAAATATTTCTTACTCATGCTTGTTACTATAGGAGGTTTATACAACACTTCAACAATATTTTAGCACCATAATTTGTTCTCCTATCTAAATATGTAGAATTTGATTAGACCCATACTTGCCAAAACACCTTTTAAGCCTTAAAATAAGTACTTACCAAGACTCTAATCTTGAGAGGACCAAACTAGATAATACCTTTTCATATACATATTGATGTATCTGATTTTTCCATAGGATACGTCTTAGGATAGAAATAATGGAACTTAGAATATGTCATCTTGTATATCAAAAATAATCTTCAAGGTGTAGAACTCGATTACATAGTCACTAAAAAGTAAATATTGGTGGTAGTCTCTTCCATCAACAAGCTCAAACACTACATCATATGATACTCTATATTCATTCACACTGACCATATACCAATAAGATAATTGATGAATAAGCCTATGGTAGGAGGTGGACTTGTAAGATGGTTATTGCTACTCCAAGAGTTTGATATCATAATAATGGACAAACCAAGAAAGGCTAATGTAGTAACAAAATTTATCTCAAGACTATCAACACAATAAATAGAGGATATTGTGGATGATTCATTTCCTGATGAACACTTATTTTCCGTCTCTCTATATACATTTTGGTATGTAGACATAGCCAAATATCTAGTTGTGAGGAAATCACCACCGCATCTCTCACCAAGGGAAAAGAGGCATCCAATTAAGAGAAGTTATACTTATTTATGGATAGTTTATATTTATTTTATAGAGGGATTGATAATATAATGAGGTGTTGCTATGAAACAAGTTTCACATTAATAATATAGTCTAAAATATGATGTAAATTCTTGATATTAATATGCCACTTTGAGGGGGACAACCTCCTAATCCACTTCGAGGGGGATACCTCAATATTCTTCAATAAGAACTCAATACTCAACATGATGATTAAATAAGACTCGCCTCCTATATATACCTATTTATGACAAGGATATCACCTTGACCAATTTAGATAACCCTATATAAGCCCTAGGCAGACCTAAATAGCTAAATAGGAATATAATAATGATAATATGACCTAATTAAGAGTTAAGGTAGCCACAATCCAATTAGTCATAACACCATACACACTATATGGGTAGGGGCATAACATTTCCCTCCTCTTTACAAAATCATTTTCCTCAATGCTATTTTTTTATTTTTCTTCTTCATCTTCTTTTTTACTTCTTCTTCTTGATACTTTTATTCTTGCTCTTAATATTTTATTTCTCTTTCTCTTTTTTAACTTTCACTTCTTTCTCTACTACTACTTTTTCCTACTCTTTTCTTGCTCTTATTCTTGGTCTTGGTCTTGGTCTTATTCGTGTTATTTATCTTTCTCCATAGCTTACTCATTTTCTTATTCTACGTGTTCTTTTTCTTTTTATTTCGGGCCTATGTCACTCATTAATAGAAAAATATCTCAAAAAAGAGGTGATTTGCAACCTTGAGAGTGAATTTATTGGAAACTATAATTTTTCAATAAATTTCGTATTTATAATTTAATTTATCTAAAAATTATATTATAGCCTCCTACAATATGTCTTCAAAAACCCACAAAAAATCAAGAACCAATTCTTCAAGATGTGGGACATATGTGATTTCCAAATAAATTGGGAAAAACCCTTAATTCTGCAGTAAATCGCTCAATTATTCTCCACTTATTTTGAAATATGGACTATAGCTTATTTAAAATGTCCTTCAAAAACTCTTTAAATATCAAAAAAAAAATTACCAAAATAAGAGAGATATTCTCTTTCCCAAATTTTCCTCCAATATTATAAAAACGCCTTGCCTTCATGGTGCCAACATCATGCTCTGATACAACTTGCATGAAGCAAGTTGCACAATAATAATATAGTCTGAAATATGATGTAAATTATTGATATTAATATTCCACTTTGAGGGGGGACAACCTCCTAATCTACTTCGAGGGGGATACCTCCAATATTCTTCAATAAGAACTTGAATACTCAACATGATGAAATAAGACTCGAACCCCCTATATATACCTATTTATGCCTAGGATATCACCCAAACCAATTTAGATAACATTATACAAGCCCTAGGCTGACCTAAGTAAATAAATATTAATATAATAATGATAATATGACTTAATTAAGCATTAAGATAGCCAAATGCTGTTTACTCATAATTCTATACACACTATAGCGGTAGGGGCATAATAGGTACATCAAGGAGGACGAATTCTATGACATTTTAAAGGCATGCCTTGATGAACCTTGTGGAGGAAATTTTCCAACAAAGAGGACAACTCTTAAAATATTGCACACTAGTTACTATTTTCCTACACTTCATAAGGATGCATTCAAGTACATAAGAAGGTGTGGTAGAATCCAAAGGATGGGATGGCCTACTAAGACTGATGAAATGCCTCTTTAGCCCTAACTAGTCATTGCATCATTTGACAAGTGGGGACAATATTTTATTGGTCTCATAGCCCCAACATAAAAAAACATGGAATATATCTTGGTATGTACAAATCACCTTAAAAAATGGGTGGAGTTCAAACCTTTACAATTTGTAAGAGATGGAAATGTTGCTAAATTTCTCTATGAAGATATCCTTACAAGGTATGGGGTGCCTAAGGAAAAAATAATAGACTAGGGGACTAAATTTACTTTAGATCTTATCAAAAATTGAGTGCAATAATATGAGATAAGACATAGGAAATATATATACCTTACCACCCTTAGGTTAATGGTCAAGTGGAAGTTACCAATAGGAAAATAGAGAATATTCTTACAAAAATAGTACTACATAGGAAGGATTGGGAAACAAGGTTACTTGAAGCCATTTGGGCTTATAGGAAAACCTACAAAGCTACAAAAGGATTCACACCATATGAATTGGTTTATGGAAAGAAGGCAGTCTATCCCAATAAATTTTAATACAAAACTCTACGAATAGCAATCTAATTGGGAGTGGATATATCTGCAACACAAAAAGATATATTGCATAATCTCAATGCTTTATATGAGATACACATGGAATTAATTCATCATACTGAGATCATATAGTAATAGAGGATATGATGGCATGATCAATTCATCAAGAAAAAAATCAATATAGGTGACTAGGCCCTACTTTATGATTTAAGGTATACATACCATAAGGGAAAGTTGTAAACAAGATGGCTTGATCCTTATGAAATATAACATGTTTTTTCCAAGGGGCCAATTCAATTAACAATTATTGACGTAATAATATTTTCACTCTTATTCAATGGCCATCAATTAAAAATTTACAAGAAGCCACTGCAAAAGGATGATGTCTTACACACTCTACACCATCAATATGAGCCATAATTATATGATCCATCAACAGATACAATCACTTCATGAAGAGACATCTCAATAGACAAGTTGCACAACTCACCTATTGATATTTCTCAGGTATAATTATACAACACTTATCACATGCACACACATGCATAGGTGAAAATAAATAACTTTTATTTGTTTGAACCTACATAAAAATGTCATAGGACCTATAGAAAAAATATCAAAGGAACATCATTTACACGAGACTTGATTGTTTAGAAACCCATAGCACTTGCCACATTGCATTTTATCCATACTTGTAGCCACCACCACTTACCTTAATACCATGCAATATTATTCATTCCATCATAGGTACATGCAATAATAAATTCCACTCTTCCACAGCCTTTTATTCACCACTCATCATTCTTGGACATGTGATATGCCTCATACTAAGTTACTTTTAAGCACAACAACCAACAATACTTCACCATTAAGTCCTATAATTTTAAAAAAATTAATAATGTTGCATGACATCATTCAATCATATTCACACGTGTCAACTTTCATTTACAACATAATCATAGGTACTCTTCGCGTTAACTAGCTATATTTGAAATTTAAGAATGATAATTTCATCTACAAATTTACGTTCATGCACACATTTGATATTTCATGTTTTATAATTCAAATTCTTTATACTTAACCTTCTCAACCTATGTGTAATTTCTATTTGAGGACAAATAGCATAATTAGTTGGGGGGAATGAAAAAGGTATTTATTATTTCACACAAACTTGTACAATATTATTTCACACAAACCTTTTACAGTCAACCATTACAATTTTCAAATTCCTTCACTTCCTTTTTTTATCACAAAGAAATGGTAGTATCCAGAACAAAAGTGTAAGACAAATAGATTTTACTGAGATCATATAGTAATAGAGGATATGATGACATGATTAATTCATCAAGAAAAAATTCAATATAGGTGACTGGGCCCTACTTTATAATTTAAGGTATACATACCATAAGGGAAAGTTGTAAACAAGATGGCTCGATCCTTATGAAATTTGACATGTTTTTTCCAAGGGGCCAATTCAATTAACAAGTATTGATGTAATAATATTTTCACTCTTATTCAATGGCCATCGATTGAAACTTTATAAGAAGCGACTACAAAATGATGATGTCTTACACACTCTACACCATCAATATGAGCCATAATTATATGATCCATCAACAGATACAATCACTTCATCAAGAGACATCTCAATAGACAAGTTGCACAACTCACCTATTGATATTTCTCAGGTATAATTATACAACACTTATGACATGCACACACATGCATAGGTGAAAATAAATAACTTTTATTTGTTTGAACCTACAACAAAATGTAATAGGACCTATAGCAAAAATCTCAAAGGAACATCATTTACACAAGACTTGATTGTTTAGAAACCCATAGCACTTGCCACATTGCATTTTATCCATACCTGTAGCCACCACCACTTACCTTCATACCATGCAATATTATTTATTCCATCACATGTACATGCAATAATAAATTCCACTCTTCCACACATGCACTTTCCACAACCTTTTATTCACCACTCATCATTCTTGGACATGTGATATGCCTCATCCTAAGTTACTTTTAAGCACGACAACCAAAAATTCTTCACCATTAAATCCTATAATTTAAAAAAAAATAATCATGTTGCATGACATCATTCAATAATATTCATACATTCCAACTTTCATTTACAACATACTCATAGGTACTCTTCACGTTAACTAGCTATAATTAAAATTTAAGACTGATAATTTCATCTACAAATTTATGTTCATGCACACATTTGATATTTCATGTTTTATAATTCAAATGCTTTATACTTAACCTTCTCAACCTATGTGTAATTTCTATTTGAGGACAAATAGCATAATTAGTTGGGGGGAATGAAAAAGGTATTTATTGTTTCACACAAAATTTTACATTATTATTTCACACAAACCTTTTACAGTCAACCATTTCAATTTTCAAATTCCTTCACTTCCTATATAGTAATAGAGGATATGATGGCATGATCAATTCATCAAGAAAAAATTCAATATAGGTGACTAGGCCCTACTTTATGATTTAAGGTATACATACCATAAGGGAAAGTTGTAAACAAGATGGCTCGATCCTTATGAAATTCAACATGTTTTTTCCAAGCGGCCAATTCAATTAACAATTATTGATGTAATAATATTTTCACTCTTTTTCAGTGGCCATTCATTGAAACTTTACAAGAAGCCACTACAAAAGAATGATGTCTTACACACTCTACACCATCAATATGAGCCATAATTATATGATCCATCAATAGATACAATCACTTCATCAAGAGACATCTCAATAGACAAGTTGCACAATCATCTATTGATATTTCTCAAGTATAATTATACAACACTTATCACATGCACACACATGCATAGGTGAAAATAAATAACTTATATTTGTTTTAACCTACAGAAAAATGTCATAGGACCTATAGCAAAAAGCTCAAAGGAACATCATTTACATCAGACTTGATTTTTTAGAAACCCATTTCACTTGCCACATTGCATTTTATCCATACCTATAGCCGCCACCACTTACCTTCATACCATGCAATATTATTCATTCCATCACATGTACATGCAATAATAAATTCCACTCTTCCACACATGCACTTTCCACAACCTTTTATTCACCACTCATCATTCTTGGACATGTGATATGCCTCATGCTAAGTTACTTTTAATCACAACAACCAACAATACTTCACCATTAAGTCCTATAATTTAAAAAAAATTAATCATGTTGCATGACATCATTCAATCATATTCACATGTGTCAACTTTCATTTACAACATACTCATAGGTACTCTTCGTGTTAACTAGCTACAATTAAAATTTAAGACTGATAATTTCATCTACAAATTTATGTTCATGCACACATTTGATATTTCATGTTTTATAACTCAAATGTTTTATAATTAACCTTCTCAACCTATGTGTAATTTCTATTTGAGGACAAATAGCATAATTATTTGGGGGAATGAAAAAGGTATTTATTGTTTCACACAAAATTTTAAAATATTATTTCACACAAACCTTTTATAGTCAACCATTACAATTTTCAAATTCCTTCACTTTCTTTTTTTATCACAAAGAAATGGTAGTATCCAGAACAAAAGTGTAAGACAAATAGATTTGAGCAAAGGATATTCAAAAATAGAATACAAAAGAAAAAGGTGATAGAAGGTGGTTGAATTCTAACAATGGGAGGAGACATTATAAAAATGGAACCTGTAATGCATAATTATTATTAGAATATAGGCAATGCTTGCCAATTTTCTAGCAGGTAGGTTGGTTGGACTACGTTGTCCATCTTATAGAGTATAATGAGCTAATGACTTGGAAACTTGAAAATACCTTGCAAAGTGATGAAGCTATTATCATAGGATTCACGTTTGATGCATTGAAAGAATCCATAGTAGAAGAATCTAGGTTTCCATAGATAGGGGAGGAATTTTTCATTATAGTGATTGTCAAAACTGCCAAAAACAAATTTTCAATGCTTGGAGAAAACCTTGGCTCTACTAGCCAAGGTAAAAATGCCTTTCCTTACCCTGGCTTTGGGCTTCACTTACGTCATATATTTTTAACTACTTGACCTATAATGGAAAGAATTATTTTTTGTATATTGTGTATTTTAGACTTCTTAGCCATTTATGATATCAAAGAATTGTGAATGTACCCAATTTTCTATACATTTAAAAAAAAAGAATGCCAGATGAATATAGAAAGAAAAGGAACCAATCTACTTTCTCTCATTCTTGTTTGGCCACCTTGTTGATAAAAATAAGCCTTAGAATCCGATACCCCAATGTACCTCGAGAGGATTTTATTTCTTGTAGCAATGTTAACAATATTCATCCAAGGAAGAATGAAGAAGTGAGGGGTAGAGAATAAGAAACAAAATAACCTTTTATAATTGCAGCTAAGTAAAATATACCCTCTAGTTCCCCTATTGTCTCACCTACCTATAGCATAGAGGAACATGTATAACAAGAGGAGTAGGAAACTCGGCCCACAACTTTTGAGGAGAAACCGTAGTAGAAGGAGATATAGAGACCCTTGCATCTCTCGAGATCCCTATTTATACAAGAAAAAGAAAAGATGTGGCCTCTACTTCTGAACCTAGGAAGAAATAGAGGAGGGCCACACAACCAAAAAGGTGATCAGTGTTTGAAGTATGTGCCTCAATCTCGCTAACCCATTCATTGGTGTAACTTGAGTAGTCGATGCAAGTTCCCTAACTCTCAGTGAAGATATAAGTTCAGTCAGGTGTAAATTTTTCCATCAAGATGAGTTCTCAATGTTGGAGGTTTGTTTCTATCGGTGTAGCTTGTTACTATTAGTGGAACATGATCAGTAGTCTCAATGATATAATGATAAAAATTGTATTGGTCTAGCTTGGGGTCATCAGTGGAACTCTTCACCAGGCTACGTCAATGGACCAATGCTTGTTAAAGGTAATCTTGATCTATGGTTGTGATGAGATTAATCCAACGATGCTCATTTTATTCCATTATTAGTTGAAGTGAGTATCAACAGAATCTTGTGAAGCAAGTGGAATTGCATGAGCATTTGACACTTGGTGGATTGGTCAACGGTGTTTGGTAGTCTGGTGCATCTTGTGGTGGGTCCCGAGTGACTCATGCAAGGTGTGTCAGCTTCAAACATGTGTCGTTGTTTCATGGAAACTTATCAGGAATATTGTAGATGCTTTTTTGATTCCCCGAAATTGAACTAGTGGTGTACGCGTGTCTTGGTGGGTCATGGCCACGACAAGCGGAAGGAAAATGCTCAAAGTTCATTTGGTCGCCTGGGCAATTTTTGATGGTTGGTCTATTGTGGAAGTTGAACTGAACTGACTCTTTGATACGTCAGTCAAAGTGATGGACGGATAGCATTATGACATGTGGCATGATATTATTCATTGATTTTATATTGCTGTTGTAAATCAATGATGATTGGATGAAAGCTTTATTTTTCGGTAGTGATTAATTGTGGGATTGACAGAGTGTAGTTTTGGTATGTCTCTGTAATCCAATTCAATTTTGGATGGCTCGATGCGTGTTGCAGGGTGGTGTTTCAAGACAATGGTGTAAGATTATTGATGGGGTAATTAATTACCTTGATGGTTGTTGGTTGGATAGGCAAGAGTGATGAGGTTGATCAAGATGTAAAATCTAATTGAGAAGAATGTGTGTGTTCGAATGGTATGCACAAAGAATTGTAACCTTGAACACTGAGTCACATAGATCTGCAAAGATGTGAATCAGTGGAGGCCATGAGGTAGTGCTAGCCGAAATTTTGGTTGTGTGAGTGGACTGGTGAGATGAAATGATTCTTCACTATATGTCATGTGAGCACATTGTAACAATGCAAGGTTTCAAATCTATGTTGTTTCTTGTATTCTCCAAATGAACAAGATGTAACTCATGTAAAGTCCATGAGCCTGAGATTGTATTGTAACTTTGTTTGTTGATGAATAATATAATGGCTCAATCTTTTAGAGGGTGGGATTTTTTACCCAAAAGGGTTTTTACCCATGTAAGTCTATGCGTTCATATGTTTGTCTTTCATGCTTATTGATTCTATAGTTTTGAATGTATACATGGTTTTGAATCTAGCTTAGTCTGCATGTACTTTTCTCAAAAGGGTAAATGTGGGAAATCATTGTACATTTTTCCACTTTATGGCACAATAGTTTGTGTCCTTGAGGTGATTTGAATTAAATAAATTCACTAAAGCACTGTTGTTCTTAGATGTTTTATTCTAAGATGACCCCCATTTTTTCCCAACAAGTGGTATCAAAGCCTTCTTCTAGGATTTTCTTATGCTTGCATGTGCAATTTTGTGAGTTGCATGCACTTGCATGGTTGTTGTGTTTACTTGCATGGAATCGCATGTGTCTTGCATGTGCTTGCATGTTGTTGCATGTAAGAGTTCCTGGTGTTTCGGTTATGTGGATTTATCCTATGAAGATTTCTTAGTCTATCAAGCTTGAGGAAATCTTGAGGAATCTGCTAATGTTTTATCCTTTGGTGAGTAAAATTCCTTGCTCTTTTTGAGACAACACATAGTGTGAAAGACATTGAAGATGGAGAAATTGGAGTTGATCATATTGTAATGATGCGGTTTGGGGCTCTTGGTTGGTAGTGAATGATCTTGATGCAAGGGGTGTGATTTTTAGCTTATGGTTGTGTTGCATTAGAGCATTGTTCATACTGGGTGTCTGTGTGAGAGGCTCCCTTATGGTATGGAAATTATTGGGTTTTTATTCAACCATGGAGTATTGTTCTTGTGTTGGGTGTTCTGACTTAGCATTGAAGGCGTAGTTCTCTATTACCCTGATTGCATAAAGGCTATGAAGTTGATCTTTGGGTGGTCTGAAAAACTTTTGAATAGCTTGGCTCTCTCGTATGCTTGTGCATGAGTGTGGTTTTTTAATTGGTATGAAATGGGCCTAGAGTTCATATATTACTTGTATCTTGTACAACCATGTTTTAGTTTCATGTTCTTTAGCTCTGAAGGTTTTCTATAGATTTTCCTAAAAATTCTATGATGCATATTCAAGTTATTTTTTATTGTTCTAGTTAACCATGATGGTTATGTGTAGACTCTTGGGTTGTCCAGATGTGCAGTGGATATGGATGTGCATGGGTGTTTTGGAAACATAGTGGTTTTGCAAGTTTTGCATGGTCAAGGAAAACTTATGGCTATGTGGAGTTATTGTTAAGATATTTCATATACCCTTGCTTTTGGGGTGTGAATGGATGAGATAGTTGCAGTTCGACATGGTTTGAGGAGGTGTGATGTATTCTCTACATGGGAGTGTTGGTATGTGACTTTTCACTCAACATTTGTATGGTGTTGCTTTTTGGTTTCCTAGACTATGGTTCTTGAGTTGTGGACATGATTGGAAAATCAGATTTTGTTTTGATCTGGTGTTTGAGTCAAGTTTGTCTACATTATTTTTCTCTTTGAGATCTTAGTTTTGTAGTTTCCAGTGCAATTATAGATTTGCAGGCTTCATTGATTGGATATGTGGGTTGAGCATGTTGTGGGCTATATTTACCTACATTTTTTCTATGGGAAAAGTCAGAAGTGGACTATCAATATCCATGAGGTTGTTTCAGTGTTGATGTAGATCTATTAGTTGGCCTTGTGCATTGGCATGGCTGCTTTGAGATGAGAGGAAGGATAGCATTGAGTACCTGAATAGTCAATTATGGGGACCTATAGTTTATGTATCATGATGTCATGGAAGGCTTGGGTACACTGGTTAGTGTAAGCTTTTGACAATGATGGTGAGGTTTGTGTGGTTTGGAGATCTTGGTGTTGTTTGTCATTGTTTTCAGATGGACATGTTGTCAATTGTACCTAGAGGGTTTTTGCATTAATAGATGTTTGGTCATTATGCTTGGAAAGCTCTGTGTCACATTTCAATGGGAGCTTTAGCAGTGTTTGTGGATTCATGACTTGGTGGTGAATGATCTTCTTTAGTGTTGCAAATGTTACTAGGAGGGATTGTTAGATCTTGTTGTTGTAGAACGGTTCTTTTGCATTTGCAAGGACACTATTTGAGGATGTGCAACATCTTGGAACCATGGAGGATGTTTGGAGTTTTTGGCTAAGATGTTGGTGGTGCTTGATAGGAGATGATAGTTTAGAGTTTGTTTCCTTGATTTCATGTATACTTTTGCTTGAGCATTAGATTTTTGGCATGTTGTGTTTCTCTCGGAACCATAAATTGTTCACTTGAATCTTGGTATCTCCTAAGGGGGATGAGAAGATCATTATGTCATGATAATTTCATGTTTCAGATGTTTGGAGCTTTGACAGTGGTCTGGTAATTCTTTGTGTTTTGAGTACATTGGTCATATTCTTGAGAACTTCATGTTAAGTATAGTAACACAAGATTGAAGTTTAGCATGACATGATCAGTTGCAAGCGTTCATGGATACATGGATAATAAGGTGAGGCTAAAATTACTTTGAGAAAGGTGTTGATCTAAATTTAAATTCCGAGTAGCCTACACCTTGGTTGGATGTGAGTGTGAACCCCAATCCTATACCTACACAAACACAACAAACAAATACATAGTTAGGTTCATATGCAAGATAAAACAAGGATTCCCCATGAAATCCATTTACTATGCTCAAAATAGTTAAAAAAAGAACAAAACATGAAAATCTAAAGAAATCCTAATTAAGCATGCAAACTCTTGATCCCATGGGGGAACTAGTGCTAATTGGTGTGTCGAAATTGGCCCTTTCCCAACTCCTTTGTTGAAATGTTGATGATCTATGGATGACTGAATCTCCTTGATGGGGTTTTGGCATAACCTTGCTTTGAAATCATGAAAATGATGAAAAATTGCTATGAAGTAGGCAAAATTATCTCTCAATGTGAAGAGAGTAACTTTTCTCAAATTGTGGATGAAATGAAGTATAGTATACTTGCTTGGATTGTGGATGAAATGAATGAGAGGAAGAGTCTCTCATTTATATATTTCTAAATGGTAAGAAAGAGTGAAATTGAGAAATGTGGGATCAATTAGTGATAATATATTTGGAATCATTCAACATCCAATGGCCAAGTGCCACATGTCGAGATGTTAATGGTTAAAGGTTGTGCACATTTTGGTCAATGTGCATGATAAATGCCATTAGGTGGAATTTAAAATTGAGGAAATGACATGTGAGAGGGAAAAATGAATGAAATAAATGCCACTTGGATCAATGCACAAGGACATGTAAGAGGAGTGAATGCTTTGTTGGAAGGGCAAATCCACTTGGATTTTGAATTCAAATTTGAAGGAATATTCCTCCTTTATTCCATGTTGAGAGAAAATAGAGATTTAATAAATGAATTAAAATATATTTTCATGTGCAAGTGGTAAAAAATAGAGGATTGGACATGAGTTAAGATTAAATTAATCAAATTTTAATTAATTTAATGAGGAATTTAGGAGATGTGACAATTTAGACTTAAATTTATGGATGATTTAAATCAGAATTGAGAGGAAAGGTTTAATTAAATAAATGTTTTGATTTATTTAACCAAAGGGGATAATGTTAGATTAAATAAAATAAGGTTTAATTTATTCAATTTAATAAGAGGAATTTAGATTTTTAAATTAAATGAATTATTTAAATGAACAGAGATAATTAATTAATTAAATTAAATTGATTAATTTATTCAACAAGGGAGAAAGACCTAATTAAATAAACAATGATTTATCTAGTTAGGAGATGAAAAGTGATGATAAGAAGAGAGTATGATCCAAGAAGAAATGACATTAGTAATCAAGATCAAGTGTGTTGGTCAATTTTTCATGTCTACATTTTGCCCCTCTTTGAGGAAATGCACTCGTTGTATTGGTTCAAAGAATAAATTGTTGTGATGAAAGTTGAAAATTTATTATTTTTTTCGAATGCCCCAATGGAAGGATTATGCTGATATGTTGCCCCCTTGAGAGATCGGATGAAAATTTTGAATTTTGGATGATCTCGCGAAAAAAGAAGACAAGGTGCCCGGCAGGTCCAAAAATGCCCCAAGATGCCAAAAAATATGTTAAAATGTAAAAAAAGATGCAACATGGTCCTTGGTTTGACATAAATGAGATCACGGGACCAAAAACCTAGCTGGATGGTCAAATTAGGTCAAAAAACCCTAATTTGGAGGCTTAAATAGACCCTGAGGGGTCACTTTCAATAGATTTGCACCTTTACCTTTTAGAAATTTCTGCATTTTGAGCTCTGAGTCCCAATAAATATGGCGCAATGACAAATTCCTAGGAACATGTCGAAGAGGGTATGAGTGCACCAACAGCCAGTCGGCGCAAGACCTATGGTATGTACTCCTATCCCAACTTTTAAGTTTTTGATTTACGTGCATTAAATAGGGTCTAGGTCAATTTTAGGTCAAGCGGCACTATATAGTGCCGCTCAAAATGCTCAATCACCATCATGTGGCCTCAAATTGTGTTGCAGATGAGAATAGCATCAATGAGGGCTAGTTAGGAGATTAGGGTTTCTTTGTCAAACTCAACCACATATGAATATTCAACCACATGATGTAGTTTGAAACTAGGATTTTGGCACAAAGTCAGTCGCATGCTTAAATTGGACTGTGTAGTGCACTTTGGAGTTTAGAAATTGGCAAAATCCACTGTAATGATGCAGTTTGGAACTTTTCAAACTAGGCCACATTTGCAAACAATGTCACATTTTCTATTTCAAATGCAACAAATTGACTTGGAAGGCTGATTTCTTTACGAGACCTGACGTTATGGCTTCTCTTGTGTAGGATGACCTTGACATACTTCATTCAAGGGAGCACAAATTTCTGGTGCTCAAGAGATTGTAAGGTATGCACATATTCCTCGAGGGGTAGGTTGGTATACTTGGCCTTTAGTTCACTGCTTATGTTCCTCCTATTCAAACCCACTTGGGGATGATGACCACTTTGGCCGAGCAATGGTAGAGTGAGACCTCCTCATTCCATATTCCTACCGGTGAGGCCACCATCACACTCAAGGATGTATAGTGCATCCGTTGACTACCCATACATGAAGCCAAAGTGATTTATGATCCAGATGCTAGTAGGGATGCCTGCTATGATGTGATGGGTGTGGATGAGATCCATTTCTCTGACTTGGAGAAATAGTGGGATACGGTGCCCACCTATAGGTTGATCATTGTAGCTATTATTTCAGGTCTTGTGGCACCAGATCGACAAGGTCGATACTTTAGTCCAGACTAGGGATTGGCATGGGAGCAGATGGTTGTCCATAAGGAGTACTTTCCTCGGAATCCAATGATGTTGGCTTCCCTTTATAGGGATCTACATGAGTTTTCATAGTTGGATAACCGTGCTCTCGGGTTCGGAGTTACTTTGTTGTATATCTAGCCATGGGAGCAGATTTCAATGCTCCACCCAGATGTCACATTTATTTTTCTTGATATTGATGACCCCATTGTTTGTTGGTATGGTGGGGCATAGATCCATTTCACTCATACTGGCACAGGTGGCATCGCCCATTGGCAAAAGGCTCTTGATGAGATGAGAGAGTTCATTTGGAGGCCTTGGATGGGCATAGGCCCATGGTACGATGATACAGAGTAGTTTTTCTTTGCTCAACAGGATAAATGGATGTAGGGCCAAGAGCATACCATGATAGATCACTACCTTCTAGACAAGGTGGCCTGATATTTTGGTGAGGTCCAAGATAGGTCGATGATCAGTTTATTGCAATCTTCACCTGTAGCATGAGAGAGACAGCCTAGGGCTAGCCCATCCTAACAGTTGAGGTAGTGTCCTCATTTAGATAGCTAGTGGCTAGGTTGTAGCCATATGATCAGGGGCCAGTAGATGCAGGAGTGACCTAGTCATATAGGGATTGGTTTAGGCCCTCATTGAGATTGACAGTTCTAGGTGTGACACTCCCATGACAAAGGCCTAGAGGCAGGACAAATGGCAGGGGCATAGGATAGGGAGGCAAAGGAGATGCTAACAAAGATGGTGATGGGGACAGAGGAGGAGGTGGCCCTCCTCCACATCAGACACCACCATGAGACCAGGTGCCACCATAGGTAGGGATACAGGATGATCATCCCAGAGACGGGGACAAATCGGTTCCTCAGTAGCAACCACTAGGGAAGCCAGATCACAAAGATGCATTAATCCAACAATTGCAGGTCAGATCTAGATATTGACTACAAAGAGAGATCAAGCTCGGCAATAGGTTCTGACACTCACTACTGAGAGGGACCAGGCTCAATCTGAGAGGGATCAGGTTGTCAGTTGGAGGTGATAGCTAGAGAGTGCAGCCTCATCCACCCAAGGCCAATCAATATCTTTGAGAGCATACCGGGAGGTGGTGAGAGAGGTCGAGTACTATCGACAAAATTATAGACAAGTGGTGCCAAAAACAGGCTGGGTGCTAGACTTCTCTTAGTAGACATGGATGAGGCCACCAGAGGATCACAGTGATAGGCCAGAGGGTGAGGGGAATAGCTAGTAGGGCTAAACCTTTGATCATAGACATTTTTCATTTTTGATTCACGGGCTCTGATTATTTCTCGTATTGTATCATGTATTTTTATGTACACTTGATCCGATTTTGTACCATGAAAATCATACGCTTTTGATGATATATATGAGATGGTTTGATTTATGATATGTTTTTCAATGTATGATGCATGGATGCACTTTAATATCTTATGAGATGTTTCTTATTTTATGCAATATGGTGTATGCTTCTACATGATGATTATGGATGCATTTCTTTCTTTACTTTTCTATGAATTTTGATGACAATCGTATGGATGAAACGTATGCTAATGATTTAACTGGTATGAAAATTATTATGTAATGATAATAGATGCTAATGATTTCTATTATTTTCTTAATGTTTTGTGTAATGTATGAATGTAATGCAATGATTTCTTAAGATTCTTAGAATAAAAAATCTATATTATTCCTCATAACTTAAGATGATGATAATGCGAGATGATATGATGTGGTATGATCTATATGATATGATATGCAATTATGCTGACGATTTTATGGATGCAGGGAGAATGCATTAGCGATATTTTGATTAATTGTCATGGTACCATGTTAGTCTAGAAATAAGATAGAAAAGAGATCCAACAAGTCATTGAGATGATGATGATTTGCATACTAGGTGTCAAGATTTTCAAAGGGCCAATTACTTTATGTTTGATAACACACGTAGGTACAATGCATAAATGTATAAAGAACCAAGATGGTGGTGTACCTAGTGTGATGTACTTTGGCTTGACAATTAGATAGGAGTATTCTTGTTCACACTTAGCATATGAAAACTTATTTAGGATTTATTTCAGATATTCTAAACATCTCGGGCCAAAACATAGGAAAGTAAGCCTTCCTATGTGGTCAACAAGATACCTAAACAATCCTTCCTACAAACCAAACAAAGCACACATGACTAATTTATTTTACAAGAGTATCCCACAAGCACAAAAGATAAAAATATAATGATCATTTCCCCATTCCTTTCTCTCTAAACCTTTTTTTCTAGGTATTATTGAGAGGTCCTTGGAATGAGTGCAAAATAAGATAAGTCAAAAAGACCAGATAAAGTAAACAACCAAGATAATCTTCTTCATATGGCTAACCAAGGATAAACTAATACAAGATACCTAATGCTTATGTCCAACGTGGGAAGGATACATCCTAGGACATGTTATGATAAGGGTTTTGGTGAGATTGATTGAATGATAAGCTATTGATACGCCGAGTTGATCAACTTGCTTGTTTACTGACCTAGACTTGAGACTTCTGACAATTAGGGTGTTCACTTTTGAACCTACTATGCTTGCTTTTGATTGACTCACCAAGGGATGACAACAATGATTGATTTATTAGGAATGAGACAATCACAGGTGAAAGTGAGATGAGACAAGTGCACCATTCTGGGTTTTTCACATGTTTTGAGGTTATTTCAATTTTTGGATTTTTGAGATTTATGACCAAGATACTAAATTATAGACCTATCCTCGGGGTCTAAGGAGCTGATCCATAGATTAGCCTTGCCTATGTTATACATGTAGAGACCATGTAGTTTGACTGACACTAGACATAACTCAATGATGAGAAAATATGGGCAAAGAGATTGTCAGATCATGAAGGATGCCTAAAGGATTGATCTAACATGTCTTGGGGGATGATCAAAAATCAACCCTGCCTACATTCAAGATTAGAGAAAACATAGTTTGGTTGATGACAAAAAAGAAATTTTGTTTTTTTGGATTTTCGATATGATTTGGGTTTTGAATGATTTAGATGTTTTTGGATTTGGAATGTTTTTGGATTTTTGATTTTTTGATGTTTTTAGATTTTTGATGTTAAGGAAGATCACAAGAATATACACAAATCCAATCCGATACAGGTATAGGAATATTCCCCCAGCGTAATTTGATAGACTACTTCAATGAAGGCAAGACAAACTGACCTTAGGAATATGCCAAGTAGTACTATGGTGGAACATGATAAGAGCACAAGGTTAGGCTATGGTACAAATGTGAATAGATGGTGGAAGGATAGATGAAATGTAATGTATAAGTGAGTGTATGGAAAAGTTCATGAAGATCTGGGTGGATGGAGAGTGCTTTATTTATGCTTGGTGCCTATTTTCCAAGTTTTCACCAAGGTACTTTCCCAAAGCGCCACCGAAGTGATTTTCCCTAGAGGATGATTTTTTTCTTTATTGTTTTCAATCCTTTTTTATGATTTTTTGAATTTTTGTATTTTTTTATTTTTTGTTGTCACCAAGTGCCTATTTACTAGGTTTTCATCAAGGTGACCATTTTTTCAGGATATTTTCTTTTTTTTTGTATTTTTGGTTCTATACCTTGCAAGATTTTAGGCATAGAACTTTTTGAGATGACATTTGTTCATGGGCTCTTGCAAAGGCTCACCCTCTGGTGTTGACAACTAATATGCCCTTGATTTATAGCTTTTTGTGATGATGAAAGGTCCCAACCAATTGGACTCAAATTTTCCTTTTCTTTTTGTATTGGTACATTCTTTTGGTTCTCTTTCAGCAGAAGTTCGCCAACTTGGAAGGTGTGTCTCCTAATCTTCTTATTGTAGTTGAATTTTAGGTGGTTCTGACAGACCTGTAGATGGTTGATGGCATCCATACTTCATTCATCTAATAAATCCAACTGATTTAACCTTGAAACCTAATATTCCTAATATGTAATGAGGTTTTACAGTGATATTCTTAATAATGGGAGCTCGATCTCGATTGGGAGGATGGATTATGATCTGTAGACCATGGAGAGTGATGTGGCACCTATTGGCATGTAGATGCTAGTGCGGTAGGCCCATAAGGTGGGGTTTAGCTAAAAAATTCAGTCATGACCAAAGTCATTGACTATTTTCTTAAGTATTTTCAAGATAGTTTTATTAGTGGCTTATGCTTGGCCATTTCCTTGGGGATAGTATGGAGTAGAAAAGTGATGTTGGATTTTGAATTTGTGGCATAGATCATGGAAATCCTGATTCTTGAAAGGTGTCCCATTATTAGAGATAATGGATTGAGGGACACCGTATTAGCAAATGAGATAGTTTAGGATAAACTTGGATATCTACTTTTTGGTTATGTGTGTCATGGGAATCACTTCGACCCACTTTATAAAATACTTTGTAGCGGTGATGATGAATTTGTGGTTGTTGGATGAGGTGGGTGTGATTTTGCTGATGAGATCAAACCCCCATTGTGAAAAGGGACAAGGTGTAACAATATGGTGAAGCTTTTGAGTTGGTGCATGAATAAGGTCTCCATGTTGTTGGCACTGTAAACACTTTCTGATAAAGTCATGTGCCTCTCTTACCATTTTTGTCCAGTAGTACCCAGTTCTCAGCAAATTCTTGGCCAAGTTCATACCACTTGAGTGTGAACTACAAGTGCCATTGTGAACCTTAGTTAGATCAGTCAGGTCTTCCTAAGGATTTAATAAATGTAATAGGGTTTTGTCCATGCTCCTATGATAGAGGGTTTCTCCTAGGATGAAAAAAAATAAGGACCTTCTGACAAAGCCTCGTTTAATTTTTCGGGTTATGTCAGTTGGGAGGAATCCTATTCTTAGGTAGGTATAGATGTCATGATACTAGGGATCACCAAGACCAATGAGTTTGCACACATATTCTAAATATGGTACCTCAAATGTGGGTACAAGAAGCTACTCTACCAGGAATTCATCTTTTGATACATTGTGAGGGATATCTAGTAAGGATCCAATTGTTGCCATGGTTTTGGCTACTCTATTATTAGCCCTTGGTATCTTCTCAAAAATGATATCAATGAATTATTCCTCGAGGCTCTCTCCTAGCTTCTTTTATGGTGTTAGCTTATCGTCCTTAGTTTATTACTTGCCATTGACTTGATTGATAATAAGTTGTAAATACCCATAAACCTTTAGTGCCATGATCTGCCACTATTCTACAATCTTTAGACCTATGGTTAAAGCCTCGTACTCTATAATGTTGTTAGTGCAGGGGAATGCCAATTTGTAGAATCTAGGAATACAATCCCTATGTCGTGTGATGAAGAAAACACTGGCTCCTGATCCATGTTGTGTGTATGAGATGTCGAAGTAGAATGTCCAATGATCAGCTATGCTGAGATTAAAGATGGATTCATCTAGAAACTCTGATATGAGTGGATTCTCTGAATAGATTGGAGCTTCTGCCAGTTGGTCTACAATTTCTTGCCCCTTGATAGCCTTGCACTCTACATATTAAATATCATGTTCTGTCAATATCATGACCCACTTAGTTGTTCGTCCTGTGAGAGTAGCTTTAGAGAGCATGGATTTTAGTGGATCTATCTTTGCAATCAACTTGATTTGATGAACCAACATGTAGTGTTTGAATTTTTGGACTGCAAACACAATTGCCAGATTTTTTTTTTCTATTGGTGTGTAATTGAGCTCATTCCCTACCATTTTCCTGTTGATGTAGCATATCACTCTCTCTCTTCCATTTTCATCATGTTGAGCTAGTAAAGCACGAAGAGTTGCAATGGTTGTTGAAATGTACAAGATCAATGATTTTCCTAGAGTAGGTGGCATTAACGCTGGTGGCATAAGTAGATATTCTCTGATTTTGCTAAATTCCTAATCACTCTTGTTGTCCCACTTGTATTCTATGTCCTTGTAGAGTAGATGATAATGTAGGATTTTTTTATCCACCAACTATGCTATGAATCTTCAAATGGATTAGGAGCCTTCCATGTAGGCCTCTGAGTTGTTTTAGGGTCCTGGGTGCTTCCATGTCGAGAATCACCTTGAACTTGGCGAGATCCACTTCTATTCCTCTCATGGATACTATATATCCTAGGAGTTTGTCTGATTTCCCACCAAAAACACACTTCTTGGGGTTAAGTCTAACCTTGTATTTCTCCAATCTATCAAAGATGGCACTTAGAGCTGCTATATGATCTTGTCTTTTCCTTGACTTGGTCAATATATCATCCACATAATCTTTGATATTTTTGTGAATCATGTTGTGAAAATTAGTGTCATTGCCCTTTGATATGTTTCTCCTGCATTCTTTAGCCCAAATGGCATCATGTTCTAGTAGTAGGTGCCCCATGGACATGTAGACATTGTCTTATGTTGATCTTCCTTTGCTATCATAATCTGGTTATAACCTGAGAAACCATACATCAGTGATAGCATCTCGTGTTTGGTCATCATGTCCACTATCATATCAATGTTGGGTAGTGTAAAATCATCCTTAGGACATGCTTTTTTCAGGTCTCTAAAATTAGTGTATATATGGATGCCCCCATTTGGTTTTGAAAATGGCACAAGATTGCACACCCATTTTGGATAATCAATTGGGAATATAGAGCTAACATCTAGGAGTTTCTGTAATTCCACCTTGACTAGCAAGGCAATCTGAGGGTGCCTCTTTCTCAATTTTTGTCTCACTAGCTTTGCGACTAGGTAGATGGCTAAATGATGAACCATGAATTCCAAATCGAGACCCGCCATGTTGGCATAGGTCCATTCTAAGTTCAAATTTCTTTCTCTTAGAAATGCAACAAACAATTCTTGTTCTTTTGTTAGAAATGATTCAACATAAAAGGTGATATGTGGTGTTGCTTATGTTCCCAAATTGAGAGGATTGCATTGTTCTACTAGGACTGTTGATTTCTCTTGGTGAAGTGCAGTAGGGGGGAGATCGAATCCTTCATCCTTTGGAACTTCATAAAGGTTTTCACCATTAGATGTGTCCTTTTATTTTACTATTCTATGGTTAGAGAGTGCCACTGTTTGGTTTTCACTCAATGACCCTGAGCTTATTCTCATTCTTTTGTGTTTGCGACTGAAGGACTCAATCATCTCCCCATAATAAGCCTGTGTGTCCAGTGTTTTGTCAAACCCAGCCTTGTGATCTTTGTATGGTACTATATCCCTTAGTCCCATGATTTCTAAGAGAGCCTCATCATTTTTTAATGTGTCTAGAACTAGTGGTCCTCATTGGTCATAATTGATGAGTTGAGGGTAAACTAGGTTTATCTTCTAGGGTTGGTGGTCTAACTCGAGAGATGATGCACTAATCATGAGTAAGGAGGAGTCCTCAAAAAGCATTGGAAGGCCTATTATGGTATCCTCATCATCACTATTACTACCAACCTCAGTTATGTCGAAGGTGAAATTATCTAGGGGCAGACCTGTTGATATGATTAGTTGAAGAGTGGCTGCCAATAATTGAGAAAGAGACCTAACTTTTCTACTGGGGGTACCTTTGCCATGTATGGCTATACTTGGAGGGGTACATCCAAGGCCAAGATTTCTCATTTGTCTTTCTATAATGATTTTCTCTAGTCGTCCATCACTGTTCTTTCCAAGGCTTTCATTTTTTTTTAGCCCATACCAAGCATCATTTGTAGTCCTCTGCCAGCTTAATCCATGTGCAAGGTGGGTGTGGGCCTTTCATCTTGGTATAGTGTTCTTGAAATGTCTCTTTTGTCCATATTTTCCTAACTTAGATTCCCCCAACAATCGAATCTAGAAGGGTCTGCCCTAAAAGTGTAGGTAGGTGTTTCAATTGATTGAGGTCGTCCATGTGACCTATGAGATTGAGGTAACTTCCTACAACAAAATATTTTTTTCATATTTTGTAATCTCCACACCCATTATCTTGGATCATGAGCTTGATGTTTGATATATCGGGGATGGAGCGTGTCTCTGTCATAGAAGTGGAGGTGAGGTTAGATGGATCCACATAGGGAGTAGAGGGGCCTTCATCATTCTTTGGTACTTGGGGAGCTTTGTAAACCTTGGCTTCCAAGTCTTTACAATAGGAAAATGGCTCTGGATCACCATGTATTGTGACCTCTTCATCTTGGTATGAAAATTTTACACATTGATGAAGTGTCGAGGTGACCGCCTTCATTCCATGGATCAATGGGCATCCTAGGAGGATGTTGTCGGGAAAATCAATGTCAAGTACCTGATATATGGTTTCCATAGTAGTTGGCCCTACTTGGATTGGGATCCTAGTTCCTTGAGACATTATTTCATGATCATTATATGTTGTGAACTTTTTCTTGGGAGGATACTTGTTTAGGGGAGGTGGTCCTCCTTGATTGTTCAGATTATTGATTTTATTATTTGGAAATGATTGTTGTTGTGCCACCATATTAGTTTGCACATTGTTGTGGTTGTGATTTTGTGGTTGATGATGGATTTGAGTATTTTTCTTCGGAGCACTGATGACAACCTTAGCATCGACCACTATTCCATTTGTGAAATTTTTATTCCTTGACCATGTGTGAGGTTTATCATTAAGCTGGTGGATGGGCGATTGTCCTTTTGTGCAAGAAACGTCAATGTGCTCCCTCATGCAGTGAGGGCTCTTTCGATATTGAGCGCCTTTAGGATCAATTTATCATATGTTGTGATGCATTGTATTTTTAGATAGAACTCCAAGTTCTCATCTAGATTGGCTATGATTGTGAAAACTTATTGCTCTTCTTGCATGGTCCACTTGCTCTAATTGGCCTTGGATCACCATCTTTGCAAGAAGGAGGTGAATAGCTCTCCTTTTCTTTGTTTCAGCATTGATAGTTCCTCTAAACTAACATCCATACCCATGTTGAATGCATAGTTTTAGATAAATGCATCCATAATTTCTTGGAATATTTTGATGTCTATGGGTAGGTGAGAGAACCATTCAAACTCTAAGGTAATAGTCGCCTTAGATAGGTTTCATCATATGCAACTTCCATGAAATGCACTTGAAACTCCTTGACATGATTTTTAGGGTTTCCCATCCCATTATACTTATCAAATTTGGTGAAATCCCTTTAGGAATGGTATCATTGTAATATTTGTATTGAAAGGATAGAGGCACAAATTGCTTGGCATTCTAGTTTTTTTTCCTGACTGAAGGTCTAACACTTGTTGTGATAGCAGTTTGATCTGTGTTGCAATATTGTTTTGTAGATCAAGAGGTGGGATGAATTTGTTTTGAGGCATTCGTGGTGTTTGATTAATGGGTAGGGTAGTGATGGGGTTTTATGCCTCTTGATATACCTACATTTGTTCCAACAATGCTTGTTGTTGGTCCTCTTGTTGTTGTTCCAACAAAGCTTGTTGTTGGTCCTGCTACTGTTGTTCCCACAAAGCTTGTTGTTGGTCTAGCTATGTTCTCACCAACAAAGCTTGATGTTGGTATAGCTGTTGTTGTGCCAATAAAGCTTGTTGTTGGTCTAGTTTTTTTTGTGCCAACAAGGATTTTTGTTGGTCTAGTTGTTGTTGCAACAATAAAGCTTGTTGTTTAGCTTGTTGTTGTACCTAAAATTCTTGTAGGGCTTGTTGGTATGCTTGTTGGTGGATCACTTGTAGTTGTGTGTGGTATTGTGCTTGCGCTTGTTGAGTCTGGTGTTGGGCTTGAGCTTTTTCTTGTTGGGTTTCTTGTGTGGCTTGTGTGACTTGTGAGGCTTGTGCAACTTGTGCAGCTCATACAGCTTGTGTAGCAGCTAATTGTGTTTGTGCTTGCTGAGTAGCCAGCTATGTAGCTTGTTGATTTTGTTGAAGTACCCTTTGGTGAGTGGATTTTTGAGTTGCTTGAATCATGGTGATGAATGAATTAGTCATGTTGACTTTTAGTGGAATCGGTGATGGATTGGGAATGGTGTTAACCGTTGTGGTGATCATAATAGTTGTGTTGGTGATTGGGATTTCAATTGTGGATGGTGTGATCAAGATAATTGGTCCTTGGGAAACCATGCTTTGAGAGATTTGGGGAATGGTGGAAGTTTTGAATATTGTGGTGGCTTGAATGGTTGCTATCTATTGTTGTGATACTGATGGAAAAAGGAGGGGGTTTTGTGTGATGCTTAGATTTCTTTGGTTTAAAAAATTGGTGATGGTTAGGGGGGGGGAAGACCCAACCCAAGAGGTGATGTGAATATGAGTGGTAATGGATGGAATGGTGGTGTGTTCCCTCGGAAATTGATGATGAAGAAGGATCAATGACTCCCTCTATCCCAGATAACCCACCCTCTCCTTGTAAAACCATGGTGAGAGAAGTTTGTATATTCAATGGATAGATTGGCATTGCATGAAATGAGGATGATTTTGCATGATTTAGGAAAGTAAGTGGAACATACGAGTGTAATAAATTTACTGGGCCAGAGTTATCTAGTGTGGTGTTGATATTTATCTCTCTGTTGTTTACAAGGTGATTCTTTTGTAATTCATGAAACATGGTGCTTCCCATGTTAACAAATGGAAGGGTTGAAGTGATTGTTGATATGACTTAAGGAATATCTTGAGTGATGTTTGAGAGTGATATTAGAGGTATGCTCACAAGATGCCTTTCCATATTGGTACTCATGTCAACATCAAAAGGGATTTTAGCCCCTTTTAATGCATGTATATATAGAGATGGATTAAGTTTCAGCATGGTGTTGATGATTCTATGATTCTCAGGATTTTGAACCATTTCAAATATTTCCTCTTGCATCATTCCCAATTAGTTTCTAATGATGTCTTCTATATGACCCTCCTCCAGATGGTTTTGTGATGGTAGAGAGGAGTTATTTGGAGGGTTTCTTGATTCCACTGCATTCTTCTCAGGATCCGTTTGACTTAGGTCACTTGAAGTTGATGTTTCTTTAGTGATTTACATGTTCTTCTTGTATTGGGATCTTGTTTGAACCATAAAATATATCATTTGATCTTGATATTTTTAAGCACAAAAGAGAAGAACTAGGAAAGTCTAAGGATAAAAAAGTGATGATGGGGATGAAAGATGGATGATGCGAGTGAGTGAAACTCTTGAAGAACCTTGGGGGGAGGAGATGCTAAACCTTTTAGGGCTTTAATTGATTTGATTTTGATAGTTTGAATAGGTGTGTTAAGCCAAGTAACATGATGATGAAATTGTAAACCATAGGAAGTTGCGTTATCCTAGAGAAAACTCGTTTGAGAGGGTAATTTTACTAAGTGTGTTAACCCAAATGAAGTGATTTTGAACTTGTAAACCTTAGGAAGTTGTGTTATCCTAGAGGGTTGCTAATTTGACTAGGTGTATTAATTCAAACAAGGTGATGATGATTTTTCCTATAAGTTTAGCATGAATGATGTTTCAAAGTTCTCAAGAATTTTTTGGTGAAATGGAATTTAATTTTGATGATTGAGAGATGGATGGGAGTGATCTATTTTGATCCTAAACTTGACCTAGATAAGACTCTTTCTTATAAGACCTCAGTATTGAAGAACATGCCATACTTCTAAGTGAGAAAAGAAAACCTTTGAAAAAGAGTTGGATTTTTTTGATAATAGAACTCATACAAAATTGGGTTGTTCTTTGAGACCTTCTTGTAGAAATTATATATCAATATTTCTCTAATTTCAAGATGCTCCTCATGACCTTTTGGGATAATCTTTTTGAACCTTGGTTTGTGGACTTTGATTTTATAGGAAATCATTTGAGAGAACACATGCATGAGGTCCAATTATATTTATCTTTGTTTAATGAGTTCCTTTTATCAAAAACAATTTATTGATTATGATTTCAAACTAAATGTCTATGTCTACATTCCTTTTCATTCCACAAGCTCCATTATGTGAAAATCAAGGATTCAAGAGCACACTTTCTTAGGTTGAATTTAGTGAAAACAAATGATGATTAAACCCAAGCACTTAGAAACCTCTAAGGATATAATCCCTAGGGAAAGCAAGAGCACTTAGATTTGACAAAGGATATTTTTTTTCTCCAAAGGGTTTGAAATTTGAAGCTCCTTGTGAATGTTTGTTTTCAAATGTTTTGAGGACCAAGCAAAGTATTTTTTTGATTCCAAGCACATGTACAACCCTAGGATGAAGAGACAATATTTTTTTGGGTTCCCACTTGGATAAATCCACCTGTGCATATTCAGTGCGGATGTTTAGATACTTGACCACACAAGATTCCCCTTACAGTGCACTCGCTTCTCAGGTCAATCAAACATCAATACCCATGAATCTCCCATGGCATACTTTTCATCTCTACAACAGAAGCGCATGCATGCGTGGGGTGGCCTCAAAGGACATGGCCTTTTGCACCAAAAAAATAGTTAAGGATTTAGCCTTTGCTAAACAAGGGGTTTTAATTCAGACTTTCCATTCGTAGGAGTTGACCCATGCGTCAAGAGACAATTTTTTCCCTTCTGGTCAGAGCCAACCATGTGATACTAGATTTTGTTCTAGTACCCAATTTTATATCCCACTTTGAAATACACTTGTCCTTGGTGTGTTACTAGTTGGGTCGTTCCATTGGGTGAGTACTTTTTCCCGCAAGGCGAGCCTGTTAAGATAAAAAAAATAAAGCAAACATATTCATAATTCGATCAACCTTCATTTAGAAACAAAGGGAGAACACACGCAATAAGCTTACTCACACTCGCAAGATTTTTTGTTCAATTTTAAACCCCAAAATGAAATATGGAGGTAATTTTTTTAATCAACTTAAGATCACCAAAAGACATTTTGATTCTCAAGATTGTCATGAGGCACAAGAGAATCAGATAGTTCCTTTTGATGATATTATTCTAAGTAAACAATTACAAAACAAAATAACACTTGTTCATTTTAAGTCCACAAAGAAAAAGTGAGTTCTTTTTATAGAACCAAATCAAATGTGGAATTTGCCTTGTTCAGTTGTTAAACCTTAAACCAAATCTAGTAAATCATTTCAAAGGTTCTTTTTAAGCCCTTTTTATGCAAACTTTGAAAGAAAATTTGTATTGTTCTTTCTAGAGCCCAGAAGGAAATTTATTGTTCCCTAAAGCATAAAATATGACAAATTTCTTAGGAGAGATTGAGAAATCTCTAAGAGTGTTAAAAAACACTTGGAATAGGATAAAAATGGTGTCATAATGTATCCCTCCATTTTTCTTTGCTCCTTGACCTAACCTGCAAAATGATTAAAACCAAAAAATACAAAAGACAACAAATAAGTTAATGACTCAAAAAGCTGAAAACAAAATGGCACATGTTAAAAAAATTAAATTTAAACTTTTCTCTATCACCCATCGGTGCAATCAACAAATGTTTCATAGTTTAGAAATCCAATAGCACAATATAGCATGGCATGTTGATTGAGTGCGGTGATCTACAACAGATAGTGTTATATCGAAATGCGGTGCAGTTTGCAATTTTCAAATTTTTTATGCGAGAAAGTAGATGCGACAGAGTTTGGAGTTTTGTGCGGTGCAATATAGGATTGATTGTCTAAAAATAATGCAATATAGCACCGTGGGAATGTGAGTGGTGAAATTTCCTGTAGGCACATAAAAAATGTCAAAAACCATGGATATTTTGAAAAACGCGATGAATTTATCCTATCAAGCCCTCCTTCTAGCACCAAAATGTGAACATCAATTCTATACATTCAGAAACACAACAAACAAACACATCTTTAGGTTCATATGCAAGATAAAATAAGGATTCACCATGAAATCCATTTACTATGCTCAAAGTGGGAAAAACAAGAACAAAACATGAAAAGCTAAAGAAATCCTAATTAAGCATGCAAACTCTTGATCCCATGGGGGAATTGGTGCCAATTGGTGTGTCAAAATTGGCCCTTCCCCAACTCCTTTGTTGCAATGTTGATGATTTGTGGATGATTGAAACTCCTTGATGAGATTTTGTCATAACGTTGTTATAAAATCATGAAAATGATGAAGAATTGCTATGAAGTAGGCAAAAATAGCTCTCAATGTGAAGAGAGTAATTTTGCTCAAATTGTGGATGAAATGAAGTATAGTATACTTGCTTGGATTGTGGATGAAATGAATGAGAGGAAGAGTCTCTCATTTATAGATTTCTAAATTGGAAGAAAGAGTGAAATTGAACAATGTGGGATCAATTAGTGATAATAGATTTGGGATCATTCAATATCCAATGGCCAAGTGTCACTTGTCGAGATGTGAATGGTTGAAGGTTGTGCACATTTTGGTCAATGTGCATGATAAATTCCATTCGGTGGAATTTAAAATTGAGGAAATCACATGTGAGAGGGAAAAAAGAATGAAATAAATGCCACTTGGATCAATGCACAAGGACATGTAAGAGGAGTGAATGCTTTGTTGGAAGGACAAATCCACTTGGATTTTGAATTAAAATTTGAAGGAATATAACTCCTTTATTCCATGTTGAGAAAAAATAAAAATAAAATAAATATATTAAATCTATTTTCATATGCAAGTGGTAAAAACTAGAGGATGGGACATGAAATAAGATTAAATTAATCAAATTTTAATTAATTTAATGATGAATTTAGGAAATGTGACAATTTAGACTTAAATTTATGAATTAATTTAAATCAGAATTAAGAGGAAAGGTTTAATTAAATAAATGTTTTGATTTATTTAACCAAAGGGGATAATGTTATATTAAATCAAATAAGGTTTAATTTATTCAATTTAATAAGAGGACTTTAGAGTTTTAAATAAAATGAATTATTTTAATGAATGGAGATAGAGGATTAATTAAATTAAATTGATTAATTTAATCAATAAGGGAGAAAGATGCAATTAAATAAATAATTATTTATCTAATTAAGAGATGAAAAGTGATGATAAGTTGAGAGTACGATTCAGGAAGAAATGATGTTAGTAATTGGGATCAAGTGCATTGGTCAATTTTCCATGTCTATAATGAGTTCAATATATATCAATGAGGAGATTTCTCTTGGATGAGTCATGGTGGCTTTATATCTTAAAGGAGCATTTTATTTTTCCACTCTTGGTTTGCTCGGAAGTGAAGTCTATTTGAGAGGTATTTTCTCATTATATCTTTCAAAGGTGTTTTATGCTTTCTTTCATGATATAGATCTTGAATTGTTGTTTAATGGTTCTGGAGGATTCATAGTGGAAGGTGGAAAACATGGTTTATCTCCTTGAGCTTTTATGTGATATTTTTTTTGATGAGAACTGGTAGGAAATAGTTATATGGGCTTATTTCCTAAGATGGGAAATGGAGTTTGATCTTCTTTGAGACGCTTACATCCATGATTGATTACATGTAATATATGTTAAGTTTGATCTTGGTGATTGAACGGTTGGGTGTTATGGATTTTCCTTTGGGATGTGAAGGAGATCATATTTGACATAGCTTTTAGGGGTGTATGTAGGAGGATATTCTACAGGTATATGTTTTACAGAGTTTCTCTCTTTGGTCTTGGTTGTCTTCCTGGAAGTCTTAATTCTTTTTTTTACATTGGTTTGAGATTTGGCCAAAGCTTTTATTTTCATTCAAGTTTTTGAGTGATAACTTGGAGGTTCTTTATCTCTTTCCTATGTTGGGTGTTGAAGAACTTGGAAGATCTCTAGAAGATTTTTGACATAAATGATTCTTGTACTAATAGGTTGCAGGTTGTGCATATCATTGTGGATATTTCCTTGGTACTACATGGTTACATTTTCTATGTGTTGTTATTGGTAGACTTGTTATGTCTTTGATCTTTTAGATTTGGCATTACCCATGCAATGGGAGTACCTAGATGTGTTTGATCATTTTCGATTGGTTTGTGTATGGTGCTTGTATGTACAGTTGATGGGTTGATTGTATTGTTGGAATGAGTTTACTAATATGGATACCTTTAAGGTATATGAGATTGGATGGAATAGCACAAGCTATGGGTGCTATTTCTAGTTGCGTAGGTTGATCAGTTGGATGGGTGGAACTAGTTTTCTGATTGTTGTTCTAACTAGTGTTCTATCTTGTTATTGGAGAATGTTTTCATAGAGGTGATCTGGTTTGGTCTTTTGAAGTTGATGTTGTTTGTGCTTCTATATGATTTTATCTTGGTGCTCTGGAATGGTTAGTAAGATCTTGGTCAAGTGGGAGATTATTGGAAATATGTGCCTTAATCTCGCCGATCCATTCATCGGTGTAACCTAAGCAGTCGGTGCAAGTCCCCTAACTCTTAGTGAAGATAGAAGTTTGGCCGAAGCACTTGGTCAGTGTAACTTGTTCCATCGGGATGAGTTCTCAGTGTTGGTTGTTTGTTTCGATCAGTTTAGATTGTTACTATCGATAGAACCTGATCAGTAGTCCCAATGATAGAACGATAAACATTGTATCAGTGTGGCTTGGGCTCATCGGTGGAACTCTTCACTGAGCTATGTCAATGGACTGATTCTTGTTAAAGGTAATATTGATCTATGATTGTGATGAGATTAATCCAATGAAACTCATTTTATTCCACGCTCAGTTGAGGTGATTACTGATGGAATCTTGTGAAGCGAGCAGAATTGCATGAGCGGTTGACACTTGGTGGCTTGACCAACAGTGTTTGGTAGTCTTGTGCCTCATGTGGTGGGTCCCGAGTGACTCATGCAAGGTGTGTCGGCTTTGAACATGTGTCACTATTTTGGGGAAACTTATTGGGAATATTGTAGATGCTTTTTGATTCCCTGAAATTGCACTAGCATTGTATGCGTGTCTTGGTGGGTCCTGGCCATGGTAAGCCAAAGGGAAAATGTTTGGAGTTCATTTAGTCACTTGGGCAGTTTTTGATGGTTGGTCTGTTGTGGAAGTTAAACCAAACTGACTATTTAGCGCATCAGTCAAACCAATGGATGAATAGTGTTACGACACATGGCGAGATATTATTCATTGATTTTACATCATTGTTGTAAATCAACGTTGATTGGCCGAAAGCTTTATTATTTGGTAGTGATTAATTGTGGGGTTGACAAAGTGCAATTTTGGTATGTCTCTATAATCCAATTCAATGTTGAGTAGCTCAATGCGTGTTGTAGGGTAGTGCTGCCAAAGAATGGTGGAAGCCTTTTGGTTGGGTTAATTAATTACCCTGATGGTTGTTGGTTGGATAGGCAAGAGAGATGAGGTTGATCAAGAAGTAAAATCTGATTGAGAAGAATGTGTGTATTCAAATGGTATGCATAGATCATTCTAACCGTGAACACTGAGACACATAGAACTGCGAAGATGTGAACTTGTGGAGGCCGTGAGGTAGTGCTGGTTGAAAGGCTGGCTATGTGAGTGGGTTGGTTAGATGAAATGAGTCTTCATGATATGTCATGTGAGCACATTGTAATAGTGCAAGGTTTCAAATCTATGTTGTTTCCTATATTCTCTAGATTAACAAGATGTAACTCCTGTAAAATCCATGAGCCTAAGATTGTATTGTAACATGTTTGTTTTTGAATAATACAATGGCTTGATCTTTTGGAGGGTGAGTGTTTTTACCTGAAAGGGTTTTTATCCATGTAAATTTTTGCATTCATATGTTTGTCTTTCATGCTTATTGATTCTATAGTTTTGAATTTGGCTTAGTCTGCATGTACTTTTCTCATAAGGGTAAATTTTGGAAATCATTGTGCCTATTTCCACTTTATGGCATAGTAGTTTGTGTCCTTAAGATGATTTCAAGAAAATAAAGTCACTAAGTCACTACTATTCTTAGATGTTTCATTCTAAGATGACCCCCATTTTTTCCCAATAATAATATCGCATGAGAAGAAAATGGCCTATGAAAGGAAAGGCTAAAGGAAACTAGAAATTTTTATTGTGGTAGAAACTAACATGGATTTCAATGGGTCTAGATATTAGATTATTTTTTATTACTTTCATACATACTTTTAGATATACTTTCCAAAAAATACATTTGTATTATACTATCTTTTTATACTTGTTATGCAGAGTTGGACCTAAAATATAATGATGGAAGTATGGTTATGAAATAATAGTATTGTATGTTTTATATGTAGATATGTATGAAATTTGGATGTAATGCTATTTTTAAATTTTGATAGTTATTCTTGTGTACATACTTTGTAAATTAACCTTTTTGCAGCCAAAGAGAAACTATAGCATGTAGCAGTTGTAGGATGAACCCGCAACAAAAAGGAGATTGGGACAAAAAAACAAGGGAGTTCCAAATTAAGTTGAATGTGATGATTATTGATTAAAGGCCATTGATGGAGGTTGAACATGCATCATTAAGAAAAATTAATAAGAGCTAGAAAAGAAGGACTCCTTTACTGATAGGATGTTGACAAATTTTTGTATGTTTACATGCAAGTTTCTTATTTAAGATTTTTTAGTCCTATTAGGATTCTTCTTTCTTTTTAGTTATAGTTTGAAAAAATCAGTCTTAACTATATGTCCTGATATTTGCGAGTGAAGTTAATGATTTTGGTTAGTTTTTGTTTTCAATAAGATTTCATCAATCCTGTATATAACTGATGGTTGAATCTATAGATAAGTTAGTTGGTTTTAGTTTTTCATTATCAATTATTTTCAATTCTAGACATGATATATATTTAGAATGATTGAATACAATCTATGAGAAGATCCTATGTAAATATTTTATGATATGCAATGAATGAAGTCAATTTTACTAGATGCATCAAATCGGTTAGTTATATTTGGTTTTAGTTAGGTGATAACAACCACTTGAGCAAGCGACGCAAGGTATTTTTCTTCACTTCACTTTCTAGTTTTTTATTTATATTTCATGGTTGTTTCTTGTTTATTATTACTTCATGAACTTTATGCAAGTTAAACTCGAATCTCATAATTTTTTTATTATTAGTGAATGTTCATGAACATGCATATAATGGTTAACCAATAGTACTATGGAGGTTAATTTCGTTGATTTGTTAGTTTTTATCAAATTTTAGTTGACATAGTAATGTTTTATTAGCAATAGTTCAGTTATAGAATAAGTTGTAGGTACCCATAGCCATTAGTTCTAGTTATGTTTTTTACTCTTTCACAATTGTGTGAATTTATAGCAAGTAGAATCACTTGTATAGGATAGTTTATGTAGTTTTGAGTCCCTAAAGGCATATACAATGTTGCACCATGATAAGTTAACAAACCTTGGGTTTAAATTTTAATGTAGACTTTGTAATGTTGAGCGGACTGTTTCGTAAGAAAAGCCTCTGATTTGTGTAGGTTCTACCAAGTTTATAGTGCACTATTTAAGACTCTACATTTTTTGTGTTGTTGTTAGGGATGGTGCTATCTTCATTGACTTATTTTGATAGCTTTCATAGTTTACAATATTTTTTAGCATTAGGACTGTTAGACTTAAATTTTTTCAACACTAGAAGATACACTAACATTGTCCAGGACTGATGAATATAAAGCCATATTTCATGTATGCAGAGGTAGAGAGACTCCTTGGGCAGATTTATTCCCTCTTTATGCCAAGAATCCATAGAAAAAATTGGTGAATCTAGTACTCAAAGCAAAGGTAACACTAAAGAAAAAAAAATCACCAACATCTAGCACATAGAAAGAGGGGACATACCACACCATAGTGGATGTAGTGGATGAACATGCCACCTTTGAGTACCCAATCACTAATTAAGAAAGGGATACAGTGCTAAAGAACATTCTTCCTTCAGTGTTACCAATCTTTTATGGGTTAATGACTAAGGACCCAAATACATTTTTTTTCAAATTTTATGTCCTATGTAGAAGTAATGACTATAATTTTGATGCTCATAAACTCAAAATATTCCTTTCTACTCTAAAAGATGCAACCCTAAGATGGTTTATGGGCTTAGGTAGGGATGATGTCCCTAATTGGGATAGTATGAAGAGATTGTTCTTGGATAAATAAAAAGACTATTGTAGAGAAACTCATAGGAGAAAAATCACATCTTAATAATTTCATAAAAGTATGATGAACTACTAGAAGATTATGTGGAGAGATTCCAGTTTTCCCTGAAGAAAAACCCACAAAACAAGTTTCCAAAAGAGTCCCTCAAGTTAGTCTTTTTGAGGGGAGTCAATGATGACTACATGTATGACTTGAACCTCATTAGACAAGGAGATATTTCATAGATAAAATTTCAAGAAATTTGTAAAGGATACACAAATTATTCTATAACCTTCATCAAAAGGCCAAGAGGAGATAGGACATCCACTATTGGTAAATCATATATATGGGTTTTAAAGATAGAATTGAGCAACCAGTTGTCCAACATGAAGGAGGAAATCATATTTCAGTTATAAATTCATTTGGATACTCTCCACATTAAGGATAAGTAGGAGGAATTTGAGGTTATTCTCATTGAATATTGTCCAAGTTGTAGGAAAAGAAAAGAAAATTGTAAATGCAAAAGAGTGGTTAATATCCAATGAGATAAAGTTAAGAAACCTAATTTTCAACCAATTGAAGGAGGTGATGGAAAAAAAAATTATGTAATACAAAGGAGACCATGGAAAAAATTACAAGGTATGCCATAAGATCCCCTCAGCTTTAATTCATTCTTTCCTATTGAGAATAAAAACTTTTTTGCTTGGAACTATCAACCCCCTGCCAGCAAACCAAAACCAATGGAAAGTCCCTCAACAATGGCCACAACCATAATGAAATTGGAACAAAAAATAGATAAATCCTTGGCCACAATTTTTTTTCCAAGGTTCCAATTATAGTCCACAATGGTCAACATAACAGAATCAATGGTAGACTCAGTGGAAAAAGGGCCAACAATGGCGACAAAAAAATATGAATTATCAATAGCCTATGCTTCCACCTCCACAAAAAAAAAAATATAGTATTCCTCCATAAAATATTACATCCCAACCACCCAAGAAACCAAAAATACCTACCCAACCTACATGTAACCCTAAAACTAATACTTTTCAACATGCTTATACTAATGAAGCTATGCAACACCCCACATATGGGGTAGAGGTGAGTAATGTCCACCTCAGATCAGGGAAAAAACTTGTCGGACCTTCGTACCCTCAAATTATAGAGATGGATGCTAAGGAACTTGCAGTTGAATCTTAATAAAAATCACATTTGGAACTTGATTCAAATCAAGTACACCAAACTACCTCCAGTCCAAATCCACCTTTTCCTCAATTCCTAGCTATTCAAAAACATCACGCATGGGCTGAAATAGACCTCTTAGGTCAATCAAAGGATGTGAACATCAAGATTATACTCATCCAAAATATCAAATACATAAATGTCTATACCAAAACTATAAGGGACCTCTATCTTAAGAAACCAAGAAGAAAAATGAGGGATCCTCAGAGAGTCCATGTCTTTGGAAACTTTGCAAATATTGTGTTAGGGAACATAATTGTCCCTAAGTATATAGATCTTGGTAATCCATTGGGGATGAGGGCTAGATTGGGCCCCGATTGAGTATGTGCCTTCACCCTCACCCAACTACTTTTCTCTCTAAATCGTCATACATCAGGTGGAGGTTACCACCCACCCTTTCTCTTTATACCCAAACAAGCCCTACCTCTTCCGCCAAGGATAATATTATGTAGAGAATATCGCCAACACCCCAACCATGTTACTCCACTATATTCAAAACTATAGTTTCCCACCCACCCAAAAGACTCAATATTTCCAAATCATAGTTCCTCAAAGTAAACATCAAAATATTCCCCATTATAACCTCATCAAGCATCCCCACTCATTTTAGATTCATCGATTGGGGTTTGAGTAGAAGTTGGAGAAGTAGCTAGGGTAGTGAAATAGTACACAAAATATCTAGTGTATCACCCCTTACTATCCATAGGGGTTGTTGATGAAGTTGACCAAAATTATGATGAATAAAGGACTAGGCCTATGGGTGGGACGTAGTAGACCTGAATGAATAAGGCGACTAGATTCCTTTCCCTCATTGTCTCACCCCCACCATATATTACCCATGTCCAACTGGTGCCTTCCCATTCCTAGGACTTGGGAACCATCAACAAAAGAAAACTGATCAGGTCACATGAGTGGTAGAGGCTCTTTTGGTGGGTAGCAGATCAAGTTCAGGGTGACACATATCCATTTCAATTTGAGATCATTAAGATTAATGTGACCCTCATTAAGAATAATTTGATAGACTTAGAGGTAGAAATCAATGTTATTACAAAAGAAACAATGAAATTACTTTAGTTAGCTAACCTTAGGCCTACACAAACTTTTTTTTAGCTAGATAATACATCACTAGTCAAGCCTAAAGGAATCATTGAAGACTTGGTTATTGAATTGGATTCTTTGGAATATCCTATTAATTTTATAGTTTTACAACCAAAGGTTGATGTTGTAGGATACCCACTCATCCTAGGAAGACCCTAGTTAGCTACAAATAATGCATTTATAGGTTGTAGGTCTAGAAATATGATAATATCCAATGGGACAACCATCAATAAATTGCTTCTCTATCCTCCAACCTAACATTATGCTAACCTTGAGCAAAATATTTGGCCCAATTTGGATGAGGAAGATAACTATTCCCTGTAGACATTGATGACTATAGAACGCATCCCTTTATTAGATGACCAGGATGAAGATGAGCTCATTTCTCACATAATCTAGAATGACTGCGGAAAGATCCCATAGTACCAATACTACCTCATATACCTACAAGACCCCTTGTAAAGTATTATACCCACTAATTCCAAACAAGAAATATCTCAGATATTTCATTCATTCCTACCTCAAAAATGTCTACCTATCATACCATGTCTTGACCTCTCATCTATCCAAGAATCATCCAACGAATTGGAAATCATTCCAGGAAGAATGTTAAACATAAACAATGCCTTGATAGAAGTGTTGAGAATAGGTGTCTTAAACTTGCTAGTAGGGCTCATAGGAATCAGGATTTTACTTCATCGAGTAAAATATATCCTTCACCATAGTACCATAGGGTGTAGACATGAGGGGAGTGGGTTGGAAATGTTACTTGTCATCCCATGGCAGTCTTTATCAATTTTTGTGGTTGTGTGAGATCATACTACCACCATGCAATGGTCCATGAAGTATCAAGTAGGTCTGCAAGCCATCCCACCACCCCATGATAGTGTTTAAAATGGCTAGCAGTTGAGTGGTATTACCCACCACCTCGTCATGATGGTTGGAGAGGATAGCAGTAGAGCAAGGATCATCCTGCCACCATATGATGGTCTTAGAGTTTTCTTATGGTAGTGTAGTATATACTATTGTCTTACAATGGTCAGTTGGAGGGTGCTATGATGTTGTGGTGTTCGATTGGAGTGATAGAAGAAAATAATAGTCCCACAGCTAGTCAACAAAGGTTGCATGGTATTGCGGCTAAGATTGGGAACAATGGTTAAAGTCGGTTAAGTTTTCTTCTGACCATTTGATTGGTTTAGAAATTGAAATGACAACTACCTACCAATGTCCATTGGATATCAAGGTGGTACTACAATAATGAGTGGTTATGCCGACCTAAAGATGGAGACATATAGAATTTCATAGTGTATTCTAAGGTGTGTGTGAGGTTGATCTGAGAGGGGTTATGCTAGAATTTTTTCTCTGAATGTAACAGGATGTAAATATCCATGTAAAGGCTTAGGGTATGCTATTTTATTGTAACTGTGTATATTTGGTTGTTGAATAATACAATAGGTCTATGATTTTGGAGTGTGGGGATTTTTACCCAAAAGGGTTTTCCCCACTTAAATCTTTGTTGTTATGTCTTTTGTTCCTTTTTTCATATTTAGTGATATTTTTTATTGAATTTTTTTAATGCATGTTGTTGAAATTAATTGATCTTGAAAGATCTTAAAGTGCATAAATTTTTTGAGCTAAGGATTAATGGTCGGAAATAAACTATCTTATTCTACTATGTGGCATAGTAATCTCAAATTCTTGTTCTAGGATGAACCATATTTCCCTACAATTGGTATCAAAGCCTTTTTCTGGGATTTGTTTGTTCCTGGTGTTTTTGGGTCTAGGTATTCCTTCTATGAGGATTTCTTAGTCTAGAAAGCTTAAGGAAATTTTAAGGAATTGACTGAGGATTAAACCTTTCATGAGTGAAATTTTTTTTCTCTTTTGTTTTAGTTTTAGGGGACAACATGCAACTTAAAGGATGGTGAAGATGAAGAAAATTGGAGTTGGTCATATTTAAATGATGTGATCTAAAGCTCACAGTCGATAGTGGAATAATCATGATGCATGGGGTGTGATTTCTTGCTTTATGGTTATGTTGCAGCAATGCTTTCATGTTGGGTGTCTTTGTGAGAGGCTCCCTGATGATATGAAGAAGCTTGCATTTTTTTTCCAGCCATGGAGCAATGTTCATATGTTGGGTGTGCTCTCCTGGTATTGGAAAGCATTTTTTTGGTTACTCTGATAGCATGTGAGCTATGGAGTTGATCATTGGATGATATAGAAGCTTCTTAAATAGGGTGTCTACGTTTGATACATGTACATGTTGGTGGTTGTGGAGTTGAATTGAAATGGGCCTAGAGTTCCTAAACTATTTTCCTTCTTATGGATGTTTTGTACTTGTATGACTTAGATTCATGTTCCTTGGATCTGAGAGTTTTATAGATTTTCCTAAAAAATCTATGGTTATGCTCATTCATGATAATCCATTGTTCTATTTTAATTGTCATGGTGTTTTTATTTCAGAATTTTGGTCTTTCATATGTGTAGTGGGTGTGGATATGCATGGGTATTATCCAACATAGTGGTTTTCCAAGTTTTACACAGTCAAAACAAAACTTGTGGTTTTGTGGAGTTGTAGGTAAGCTATTTTCTAGAACCTTTTTTTTTGGGGGTGTTACTAGATGAGATAGTTGTAGTTTTGCATACATGCTTCATGCGTGGTGTGAGGAAGTGAGATTATTTCTCTGCATGGGAGTTTTGGTACATGTTTAGTCACTTAGCATTCTTGTGGTGATGGTTGTTGGTTTCCTTGACTATGGTGCTCGAGTTGTGGACCTATTTGGTGAATCAGATTTGTGTATGATCTAGTGCTTGAGTCATGTAGTCAACATGGTTATTCTCTTTGAATCTTAGTTTTTCTAATTACTAATGCAATGATGGGTTTGCATGCTTTGGTATATTGGATCTACAAGTTATGTAGTTTTTTAGGTGTGTACAACCTATTGATTTTAGTAGGATAACTCAAAAGTGGACTATTATATCCATGAGGTTGATTCAATATTGATGTAGAGTTGTTAGCTTACTTTGTCTATGGTCACTTGTACATTGGTGTATCTTCTTTGAGATGAGAGGAAGGATGATGTTAAGTATCTAGATAGTCAATAATGGGGATCTATATCATGTGTATTATGATTTCATGAATAGCTCAGATACAATGCTTTGTGTAAACTTTTAACAGTGAAGGTGTTTTTGCTTGGTTTGGAGATCTCAGTGCCAATTGGTATAATTGTTAGATGGACATGTTTTTATGTGGACTTGGATTTTTTTCATATTAGTAGATGTGTGGTCATGATTCTTGGAGAGCTTGATTGTCATGGTTCAATGGGAGATTTAGAAATGACTGTGGATTCATCATTTAGTGATGGATGATCTTCTTTAGTGTTGTGGATGTTACTTGGAGGTGCTCTTAGATCTTGTCATTGTAGAAGAGTTCTGTGTATTTTCATTTACACTATTTCAAGATTTTTAACATCTTGAAGCTATGGAGGACTCTTCTATTCTTTAGGTTGAGGTGTTGGTGGTGCTTGACAGGTGATGTTGGTTTATATTTTGATTGTTTTATGTCATGATATACTCTTGATTGTGATTAGAGTTTTGGCATGATGTGTTTCTCTTAAGACCATGGTATGTTCACTTGGAGCATGGTATCTCGTAAGGGGGGTGGTAAGATCATGATGTCATGATAAGTTATCAATTCAGATGATTGGAGCTTTGACAGTGGTCTAATAATTCTACTCATTTTGGGTGCATTGATCATATGCATGAGAAATTCATGATAGTGTAATGATGCCTTTGGATTTTAGCATGAGATAATTGTATGTAGGTGCTCATGGATATATGGAGAATGAGGCAAGGCTATATTTCTCTTTAGATGAGAGAAGTAATATTGAGATGGTTACTCTTGATGAGATTTTAGTAGAAAGTTTGAGGAGCCTACACCTTGGTTGAATGTGAATTCAACAAAGACCTAAGAGGAGATTTCTATTCGAGGAGTCATCATGGATTGCATATCTTGGAGGAGAATTCTCATTCCCACTCTTGGTCTACTTGGAAAATTATTTTTGAGAGGTATTTTCCCATTATATCTTTCAAATGTGTTTATGTTTTGTTCTTTGATTCTCATTGGATTGAGTTGATTCATGATGATTAATGGAGACTAATTTGAGGATGGCTTAGAATGAGTGTATATAATCCATCTTTCATAGATATGGATCTTGAGTTGTGTAGTTGGTTCTAGAGGTTTCATTTGAGGGATGTTTGGAATGGTTATCTCCTTGTGCATTAGAGTTTATGATATCATTCATTGATTAGTACTATTAGGAGATGGTTTATGGGCTGATTTTCTAAGATGGGAAATGGAGTAGTTTGATCTTCTTTGAGAAGCTTATATCCATATCAATACAAGTTGTGTATGTTATGTTTGATCTCTTGAGGTTGAATGGGGTCGGATGTTCTTATGGATTTTTTATTGGGGTTGTGAAGAAGATCTTACTTGACATGGTTGACATTTAGATGTGTATGTAGAATGGAATTCTACATATTTATGATTTGTAGTTTTCTCTCTTTAGTCTAGTTCTTCTTCCTATTCGTTCAGATTCATATGACTTTAGATGTGAGATTTCTATGTGGAGCTATGGTGATCACTATTTTTTGGTCATGTGTTTTCACTAGGGTGATGACATGGAGGTTCCTATATCTCTTTATTCTGTTGGATATGAAGAACATGGGAGAGATGTGTAAGATTGATGAGAGAGATGTCTCTTGCAAAAAATGGTTGTAGGATTTGCAAATCATTGTGGATGGTCCTTGGTACTACATGGCCACACTTTCTATGTGTTGTGATTGGGAGACTCGTTATTCCTTTGATCTTTTCAGATTTAGCATTACCCATGTAGTGGGATTTCCTAGAAGTGTTTGGTCTACTTCGAATGGTTGGCACATGGAGCTTGTATTTGTATTTGATGGGTTGGCTATATAGGTGGCATGCATTTTTTGATATGGATACCTTAGAGGTATGGGTGATTGGATGGATTATCACTTGTGTGTGTTATTTCTAGTCATGTGGGTTTAATCAGTTGGATGGAAGTAGTCAGTTTTCTAGTTGTTGTTCTAGCTGATGTTCTATTTTGTTTTATGGAGGATGTCTTCATGGTTTTGTTCAAGTTGAATCTTTGAAGCTGATTTTGTTGATGCTTCTATTTAACTAATGAGCATAGTGGAGTGGTGGCAGTATTATGTAGCATTTGTTATTTGTTGGGTCTAATGTTTGTGTACTTTAGACTGGTGCATATTCACCATGGCTCATTCATTTCCTTTGGAGGATGGTTGGAATTGTTTCCTAAGATGGTGGACATCTTGGATGTTATTGCAAGTGTCTTAGATGGTATAGTGACTTCATGTGTTGATTGGGGGCCAATGAGTTACTTTCCAAGTGGGAAAATGTTGAGAATGGGTGTCTCAAATGTACTGGTAAGGCTCTTTTGAATCAGGATTCTAGTTAGCCAAGGAAAAAATATCCTTCATTGTAGTACCATGAGGTGCAACCAAGAGGGGTGTGGGCTAGCAGTGTTACCTGCCATCCTATGACAATATTCTTTGGTTTGTGTGGTTGTGCGATGTTGTACCACCACCCCGTAATGGTTTGGGAAGTAGTTAGTAGGTGTGTGGGCAATGGTCCATGATTTAGTTGGAGGTTGAGAGACGTTATCACCACCTTGCAATGTTAGTTGGATAGGTTGGCAATAAAGAAAGAATCATCTTGCCACCCCGCAATGGTCTCAAAGTTGGCCTACGATAGTGCAGGATATATGGGTTGCTATCTCGCTATGGTTAGTTGGAGGAGGTTGCAATGTTGTGGTGGTCGGTCGGAGTGGTAGAAGCAAACCATAGTCCCATGACTAGTCAACAAATTCTATGTGACATTGTTGTTAAGACTGGGAACAATGGGTAAGTTGATTATGTTTGCTTGTGACTGTTTGATTGGTTTAGAAGTTGAAACGACAACTACCTACAAATGTTCATTAGACTTTGAGGTGGTACTACAACATTGAATGGTTATGCAAACCTAAAGCTGGAGATATATAGAATTTCTTAGTGCATTGTGAGGTGTGTGTGAGGTTGATTTGAGAGGGGTTATGTTGTCAAGTTTTCTTTGAATGGAGGGTATGTGCAGGATCATGATGGGCCAAAAAGTGGTGATATCTAAGTGATATGATGGTCCATGTGGTTGTCAACTTTTTTTATTACCGAAAATTGATGAAACACAAAGGGTTTTTAAAGGAGATCATCATATTTCTACCAATATAAATTATGATTTACTTTGAATTTAATAAATAATTATTATTCATTTTCTATTTGAATTACGACTAAAGTCTTGATTGATAGGTTGATTGAGAAACATCTATAACTTTCAAACGATATCACATATTTTGAATCCAAAACATATCACATTCTATGCTTTGCATGCTATAGGATAAAAAAAAAATTGAATTTCATGAATTTTTGACCAAGTTAAGGTGGTTAGGCATACGAGTTTTTACATTTTTAAAAATTTGTAATAAAAAAAATCATTATTAATTATTTACTTGGAAAAAAATTAAAACAAAATATGCATCACATTGGGACATGAGTCCCCTACTTATATCTAAAAGACTATAAAAAAATATTATCATTTTATTGTGGTTAGGGTGGTCAGACAAACACCTACTTCTTATGTTTTCCTTGAAATTTAAGTACTACTCAATTGAAATTTCAAATTTTCACTAAATAGATTTAAAAAAAAAAAAAACCTACTAGTTTAGAAACTACATTCAATTTGCTATAGATTATATTCTTACATATTTTTGAATTAATATAGATAACTTATTCAAATTTTTATGTTAAGTTTTCTAAATCTGATTTTCTAAATTTTATTGCCACTTAAGGGCCTATTTTTTCCATGATGATCCTACACATACCCTCGAATAGGATGTAAATATCCATGTAAAGGCTTAGGTCCCATTATTGTATTGTAAATATGTATATTTGGTTTTTGAATAGTACAATGGGTCTATTCTTTTGGATTGTGGGTTTTTTTACTAGAAAGGGTTTTCCCATGTAAATCATTGTGTTTGTGTCTTCTATTCCATTTTTCATGTTTAGTGATTTTGTTTATTGAATTATTTTAATGCATTTTGTTGAAACTGGTTGATCTTGAAATATCTTAAAGTGTATAAACTTTCCTCTAAGGAATAATGGTGGGAAATAAAATACGTTTGATTCTTCTTTGTGGCATAGTGATCTCAGATGCTCATTCTAGGATGAATCATATTTCCCTACATGAAGAGAATTAGAATTCTCTATACACAATGTTGCAAGAACACTCAATAACATATGCATGGGATTACCATGATTTGAAAGGAATAGATCCTGATTAATGTATGTAGAGAATATATATCAATTGTGGTTATAGACCCATTCAAAAACCTTAGAGATAGATGAATCCTTCCTTGAGGGACATAATGAAAAATGAACTTCAAAAGCTCATTGATGCAGGTTTTATCTATCCTATATCAAATAGTGAATGGGTGTCACTTTTGGTAAATTTTCCCAAGAAATATGGAAAATGGAGAATAAGTATAGACTATAAGAAAATGAATAAAACAATTAGGAAGGGACACTTCCCTTTTCCCTTCATAGATCAAGTGCTTGACTCTCTATATGGGAAAAATTAATTCTCATTTCTCGATGGTTTTAGTGGTTACAACTTGTATAGGTGTGAATTTGCACCCATAATGAAAATTACCCTTTCACCCCTTTACACTTTAGAAAACAAAACTCAAAGGATTCATTCCACATAAGCTCGTTGTTCACATCACACTTGGCACCTAGTTTGTGTGTCAAGGGAGGTGTTTCTATTGGGATGCTTGCACGATGCATAGACGTCCGTGTGGCATGCTTATGTCCTTGTAATATTCATGCAATTGGATTCTATAGAAACATTACACTTCCTATTGGGATTCAAAGTGCAACACCTTTCTTCAGTTGGTCAACCCGAATATGGCCATTTCTTGAACTCCTTCCTTCATATTCTCACTCCATTCTTGCATTTTCATCTTTTGGTCATCTCTTCACAATTTATCCACATTTTTGAGAATTCACTTCAAGCTTTGTAGTAGAACTTCACACTTCATAGCAGCAATATACCATTCCATCACTTTGATAGTGCAAACACAAGACGAATCCATTGTAGTAGAGGCTTTATTTCCTCTCATCTTTCTCCTCTACTAGCCTTGAGTGCTTTGGATAGAGGTGGTAAGCTCCTCTCATATTCTCTATCGTTTGGTTGAATAAGCATGTATTGTTTTGTAGTGTCTTATGTATACTTAGCTTGTATTCTCTTCTTTATTGCATTATCTCTATCATTGCAAACTTGGATATTTGTGGAGGTGGAAACACCAAAATGGGGGTTGAACTAAGGTAGACCCCTAAATAGCCCCCCAAAATTTTCTCCCTTTTATGTGTACAGGTGGAGAGATCTTGGAGCAATCTAGAAAGAATATTGTTGTGTCAAATCATCATCATTACCCTTATGATAATGTACATTCTTTATCTCATTCATCTTTATGTTTCATAATTATTAATCTTATTCTACCCTTCCTGAGACTCTTAAAATAGGTTGTTATTCCTTATTTTAGAATTTATATCTTGTCTCATTGGTTTCCTAGCTAAATAGACACCAATGCACCTATGAGACACCAACACGCCGCACTATCATCACAAAACCACACTTTTTTCCTCAAATAAAGAGTTATCTTAGATACAGAATGACTCTAAAGATCAACTCTCCTAGTCCCTTTTTAACTCTTGGGTTTGTAGAGTGATTGAAGGATCTCATAGTCCTCATAATTATCATCCCACCTATCCTAATCTTCCTTTTAACTGAGGTACATTAGAGCAGCCATACTGCTCTTGGCCTTTCATGACCTAGGCCCTTATAGTGGTTGGTCCCCCTCTCTTACACAACTAGATTATAATTTCTCTAGAGGATCATGAAAAAAATACATTCACATGTCCTTAGGGGACTTATTCCTACTTTTTTCTTCCCTTTGGCTTATGCCATGCTCCAAAAAACTTTCAAAGGGTAGTACTCAACATCTTTTATAACTATGCACATGACTATATATAAATATGCATAGATGATTTCACTAAATATGGTGAAACTTATAAGGAAGCCCTCAATAATATAGAAAAGGTATTGAAAAGATGTAAAGAACACAACCTATCACTCAGTAATGAAAAATGCTTCATGATGATGACACAAGGCATTGTATTAGGGAACTTTATATCCAACACAGGAATTCAGGTTGATCTACATAAAATAGAAATTGTATCTACATTACTTGTTCCACAAAAGAAAAGATATATCAAAATCTTCCTTGGTCATGTAGGCTATTACCAAAGGTTTATTAAGGACTTCATTAAAATTGTTGCACCACTATTTTTTTTTCTAAGGACATTGAATTTGAATGGATATTGGAGTGTCAACACTCTTTTGAAGAGTTGAAGAAATCCTTAACCCAAGCACCTATTTTGAGGGGACCTAATTGGACTCTATCTTTTCATATACATACACATGCTTCAAATTTTTCTATTGGAGCATTTTTAGGTCAGAAAGAGGGTAATAAAGAGTATGCAATTTATTACATTAGAAAAATAAGAACCTAGAAGAGATGAACTATACTTTCACTAAAAAAGAGATGCTTATTAGAGAATTTTTAGGTGAGAAAGAGGGTAATAAAGAGTATGCAATTTACTACATTAGAAAAAATCTATAACTAGAAGAGATGAACTATGTTCTCATAGAAAAAGAGATGCGTGTAGTGGTTTATGCTATTAATACATTCAGGCACTACATTTCTAGTTATTCAATATTTTTCCACATAAATCACATTGATATCAGATATCTTATGAACAAATGTGTAGTGGGAGGAAAATTGGTAAGATGGATACTCCTTCAAGAATTTGGCATTACTATAGTGGAGAAACCTAGTAAAGAAAATGTAGTGTGAATTTTCTGTCAAGACCACCAATAAAATCAATTAAGCCTTAGTAGTGGATGATTCATTTCCAAATGAACATTTATTTTCTCTATATGTACACATAGCTTGGTATGCTGATATTGCCAATTATCTAGTAATAGTGTAGATTCCACCACACTTTTCTCTAAGAGAAAAGAGACAACAAATACATAAATATTTTTCATATTCGTAGATATTAGGTTTTTTTCTATAATGGACCACACAACATCATGAGAAGATGCATAAGGGAAGATTAAATATTTTCAATATTATGAAAGCATGTCATGATGAGCCATGTGGATTTCATTTTGTAAAAAAAAGAATAGTATTTAAGATCCTCACAACTGGCTATTATTGGCCAGCTTTGAACACAAATGTTGTTAAATACACCAAGATCTTTGATAGGTGCCAAAGAATGGGAATACCAACAAAGAGAAATAAAATTCCATTACAACCTTAGTTAACACTAGCTCCTTTCGAAAAATGGGGTTTAGACTTTATTGGGCCAATCTCACTTACAAAAGCAACAAGGAATAAATTATTGTTTACAATGATTACTTGACTAAATGGGTAGAAGTTGTTGGTTATTTTTTAAGACCCAACCTCATCTTTAGAAATACCTATGGACTTTACCATTTCTAGTAATCAATACTCAAAAGGGATTAGCCAATGAATGAGTGGAAGCTAAAAAACTTCTACTCCTACACTTTGGGCTATGTAAAACCCAGGAGGGTTATCCCACAATGAATACTTATGAATTCATATAATTATAATCAAATACATTTCCAATAACAGATACTTCTCATTAAGTTGTTCATTATCCTAATACATTAAATAAGTTGGTGGCTCATTTATTAATGTATTATACTTAAAACATGAGAAGGTGAGAATGTAACATGAAACAACTACAATAATAACCACACGATTTTGTAAACTAAAATTAAGCAGTTGACAAATCAACACAAAAAATGAATCTTGAATAATTTATGTGAACCAATGCCTTCATCCTGAGCATAGTCATAACAAGTCTATATGAGCAAATAACATTTGACAATTAGAAACATATAATTTCAAGAGATACTGCATTACAAGATTCTCCTATTACATTCATGACTAATACTACTTATCAATATCCTAGCACTTTATTCTTTTGAGTTATTAATCTCATCCAAGCATTAGCATTAATTCATTGAATCAATAAGAAAGAATAAAATCAAAACATACACTGGTAATCAATGGAGATAAATAAAAGACATCCTAGATTAATTTCATTCATAACTCATAAAATTAACACAAGTAGAGACAATAGCCATGAAATTGGTATTCTTAGTATATATCTTGCTTTGATGTTATCCAAACTATGTACATAATTATGAACTCTCAAACTTAAGAAAAAAACTCTAAAAACATACTTAGTATTCCTCTTACAATTCACTATTCAATTGCATAAAAAAAATGAACCTCTACTTCTTGGCCCTAAATTCCTTCTTATAGAAACAAAAGAGAAATAAAAAGCCTTAGGCTATAAAGTACACATGTCGAAACCCTATTGGACCGCTAATTCAAATATTTTTTCATTCAATTACAACATACTCCCAAGAGGTGGGAGACATGTGAAGAAATGAGTGTAGTCCATATTCATAGTAGGAGATCAGGTCCCATCTTCAAAATGGGTTCAACCAAACAGTCACCTCAAAACTTGTGCTCACACACCAAAAGTTAAAGAAGGAAAAGCATGAAGAAAACATAAAAAGACAAAAGGTAAGACCACATCTACAACCTTGTCATCAAATCAATCTTGAATAAGATGCACTATATTTTCCATAGATTAACATAAGAATAATCTATACTAATTTAAGGTTATGTAGTGCATTCCCATCTATATTTTATTCATCATGGTTGTAGGCCTCAAACCTTTAAATCATCAACTTGCCATCTTTAGTGTAAAACCACCACTCCTTCCAAATATCTACCTTTCCATGCTAGGAATTATTCTTCTGTAGTCCAATCAAAATTCATTACTTCATCAATCTTTTTCTATAAGGTGCATATTTGGTGAAAATCTGGTTAGCTTCCTTATCAAATTCTAGCAAAATTGTCTCAACATGGACTAACATACTCATATTCTCTATCAATGTGTTCATATCAATTTTTTGACAAATCTTTATAGCTTGATCTGAAATAACACTATTTAATTCACTTATCCATTCCTACAAAGCCTTAATGTTGCCATCACTCCTTAAGATAGATGGTAGAAGACCATGATGAGATTCATGGAAATATTTCACCAATTTCATTATCTTGTTCTCCAATGTTTCAACATTCCCTTTATATTCCTGAATCTTATTTACTAGAAGCATAGTAGGTTTAAACCTCTCAGGTGTATTAGTGTCCATCTTAACCCTAATCCCCATCAATATCAATTCTTGTTTTCAAGGAATCCAGACCTCCATAACTAGAATGGATTTTTCTCTGTCGATATCAAATATTTTTATGGAATCAACCATGGATGAATAGCTATTGTGAATAATATCTAGTTTTTTGTTCACTTCTTTGTTCAAATGCTCTGGGATTGTTGTGACAATCCTTATTTTTCTCTTAAAAGTATCTTCATTATGAATTTGGCATCTTTCTTTGTATTCACTTAATTAACTAAGAAAATCCTCCCTTTTGACATCCCCTTCCTCCTGTGACCCCTCTGATATATTGGGTTCTACTATTGAAATGGGAACATTTTCCATGTTATATGGCACAATTTTCCATAAAGTACTTACATCAATTGTAATTTCATGGGATATATCCTCTTGTATACTAGTGGGAGATTTATCATCTTGTTTAAGCTTTCTAGGTTGCAAATTTTACAATACATATTCTAATAATGCTATTTTGTATGTAATTTCATATTACTTCTCTCAATGTTTCCATATTTGACCAGAAAATTAATCAATTCTATTATAAGATTATCCTTCTCAATTGTTACAGACTCCATAGTAGCCCTGGTGAACTGTGCAACATGAATAGAAAAAATTGCAGCTTCTAAGGCTGATGTTTCTAACACTCTCTTGATTATTAGGCCACCCTTATAATCAGGTGGAGGCTCAACAATGTCCATTTTTCTTGTGTTTGGGGCTAAAGAAAAAATACCCAAGGCTTCCCACTCTCCACTAAAATTAGATCCTTGTAATGCAAGTGCAACTTCCTCTTTTGTATCATAGAGCACGGTCTGTCAATTTTTTTAATTTTGTCAAAGAAATGGCCAAAGCTAGATCCCACTCTATTACCAAAAAAATACCACTTGTTTTCACCAATTCTCAACCTTATTTTACAATGATGTTTTGAAACCTAGCTCTCATCTCATTTATTACCTTTTTCTTAATGATAGTATCAGGCAATTCTGGATGTAGGCTCCTCTCTACAGCTAGAATTTTTACATACTCATCTCATTTAGCCCTATAGGAAAAATCCATGAAATCTTGAGTCTTCAAAAATAATTCATCATCCAAGAATTTAGTACATGCCTCAAATATCATGTCATCACTTCCAATGATCCCTCTGAGATCAACATTACTCAATCTTTTTCCCAATTGACTAGTTTCCCTTACTACAAATGTAGTTCGCACTCTTTCCTGTATTTCTTCCTCAACTACCCAAATATCATCATCAAAGACTTCATCATCATAATCCACTAAAATAGTGGCCACAATTTTATTTTTTTAATGGTGGCTCCTTAGGTGGTGCTTCATTAGGTGGTGGAGAATCAACATTCACATTTTCAAACTCTATTGGCCTTGTTGGAGATGAGGGAGATACTTGTGGCACAAGAGAAGGAGATATATATTCATCATTCTAAGTGGGACCACAAGGTTATACAAAACTCTTTGCCTTACCTTTTCTTCTTATAATTTTTTTAATTTTTGGTTCCTCAAGGGTTCACAATGTAGACTCCCCTTCAATAGCAGAGATCCCATCTCCACTTTGTTCTTCAGCAATTGGAGTTTTTCCTTTGTCTGTAATTACCACCCCTTTAGTTTCAAAGTGGCCTATTATTGAATCAAAATTTCTTATTACATGCTCCACCTTTTGAATTATATTCTCAATCTTAGGGAGGATTCTGAAATTAGGCTCTTCCTCTTTATTTTAGTTTTCATCTTATTGAATGCAATCCACCTTGCCAACCTCCTTTCCTATTCTACACTATAAGATATATTCCTTATGACATCCTTTAGATAGTGTAAAATGTGGACATACTTGTAGCTTTTTTTTCTCTCATTTGGTGAGGCCATAAAACCTCTAGGTGTTGGAGTGAAGATGAAATTGAGAGGGGGGGTGAATCAGTGTCTTAAATCATTTTTAATATTTTCCAAAAAATAAAACATAGATAAATTATGCTCTCAATAATTCAATGATAAATACATTCATGAGTTGAATGTGACCATCAATTAACTGAAATGAGATGAATCATAGAAAAAAAATGAACATTATAGCATCATCACAATTAAGCAAGGAGACCACAAATGAGACCATGAGAAAAATGATTTATCAAGTGGAAAACCCTCTTGGGGTAGAAAAACCATTCGTAAAATGCTACCATATTGGCTTATATTTTAAAGTCAATGCTTACAATGCCTTACAAGAAAATTTTAGAGCACCCACTTAAGGAGTATCACCTCCTTATTTAGAAACACCCATTTCAAGGAGGACCAACCCCTTTTAAATTTTAGAACAATAATAATTGAGAGGATTTCTCTATTTCAATTCTTTAACACACAAAAATGCCTTACTTTCTAATACCCCTAATATCCTAAAGGTTCACAATTGAACCTTCAAAATAATAGACATATCAAAAATTGTAGGCTATCTCTCTGCATTATATTTGTAGATTAAAAATTACAAAAAAATTAACTTGTTCTTTTAAGAAAAATCAACCCCAAATAGTGATTAATCACTTTATATATATCTTTTACAAAATGCACAAATTTTGTTCAGTACCTTCATTGAAGGTTTTCGATAAGATAGAATACAATGTTAGTTATGTTCCAAAAATAATAAATACAATAAAAAATGCACCAATGATATCATGTGAATTTTTTGAAGGTTTCAGTTCAAATTGAATATCATCATTGATATGTTTCAAGAAAACCCTTAATCCTATGGCAGGAGGACAACACATAAAACAATTTTTTCCCTGAAGAAAAACACCTTTAGCCACAAGATTTTGTTCAAGAACCAATAACAGATAAAAAATTACCAAGATTCATAACTGATTTCCCACATAATGTTTATATGGCTTCAATGAAACAAGAATATTTTCAAAATACTGATAATGGAGAAGAAAAATAAACCGAATGCAAAGAATGATATCCTATGAGAGCCCACCAAATCTCTTTCATAGATTTAGCATAAAGAAACAATAAATTCCATATAGCCCTTTTAAAAAATGAATAAGATAATACTTGATAGAGAAGAACGAAACTAAAGAAAGAAAATGCATGATAACCTATCATGAAGCTTCGACCAACCCAATAGGAGAAATGCCATCAAATCTCCTTCCAAAATTGAGCTCTTAGCCAATGAAAAATTGTAAATTGTGCATCCATACACCTCATAGCTCATATAGTGAGCTTTACATACTATCTTTAGTGTTGCAGCAAAACAAATTATCAAAGATATAGTAGTTACAATCTTTCCATGGTGGCGGCTAGGGTTCCAAACCCACTTAATTTTCCCTAACCTTTCCTTCTTTCTCAATTCATTCGATAATATTTTAATGATTCATTGAAGTCCAATGAAATAAAACACAATAATAATCAACTTATAAAAATGCTTATGAGTCCACTGTCACACCATTTACCAAGAATGTTGACCACGTGATCACCTTCAAATATCACATTCAAACTGTCAATCCAAATAATCACTGAATAAACTTTATTCCAAGTCAAGGTTTTTTAAAATATCGACAAGGTTAATGAAAAATGATGGTTTTCAAATGAACACATTAATATTCCAAGGATTATTTCCAAAAGACTTTACACAAAGTCAAAAAAATCAATATAAGTGCAAGGATCAGTGTGGTAAGATCACCACAATATATTCTAAAGAAAACCAAATAGGGTTTAGAATATTTTCGATGTCGAATCCCCCAGTGTTTAGCATGCCCAACAAGAGCTTGAATTTTTTCTTTAGAAAAGACCTCATATCACTTTTATTACCTGACACCATTTATGGTGTAGAATATAAATAATTCAAAATCCTCACCATAGGACATATCAACCTTGAATTCCTTCAAAAATACATATACCAAAGTAATATAATGACATACTAGTTTTCCAAAATCAAATGCTTCAGCCAAGGTAATTGTGAGAAGAGAAATGTATAAATTATAATCATGATTTCATTTAGCCAAGTCATCAACCCTTGCTTAAGAGAATTATATGAAACTGGCTAAGGACATCATATTCCAAGTAGCAATCAATGTGTCAAAATAATTGGAACCAAGGAACTAAACAGATGACAAGATCAACCTAAAAAATGATCAACTAAAATAATATACCTATGATATGCAATAATAAGAACCATCCTAGCAGCACTGTCCACATTAGCGTCATCATATAGAAACCGAAAACCAAGATTCATGCATGGAAACAATTGATCACTAAAATCAATATGAAATTATTAACTTGAAAAACTTGCACTTTTCAAGATGAAAATGTCTTAAATATGAAGCTAATGCATGCCTTATCACAATGAATACAATGAAAAAATCAATACCAACATGTACATGTATCAACAACTAAAATTTTTAACAGCATGCCATGAAAAGACCATGTAAAGAAACTGACATCATCAAGAGTCATCAAGTATATTTCATGTCAAGAAAAATATGAAGAGCATAAAGATCATGTAAGAGACCCAACCTAAAGCAGTCAAACCATGAGACTCAAATCAAGTGGATTTGTTATGAAGGACAACAATCAATGATCACAACTGAGATCCAAAAAACTCCCCCTTTGTCCTTGATGGAAAAACACAAATGACTCTCCCCCTTTTTTCCTCAATGACAAAGAATAAAGAAGAATATTGTGAAATGCCATGAAAAACAACTAAGAAGCCAACCAATAACTAGAAGAACCATTTGTAAGTAGAACAAAGAATAGAAGCAAATAGAATATGAAAGAGAGCTATGAATGAAAAAATGCTATAACAAGCTCCCCCTAAGCCAAAAATGGCTAAATAATTGAAGTAAATATTGAGAGATAACTCCCAATCAAAGTCTTAGCCTTTCAAAGACTTCTTTAGATAAGGGTTTAGTGAATATATCAGCAACTTGTTCTTGTGAAGTAACAAACTGTAAACACACTTCATTAGCCAACACTTTTTTCTTGAAGAAAGTGAAACTTGATAGCAATATGTTTAGTGTGAGAGTGCATAATGGGATTTTTAGAGATGTTAATCACACTAGTGTTATCACAGAGAATAGAAATAGGCTTAGAAATTGTAATACACATATTAGATAATGTCTGTCATCCACAATAATTGAGTGCAACAAGAAGTGGTAGCTATGTATTTTGCCTCAGCAATTGAAAGAGAAATAGATTCTTATTTCTTGTTGTACCATGCCACTAAATGATCACCAAGAAAGAATGCAACACCACTGGTGCTCTTTCTATCATCCAAACAACCAGCCCAGTCAGCATCAGTATAAGAAATTAAAGAAAAATAATTTCTTCTAGGATACCAAAGTCCATAATCAAGAGTACCCTGAACATATTGAAAGATTATTTCAACAACAGTAACATGAGATTCCTTAGGTGATGCCTAAAACCTTGCAACCATGCAAACTGCCTGCATTATGTCAGGTCTTGAAGCAATTAAATATAATAAATTGCTAATCATTGATCTATATTCATATTGATTTAAATCAAGATAATCATCAAACTTAGTGAGTTTGCAACCTGTAACCATTGGAGTGTTAGCTCGATGACATCCATCCATTTGATATTTCTTAAGCATCTCTCTAGCATACTTGGTTTGAGACAGAAGTATACCATTTTCAAGTTGAGAAACTTGAAGACCTAGAAATAAATTCAATTCTCCCAACATTGAAATTTCAAATCCAGATTCCATAATATGAGAGAATTTTTTTCTTAAAGCAACATTATTTCAGCAAAAAATAGTATCATCAACATAAATTTCAACAACCAAAATATGAGTACCTTCAATCTTAACATAAAGATTGTTGTCAACACCTCCTCTAAAAAATCCATTCGATGTCAAATGATTATCCAACCTATAGTACCATGTCCTAGGTGCTTGTTTTAAGCCATACAGGGCCTTTTTCAACCTGTAAACATGATTAGGCTTATCTTTTCATACAAAACCTTCAGGATGTTCCATATAGACCTCTTCATCTAAATAGCCATTCAAAAAAGAAGTTTTGACATCCATTTGATAAACAATGATTTTTTTATAAACAAAATAAGCCAAGAATATTCTAATAGATTCTAGTCTAGCAACTGGTGCAAAGGTTTCACCAAAATCAATACCTTCTTGTTTAGCATAGCCTTTATAGATAAACCTTCGAGGACTAATTCCCAAGTTTGATTTTTCTCCATCTGGTTTATTTCTTCCTGCATATAATTAACCCAACATTCATCTGTGAGTGCTTCATCATAATTTTTAGGTTAAAATTCATTGACTAAACAGAAGGTTGTGTGCTATGCTATTTGAGCTTGTTCTTCATTTTTAGCAGCCTTTCTTCAAGTTTGAACTCCACCCTATCTATCCCTAATAATCTAATCTTTAGGATGATATCTAGCAAGATATTTTGAAGGAGTTTTGGGCACACAATTTTTAGAAATTGTTGTTTCATCATGTTTAGGATGCGTTTCAAAATTTTCAGATTGTATCTCTAGCTTTGTTTATGTTTCTTCCTCATCAATTTGCACAAGATCAGTTCCTAAATGTGGTCTTTCATTAACTTTCATATTGACTACCTCAACAATTTTATTAAGCCTTTTGTTATAACATTTATAGGATTACTATGAGTTGAGTATCCCAAAAAGATACCCTCATCACATTTTGATTGAAAGTTGCCTAGATGTTCATCATCTTTCTTGATAAATCACTTACTGCCAAAGATTCTAAAATGTTTTATAGAAGCAATTTTTTCATGCCACAATTCCTAAGGAGTGTATTTTGTTTTCACCCTAAGTAGCACTCTGTTTAAAATGTACACAATTGTATGAACAACTTCTTTCTAATACATGTCAAGCAACTTAGCCTCATCTAACATTAATATTTTCATTTCCTTTACAGTTCTATTTTTACATTCAACTACCCCATTTTGTTGAGGTGTTATAGTTGTTGTATATTGCCTTTTAATACCATGTTTTTTAGAATAATCAACAAATTCCTAAGAGATGATCTCACCTCCTTTATCAAATCTTAGGCATTTAAGCTTTAAATCATATTCTTTTCCAACTATTTTATGAAAGATTTTAAACCTTTCAAATGCCTCTAATTTATGTTTAAGAAAAGTAACCCAAACCATTCTGGTGTAATCATCTACAAATAGCATAAAGTAATTTTCACCATTAATTGACCTTGTTCTAGTTGGGCCACACAAATCTGTATGCACTAGCTATAAGGGATTTGTTGAAGAATCTTTTTTTGTCTTGAAACTAATTCTAGTTTGTTTACCACTTAAACATTCTTCGCACATAATATTTTTTGGTTTGTTAAGGACTGGTAAACCTCTAACATTCTGATTTTTAGTGATTCTAAGGAGATTTTCAAAGTTTATGTGTCCTAATATTTTATGTCATAACCATATTTCTTCAACTTGACCCATTAGACACATACCTTCATTGTTATCATAACCAGAGGTGTCAAGAAGATTATAGACATTACCTTTAGTCTATCTCCCAACTGCAACAGCTTTTCCAAACTTGTTCTTGAACTCACATCCCTATGAAGTAAACATAACATGATAACCACTATCATAGATTTGGCTAGCACTAATCAAATTGTTCTTTAAGCCTTCCACATAATACACATTGTAGATAGGTGTGTCCTCATTTAACAGAAGTGAGCCTTTACCTCTAATCTATATACCAGTTTTATCACCAAACTTCACATATCCACCAACATAATCTTCAAGTTTGATGAATTTAAGCTTGTCACTTGTCATGTGGTTAGAACAACCACTATCTAGGGCCCATGAGTCCTTTTGAGAATGAAAATTAGTTTGTACAATAATTGTATGCTCTATGCTCTTAACACTTTTAGGTCTCCAAACTATTTTACTTTTCTATTGTTTATTATGCAGATCAACTTTGCAATGTTTGACTATGTGTCCTAAAGTGTTGCATTTAAAGAATTTGACCTGATTAATAGAGCTGAAGTACTAATTATGTCCAAATATTGGTATTCTTGAAGTCATGAGCCTACAAGTGCAGAAAAAGGAGTAACCATAAAAGAAAGGATTGAATCTAAATGATTTTCTATTATCTTTAAAGGAATGAACATAATTCTTACTAGATTCAAGATGATTTGGACCAGAACTCTCATTTTCAGAAGAAGGTTTTTTCTTAGCATTATCAATTGAGCATTCACCCTTTTCAAACCCAACACCAGTTTTATTTTTATTCAATTTTTGCTTGTTAAGCATCTCATTAATTTTTAAGGTGCTTCATACCTTTCAATTTACTTTCTAAGATAGAAAACTTCTTGTTCCAATTTTTGAATTTCTTGATCTTTAAAACTTAAAGTTACTCAAAGATAGTCCTCAACTCTTTTAGCTTCTTCAAGCCGAGTTTTAAGGGAGACTATTTCCTGATCAGGTTTATCTTCTTGAGCAAGAACTTGATCTAATTTCTGTTTTTGAGAATTTTATTTTTTTTGAGTTTTTTAATTTCCTTTAAGGTACATTTTAATTCACCTTCTAGATCTATTTCACCATATTCTAGATCATTTTTGTTAGTCTCTTCTTGCAATTTGACTTCAGCCATAAATAAAGTCTCATCTTCCTCGGCTAAAGATTCTTTTGTTTCAGTGTAATAGACTCTTCTTCTTTCTGAAATTGAATTTTCTTTTAGGTTTATAGGCCTTCTTCTTAGGCAGTTTATCTCATTTCTCATTGTCACTGATTTGATCATCATAGGAGCACTTAGCAGCAAAGTGTCCAATATTTCCACATTTAAAAAACTTAAAGGGAATTTTTCCCTTGTCTTTGCTAGAACCCTTTTTTAAGTTTTCTAACAAAGTGGGTTTCTTTTGAATCGAAATATTCTGATTCACTGTCATCTACTTTTTCTTTCTTTTAAGTTGTAAAAGCAGTTATTTTTTCTTGTTCTCATTTCATTAGCAGTAAGATTTCCTTGCAGACTATCTAAGGTAAGCTTATCAAAATGTTTATTTTCTTCAAGGGCTCAAACCTTATATTCAAATTTAGGCTGTAAGGTTCTAATGACCTTTATAACCACATCAAACTCTTTTACATCTTCTCCTAGTACTCGCATAGAATTAACAATTTCATCTATTCTTAGGAAATATTCATCATCCTTTCATCATATTTCATTCTCATTTCCTCAAACTAATGTTTGAGTGTAAGGATTTTTAACAATTTAACTTTTTCATTTCCTTGATAGATGGTTTCAAGTTTTTCCCAGATTTGTAATGCATGAATTTAACAAATACATCTTTAGTTAATCCACACAAGATGGCATGCTTAGCTCTAGCATTAGTTACATAATTATTTTTCTCAGCAACATCTACCGGTATTGTGGATGGGACAGTATACCCATTTAAAACAATGCTCCAAACATCAAGTTCTATTGAACTAAGATGTGTTTCCATTCTGATTTTCCAAAACACATAGCTTGTATCATCAAACAAAGGATCTCTAGTCACGGAAGTGCCTTCATGAGCTTGTGACATTTTTAACAGACTCCAAAATCAAAATCAATCCTAGGCGGTTTAGACCTATATGCGCACCCCATGCTCTGATACCAATTTTTAGAGTGAAGATGACACCGAGAGGGAGGGTGAATTAGTGTCTTAAATCATTTTTAATATTTACCAAAAAATAAAACAAAGATAAATTATGCTCTCAATAATTCAATGATAAATACATTCATGAGTTGAATGCAACCATCAAATAATTGAAATGAGATGTATCATAGAAAAACAATGAACATTACAACATCATCAAAATGAAGCAAGGAGACCACAAATGAAACCATCAGACAAATGATTTTCCGAGTGGAAAAGCCTCCTAGGGTAGAAAAACCACTCCTAAAATGCTGCCATTTTGGCTTATATTTTAAAGTCACTACTTACAATGCCTTCAGGAAAATTTTAGAGAACCCACTCAAGGAGCATCAACTCCTTATTTAGAAACACCTATTTCAAGGAGCACCAAACCCTTTTAAATTTTAGAACAATAATAAATCAAAGGATTTCTTTGTTTCAATTCTTTAACACCAAAAATTGCCTTACTTTCTAATATCCCCAATATCCTAAAGGTTCACAATTGAACCTTCAAAATATGAGACATATCAAAAATTGTAGGCTATCTCTTTGCATTATGTTTGCAGATTAACAATTACATAAATTTTCACTTGTGCTTTTAAGAACAATCAACCCCAAATAGTGATTAATCACTTTATATATATCTTTTACAAAATGCACAAATTTTGTTCAGTACCTTCACCGAAGGTTTCAGATAAGACAAAATACAATGTCAGTTATGTTCCAAGAATACTGAATACAATAAAATATGCACCAATGATATCATGTGACTTTTTTGAAGGTTTTAGTTCAAACTGAATATCATCACTGATATGTTTCAAGAAAACCCTGAATCCTATGGTAGAAGGACAACACAAAATAATTTGTTCCTTGAAAAAAAAATGCCTTCAGCCACAAGATTTTGTTCAAGAACCAATAACAGATCAAAAACCGCCAAGACTCATAACTGATTTTCCACAAAAAGATTATATGGCTTGAATGAAACAAGAATATTCTCAAAATACTGATAATGGAGAAGAAAAATAAACTAAATGCAAAGAATGATATCCTGTCAGAGCCCACCAAATCTCTTTCACAACTTTAGCAAAAAGAAATAGTAGCTGCCATATAACCCTTTTCAAAAATGAACGTGATAATTCTTGATAAAGAAGAATGAAACTAAAGAAATAAAATGCATGATAACTTGTCACAAAGCTTCTACCAACCCAGTAGGAGAAATACCATGGAATCTCCTTCCAAAATAGAGCTCTCAACCAATGAAAAATAACAAAGTGTGTAGCCATACACCTCATAGCTCATATACTTAGCTTTACATATTGTCTTTAGTGTTGCAGAAAAATGAATTATCAAAGATACAATAGTTACAATCTTTACATGGCAGCAAATAGGGTTCCAAACCCTAAGCAATGAAAACACAAACTAACTTTTCCCTAACCTTTTCTTCTTTCTCAAGCCATTTGATGAATTTTTCAAAGTTAATGATTCATCAAAGTCTGAAGAAACAAAAAACAATAATAATCAACCTATAAAAATGCTTATGAGTCCACTGTCACATCATTTACTAGGGATGCCAATGACATGATCACCTTCAAATATCACATTCAAACTATCAATCCAAATTATCACTGAATAAACTTTATTCCAAGTCAAGATTTTTCAAACTACCAACAAGGTTAATGAAAAATGATGGTTGTCGAATGCACACATTAATTTTGCAAGGATTATTTCCAAAAGACTTTGTACAAATTCAAAAAAATCAATATAAGTGCAAGGTGACCGATGTGGTAAGATCGCTAGAATATATGCTAAAGAAAACCTAATAGGGTTTAGGCTATTTTATATGCTAACTCTATAATGTTTAGCATGCTCGACAAGGGTTGAATTACTTGTTAAGAAAAGAGCTTATATCACTTTTAGTGCTTGACACCATTTATGGTATAGAATATAAATAATTTAAAATTCTCACCATAGGACATATCAACCTTGAAGTCCTTCAAAAAAAACATATACCAAAGTAATATAATGACATACAAGCTATCCAAAATCAAATGCTTCAGCCAAGGTAATTGCGAGAAGAGAAATGTATAAATTATAGACCTAATTTCATTTAGCCAAGTTATCAACCCTTGCTCAAGAGAATTATATGAAACTAGATAATGACATCATATTCCAAGTAGCAATCAATGTGTTAAAATCATTGGAACCAAGGAACTAAATAGATGCCAAGATAAACTTGAAAAATGATCAACTGAAACAATATACCTATGACATGCAATAATAAGAACCATCCTGATAGCACTGTCCACATTAGCATCATCATATAGAAACCTGAAACCAAGATTCATGCATGGAAACAATTGATCACTAAGATCAATATGAAATGATTAACCTAAAAAACCTGCACCTATTAAGATGACAATGTCTTAAATCTGAAGGTAATACATGCCCTATCACAATGAATACAATGACAAAATCAATACCAACATGTACATGTATCAACAGCTGAAATTTGTAGTAGTATGCCATGAAAATACCATGTAAAGAAACTAACATCATCAATAGCCATCAATTATCTATCATGTCAAGACAAATTGCTAAATATCAAGTTGAATATTAAGAGCATGAAGATCATGTAAGAGACCCAATCTGAAGCAATCAAACCATGAGGCTCAAATCAAGTGGACTTGTCATCAAGGAAAAAAATCAATGATCACAACTCAGATCCAACACCAGGGTCATATATGACCATCTCAATTATCCTTTTCATGTTATATCCTTTGAGAACTTCAATGTTAATATTCCAACCTCCTTTAGTTATTAGAAAATCAAAAAAATAAGTGTACAAAGGAAAGAAAGTTCCCTTTCCCTGATTTAACAAATGTTCATTCTCAATATTTCCTAATTGTCACATAACCTCAAGGAAACCAAATCTTTCAGGAACAAACCTTGCCAACAAATGAGGTTCTACCTTAGAACCATATACTCTTAAAATAGTAAAATCAGGGAGTGAGATAACATCTCTCTATTTATGATCAATTCCCATCTCATGCCTTATTTCCTTTGGTCTCAAGAAATCATGCAAAGAAATAGGAACTATGGGAATTCTCACAATCAAAGCTCTTTTCAATTTAGAAGCAAAGAATCTAGAAAGTGACATAATCATATGTCATGTCATCCTTGTCCAAGACTGTGGTCAAACATTGCACTGGAAGATCCAAATCACTTGCCTTTCTCTCCAAATCAATATTTTGTCAAAAATACATCACACCCTTGTATAAGAACATATGCATCAGTAGTGAGTACTATTTGCATCCTACCCCAAATTATCCTTTCTTTAATCTAACCAGGGCATCATCCCTTCTTTCAGAAAGAAATCCTAAATAATCATATATTGCACAATATTGGGGATGCTAGATATGGGCAACCATATACATCCAAGCCATTGGAATTCACAAATTAGGATCATAACAATTATTTGACAAATGGAGTACAAATTCCTCTTGGAATAAGGAAAAAGTTAATTAACAAGGAAGGGTTCCTTATCATGTGATCCTATCATAATCTTTTTTCCTAGAATTTCTACTAGAAATCTTTGTAAAATGTGAACCCTAAATAAATTCTTGGTCTTCTAATACTCCTATCTAAGAGCTTCTCCATTTATCTTATACATTTCATTATTCCATTTAGTGATCTTGAAAATAAGACCCAATTCCTCCTTAGTGATTCTAACCATTTCTTTTCCATCAAAAGTTTTGATAGTCCTCATGACTAGGTCATAGTTAGCAGTTATTTCCTTTAGCAAGTCAACATCCATATAAAAAATTTGCACAACTAAATTTCCCAGAACAAAATTCCAAGAGTTTCCCACTGGGACACCCATATTTCTATTCCTAAACCAACCATAAAATAACTCCCATCTAGTATAGGGTAATTTAGCATCTTTGATAGAACCTTTTTTTTCGAAAAGACCTCCTATTTTTGGTCCCTTGAGAATCAATTGACCTCTAGTTTTATCACTAGTGGAAGGTGGTAACTAATCCATAAGGTCTTTATTTAGAGGTCTCTTTTGAGTGGAAGCCTCCTCTTTAGACAGAGATTTTTTTTCTTTAGGGGCCATAATGCAAGAAGTATAACCAAACAGGGTATTTGTGGTATAACTGAGCAAGGCCTGAGGTTTTTGTAAGGTTTTGGAATGAATTATAAAAATGTAGAATTAATGAAATCCCCTTTTACAATCATCAAACTTAACAGTCGAACCAAGAAAAAACCCTAACAGACTTAAGCTTGAGAAAATAGAACCTCTCAATAATGTCAAAAGAAAAGTGATAATTGACTTATTATTTTTTCCTAGGTTGACACCCTGGTCCCATCATGAGAAAATTTTGAGTGACCATAGTCTGAGCTCCTGGAGTGTATTGAGTGTACTCATAATACCGAATCATTCCTTTAAGGTAAATATTAATGATCATGCAATTCCTTACTTTGGTAGCTCAATGTCCTTTTAGTTATTAAAACTCCCTCATGCAAACTAGAAAGGCTTGCTTGCTATCAACTTTGTTTTGAATATTGATGGTTGATTCATTTAGCTAGTTGATTAATCCATGATCTAGATTCAATCAACTTATTATGAAACATTATACTGTACACAGGCGAAACAATTTCCCAATGATAGGAGGCCATATGAAAGAAAATATTTGTAACATGCAGGCCCTACAATCTCTTTGTATTTTCAGCCACAATCCATGTGTCTATCTTCCCTTACCCCCATGAGTCATAACTCATGTGCTCCTTTTGTCAACTGACCTCTAGTTTTATCACTAGTGGAAGGTGGTAACTAATCCATAAGGTCTTTATTTAGAGGTCTCTTTTGAGTGGAAGTCTCCTCTTTAGACGAAGATTTTTTTCTTTAGGGGCTATAATGCAAGAAGTATAACCAAGCAAGGTATTTGTGGTATAACTGAGCAAGGCCTACAATTTTTGTAAGGGTTTGGAACAAATTATACAAATGTAGAATTAATGAAATCCCCTTTTACAATCATCAAACTTAACAGCTGAACCAAGAAAAAACCCTAACAGACTTAAGCTTGAGAAAATATAACCTCTCAACAATGTCTGAAGAAAAGTGATAATTGACTTATTGTTTTTTCAGAGGTTGACACCCTGGTCCCATCATGAGAAAATGTTGAGTGACCATATTCTGAGCTCCTGGAGTGTATTGAGTGTACTCATAATACCGAATTATTCCTTTAAGGTAAATATTAATGATCATGCAATTCCTTACTTTGGTAGCTCAATGTCCTTTTAGTTATTAAAACTCCCTCGTGCAAACTAGAATTGCTTGATTTCTATCAAATTTGTTTTGAATACTGATGGTTGATTCATTTATCTATTTGATTAATCCATGATCTAGATTCAATCAGCTTATTATGAAACACCAGACTATGTACAGGTGAAACAATTGCCCAATGATAGGAGGCCATACGAAAGGAAATATTTGTAACATATAGGCCCTACCATCTCTTTGTATTTTCAGCCACAATCCATGTGTCTATCTTCCCTTATCCCCATGAGTCATAAATCATGTGCTCCTTTTATCAATGGGAAGATGGGGAGTGATTTGTTAGAGTAAAGTAATTAATTAACTTTACTCTCCTCTTAAGATTTCACCTTGCACACATATTAGTCATTTAATAATTAATATTAATTATTAAATGCACTCACCTTTAGGATTAGGTTTTTCTTTTAGGTTTTGATCTCCTTTTATAAGGATTGATCTCTTGTAGTTCTTTTATGCACTATTCATTTTTCTGAAAAACATCTTGCACATTGTGAGAGCCAAACACTTGTCTTGATCTCTCTCTTTCTCTGTGACAAGTCTTTTGCATGCAGGTATTGATCAGGTTCTATGGATTTGCATTTCTCAAATTCTACATGGTATCAGAGCCAGATCTGCTGCAGCTTGTTCAAGTTTTGAAAGGTTTAGAGATCTAGGTTTGGTTGCATCAGATCTGTGTTTATTTTCTAGTTTTTATTTGGAATAGGGGGTTTATTTTTTTGGTGCACTTTAAGCTCAAACATACCTCACCATTGAGCTCGCAGCATCCAAAAACCCCTATTTTGATATAAAATTCATCAAATTTGGCTTCACAACATTAGATCTACGAGGGTTTGATGTTTTTTGAGGGTTCCTGATCCAGAGCATACCTGAAATTTTGGAGCAATTTCAGCCCAAATGGACCTCATCATCACATTCAAAGCACCCAAAAACCCCTAAATCGACTGTAAAATCGTCGAAATCGGACATAGTGACTCCGGGAGGGAAATTTTTTTCATTTTTGGGTCGTACGGCCTGGTACAGCACGCTATCCAAAAAAAATCACAGAGTTATGGTGCCACCATCAGTTAACCACTAACCGCTAGTGGTTAATGCTAGCGGTTAGCCTAACCACTAGGCTTAACCCTCAAACCTTTTTGGAGTAGTTTTGGTATTTTGGCCATAACTTTTGCATACCAACTCAGTTTTTGGAAAACAAAATATTGTCGGAAAGCTAGTTCTGAGCCTGTTCTGATGGTGTAGGAATTTATTCAAAAATATTCATTTTGCATGCAGTTTTTTTCAGTCAAAGTCAGATGATCTTTTTGCACTCCGACAGGCATAACTTGCTCAATTTTGCTCCGTTTTTTGAAAGTGAATAGGTGTCAGAAAGGTGGTTCTATACTCTTTCTAGATCTGTAGTTTATTTCACCAGAAAATTCTTCAGGTACACCAAGATTTGTCTCATACATATATTGCTTTTTATTGTTTTCTGGCTTTTAGTTTGTACTGGGGATTGGTTTTTTGCATTGTGGGGGGGTGTTTTTTCCTACTTTTTGTTATTTACATTAGAAAACTAGAATCTATAAACACCAAAACAAAAAAAACCCCTTCTAAATCTTCTATCTAGTTCTAAAAGACCACTTAATAATAAAAAGAAAAACATTCAGAGCAGTTGAGGCACAGTTCACAACATGGCCAGCAAATCTATTGAGCTTCTCACACCGCATAATTATCACACTTGGAAGGGTTGCATGGTGACACTTCTCCAGTCTTGAGGGTTATGGTCCTGTTTGGATGCGGTTCAACCTCCATTGACTCGCGCCTTTGAGGTTATGCAGCACAGGAACAATATGGATCAGGCTATGGGATTGATGGCTTTGCACATTTCAGACAGTCTCTTGTTTCATCTTGAAGGGTGTCTCACACCTAGGGCCTATTGGACCAAGTTTGAGGGACTTTTTGGCACTATCAACGAGTTTAGAGCACTACAGATTGAGGCAAAGTTGACTTCACTTGCACCTGATTCTTTTCCCTCCATTGAGGACTTTCTGATGAAATTCAAACAACAAAGATCTCTTCTACAAGGTTGTGGTAAGGTTAAGACTGATACAGAGTGTATTTACTTGATTTTGTCAAAGCTTCATGGGAACTTTCAGATATTCTCATCTACCTTCCATTCCACTATGGATGCCTTGGGTGCACATTTTACCATGCCTTCTTTTGAGGTGTTTTGTGATCATTTGATACGAGAGCAGGCTAAGATATCACAGTTGGATGCTCTCACAAGATCACTGCACCAAGCGTTGGTAGCACAGTCATCTTAGGGGAAGCAAAAGCAGAAACAAAAACAAAAACCATAGACCATAGAGCATTGGAAGGATTCTAGTTCACAGAAGACTTCTGATTCACCTTCTCGTAAGGGGGAATCATCGAAGAAAGATAGACCTAAGTGTGCTTATTGCACTAAGCTAGGACATGATGAGTCCAAGTGTTATGAGAAGAAGATAGATGGATATGCAAAACAGGTTTCAGATTTGACAGCTCTTCTTGAGAAGAACCATATTCATCACTCTTCTTCATCTACTTCAGGCGGGTCTTCTTCTTCACCATCATTCCAGATAGATGGACAAGCCCCACATAAGGGTAATGCATTATGTGCAACCACCAGTTCACATTCATCTAGATGGCTACTGGATTCAGGTGCTTCACACCATATGGCATCTTCTTAGGACATGTTCTCATCTTTTGAGGTTGCATCCTCACCACACATCTTGATGGGTAATAACACTTATATGAGTGTATGTGGGAAAGGTTCTATTGATATTGATGGTGGTACATTCAATGATGTACTATGTGTTCCATCTTTGTCCACTAACCTTCTATCCATTTATCAGATTGCTCATAGTGGGACAGGGAAGATAGTTGAGTTCACACCTAATTCAGTGCACATCAGAGACATTCAAACTAGCAACATTGTTGCAATAGGGACAGTTGATCATTCTTCCCGATTGTATGCATTTACACACTTTGGTCCACCATCTCCCTCTCTTTCTAAAAGAGAGCATGCAGTATTTGAGGAGAAGTTCGGTCACTTGAACTTATGTGTTCTACCATCTGGTCATGAGACTAGTGTTGAGACTTCTACACCTCTTCCTCTTGTTGAGATCACGTCTATTCAGCATGATTCCTCTTCAGCTATGACTGACATTGTCACTCCACTCATCGAGCCATCAAGTGCAATTGTTGAGGCCATATCAGAGGATATTCCTTTCCTCACAGATGATAGATTCAACACACTTGTTATCCCTTCTTCATTGAAGATTCCATTTCAGGATCATCTTGAGTTGTTTGATTCACCATTTTGTTATTCATACACTCATGTTGTTGTTTTGTTCTTCATTGGCACAGGGGTTCTCTCATTATGGGGGGGCTTTGGAGTCTCCACTCTCTCTCATGGGGGTTTTATCTAATTGTATATTTGCATATTGTCTTGAGAGAGTCTCTTGAGACATTCCATTTGTACTTTCTTTTTTGCATCTCTTTTTGGAGAGGAGTTTTTTCCCACTGGGTTTTCTCCTTTTCTTTGTTTCATAGAGATTTCCTTGTACTTGGGTACCTAATCAGGCCTAGTTGTCAGGACCCAATTTTACTTTCATGCATTGTAGTTACTGTTGCTTTCTTGCACTAGTTTGTAGCTGCACTCTTGCTCATCTTAAGGGGGGGGTGTTAGAGTAAAGTAATTAATTAACTTTACTCTCCTCTTGAGATTTCGCCTTGCACACATATTAGTCATTTAATAATTAATATTAATTATTAAATGCACTCACCTTTAGGATTAGGTTTTCCTTTTAGGTTTTGATCTCCTTTTATAGGGATTGATCTCTTGTATTTCTTTTATGCACTATTCATTTTTCTAGAATACATCTTGCACATTGTGAGAGCCAAACCCTTGTCTTGATCTCTATCTTTCTCTATGACAAGTCTTTTGCATCCAGGTATTGATCAGGTTCTATGGATTTGCATTTCTCAAATCCTACATGATTGAGATTAAATCTCGTGGCCTCATCATAGACACTGCTTAGCAAGATTGAATTTTATTTCTCGCACAATATCAAAGGCTCAAATTAAAATATCCTTAGGAATGTTTGATAAATGAATTTTAATAATGCACATGTTACTTTCCACATCCTTAAATTTACTTCCAGGCAAAAAATTCCCTCTTCCCCATTGAGAAACTGATAAGGAAAATGGGGCCCACACGGGATAGCGAGGAGTAGTCTAGGTTGATCCATGTCACCCGCAATCAATTATTAACCAAGCTGACATTCAACAATATTAATTCTTGAACTAATCATAGAGAATATAGGTCGAAATCACCCGCTAGCGTGTATGGTTACTTCAGTAACAAATAAAAACAAACGGGTCAGCGGGGAATGATCCAGATATGGCCACTTCAATTATCACCAACCATCAATTTAGCTCTAGCAACCACATGTACAAGTCTTTAACAATTTTAGGCCCACCAATCACCAGGAACACATGTCCCTAGCTCGTGAGCCTGAATGAAAAAAATAATTCAAGATAAAATAAGACGGGCAAGTGGGTGACATTTTTTATTTTCTTCATTGATTCCACGACACATGGGAAATCCTACACCTACACATGTCAAAAACAAAATTAACCCTAAGAGGGACCAAACCTAGGAAAATTAGCCCATGGCCATGACATAAGGACCTAAGATCTATATAAATGGGAAATATTCATCTTGACTTAGG
>CM021103.1:175524822-175577680 GCA_007115665.2 Sequoiadendron giganteum | reverse complement strand
ACTCTCAACCTCAACCCTAAACCCTAATCCTCAATCCCTATACCTCTTAATCCCTCAACCTCAACCCTTAAACTCCTAATCCTCAACCCCTATACCCTCTTAATCCCTCAACCCTCAAACCCTAATCCCTCTACCCTCAGCCAAGTAAACCCTTAACCCTAAACCCTTAACCCTAAACCCTTCAACCCTAAATGCTTAAACCTTAAACCTTCTACCCTATACACTCAACCAAATACCCTCTACCATCAAACCTATTCCCTCAACACTCAAACCTTAAACCCTAATACCTTAGAAACCATCAAACCTATAGGTCCTCCACCCTAATCCTTCAACCCTATACCCTCAACCCCTATCACTTTCTCTCTATCTATACATCTCACCTCTCCCTCCTTCCCTCCTTCCCACCCTCTCTAATTGTCTCTATCTATTGTCTCCCTCTTTCTGCGTACCTCTCGTTCAATCAATCCCTACCACCCTCTCTCACTCCCTCTATCCATCTCTCTTTATGTCCCTCCCACTCCATCCCACTCTCTCCCACTACCTCTCTCTCCCTCTCTCTCATGTCTCTTCCTCCCACCCCCTCTCTCTCTAAGGTCTCTTCCTCTGGCAACCTACCTAGGTAACTCTCTCTTTGTCTCTCTCCCCTCTCTCTATATATCCCTCCAACCCTACCTAGATAAGTCCCTCTCACTTCCACCCCCTCTCCATCTCTCTAGACTCTCTCTAAATTCTCCCTTCATCTAAAGACATACATAAATGCATACATACAAGCATAATACATATGTACATATAATCTTACATCCATACAAGCATACATACATACATGACATACATGTACATAAAAATATATCAACATACATTAATATATTGGAATTTAACATAAAGTAAGACATAACGCGCTATTAAACATAAAGTAAGACATAACGCAAGTGCGTTATAACGCGCTCGCGTTATGTGCTAGTAGACATGTTCCCCGCAGAAGCAAAAACCATGTCAAAAGTGAGTTATAACGCGCTCACATTATATATTGCTTTGGGAATTCCTAATCCTTAGGTTTGGTATTTGCCTTGGAATACCAACCCAAAGGCTTGGAGGGCATTCCCAACGACCATATATGTGTTTTTAAAAAATCCACCATACTTCTCATAATCGAGTTTGTGCTCACCGTCAGGATTGCACGTGGTTCAATATCGAAAAAATCGAACACATGGGTAATGTCGGGTTATCTCTTAGCTATCCAACGATGTAATTTTTTTCACTTTCTAAAAATGTTAAGTCTTTCATCCATAATTTATTTTATATGTATGTCTTTTTTTCGCCAAAAAGCAGTGTTTGGTATTTTTTTTGTTATAAATTAACTGTTCATCAATTTTTCAAATAAATTACATTTTTAGAAACTAGACTCCATTCTACAAAATTAAAAAAATTTAAAAAAAAAACAAATCAATTAGTTTCCAAAATTTGTAGGGGTAGCATGGCCAAAATTCTATTTTCAGGATATGTCCACTTCACAAATTAGAAAAAAATCAAATATTCATTAAAAAATTATCAGAAAAATCGTGCATCAACTACATACTGTTAGCTAACTTCTGACCATTGCGATTTTAAAAATACTAAAAAAAGTTCACCGTACGAAGGTCGTACAAGAGTTGCTATGTTATGTTTTTCTGACAAAAACAACACCAATTTGTGTACGTCCCTCGTTTGAACCCCTTAATCTCAACCATTTTCAAAATAAATTAGTAGTTTAGAAAGTAGACTCAGAGCACTTGAATCCTTCTTTTTGTTCCATCTCAAAATTTTGAGTCTAAGTATCCTCAATTTCACGTCCAACGTCAGTATTTCCTAATTTCAAAAAAAAGCTATCCACTTAAGTCCCCTTTTTGGGAACCATCTTGGTGCACTTACCCCTAATTTAGTCTTAATACTAACCTAAAATTAACTCTAACCCTGATTGAACCCTAACCTGAACTCTAACCCTAACCCTAACACCAACCCTAATTGTAACCCTAACTCCTAGCTTCATCCTAAATATTAACCCTTACCCTTACCCTAACCCTAATCTAAACCTAATATTAACCCTTACCATAACCCTAACACTAACCCCAAGTTTTAATAGAACCATAACAATAACCCTAACCCTTGTTGAACTATAAGCCTAATTAAACCCTAATCCTAACATAACACGAAACTTAAAATCGTAACCCAAATTTAACCCTAAACGTAACCCCAAGCTTTATTATAAAACCCTAAGCTTAACCCAAAGCTTTATTATAGAACCCTAACCCTAACTCTAACCTCATGCTTTATCCTAGAACCCTAACCGTAACCCTATTTTAATATTAAAACTAACTCTAACCCTAACAATAACCCTTACCCTAACCCTACTTAAATCCCAACCCTAACCCTAAAGATAACCTTGACTCTAACCCTAATTGAACCCTAATTAAACCCTTACCCCAAGTGAACCTAACCCTAACCCTAACCTAAACTTAACTTAATTATAAATGAACATAAGCCTAATCGAATGCTAATACATAATCCTAATAATTCAATGCTAATACATAATCCTAATTAAACCTTAAGCCTAATTGAAGACTAACCCTAACCCTAACCATAAGTGAACAATAACCCTAATTGAACTCTAACCCTAACCATAAGGAAAATTGAACCTTAATTGAATCCTAACCCTAACTCCAACCATTATTAAACCCTAACCATAACACTAATCCTAACCTCGACCCTTATTAAACCCTAAGCTAAATTGAAGCTTAAAGGTAACTTAAATGAACATTAACCCTAAAATCTAAACCGTAAACCAAATTAAACCTAAACCCTAAACCTTAAACCCAAATTAAATCTTAACCTTAACCTTGATTAAATACTAACCTAACCCTAATTGAACCCTAGCCCTAATTAAACCCTAACTATAACCCTAAGATTTATTCTAGAACCCTAACCCTAATCCTTACTAAACCCTAACCCAAATCAAACACTAACCCTAAACTTGATGGAAACCTAACCTCTATACTAACCCTAATTAAACCCCAATCTTAACCCTAACCTAACCCTAATTAAATCTTCAATGTAACCCTAAGATTTATCCTAGAAGCCTAACCCTAACCCTTACTTATCCCTAACCCAAATTGAACCCTAACTTTAATCAATATTGAAGACAAACCCTAATTATATTCTAACTGTAGTCCTAATTAAATTATAACCCTGAACCCTCACCCTAACCCTAACCTTAACCCTCAATATAACCCTAACCCTAAATATAACCTTAATTTTAATTTTGACTCTAATTATAACCCTAACTCTTAATCTAAGCATAATCATAATTCTAACATATTAAAATAATTAAATTATGTAATTAAGTTATGTATTAAAGATGTTTAAGGCAATGCGATAAATAAAGAGAAGATATTGACTATGTATAATTAGGGGATTATAGTTTGGAACACAACAAAATATTGAGTATGTATTGTGTGTTACATAATGGATTGTATTTGAGGGAATTTTTAGTCATAAGCATTGAATGGTTCAGACAAAATTATAAAAGGATTTATTTTCCCTTGGTCATTAGAAGTAATTCTAAATCGATCAAATTATAATAAGGGGATTATTATTTTTTGACCACAAAAAAATATTTATGTATTGCATGTTACATAATGGATTATATTTGAAGGAATTTTTAGTCATAAGTAATTATGTTTTTTAATCTCATATAGTTCTTCTATTTTTGGTGATATATATGACATCCAATCTAGTTTGATATGTGAAATAACTAATGCATTCTTGCTAATGATACATGCGCAATCTATTCTTCATTGAATCATTGTTCTTTACTTTTGCAGTTTAATTTAAGAAAAAGATCATTGTTCCTTACTTTTGCGGTTTGATTTAAGAATTCACCCTAAAACAAATCTATTCACCTTCCATGCTTTCAATGCTAATGGATAAAAGTTAAACCAAGCCCCTATTGTTTAGCTCAATGTAACTATAATAGATCCACGTATTTCAAATTATTTTGTTACTGACAGTTCTAATAAAAATTCTTGTGTTCATGGCATTCTTAATTATCAATGGGATGCATCAAGTAATACATATCATCTCATCAACTCATTCTCACCTCATCGTCTAATTGGCACTGATCATATCCACATAACTTGTTTGGCTCACTCTAATCTAAGCAAGTTACTTGTGTCATATAATGATGAGTTTATTTATTTCAAAATGAGATGGGCTTTGGACCATGCCCAAATTTTACTTCATCTAAGACATCAGAGGAAATAAAAGCACCACGAGTTTATGAGGGGCATCAAAATCCCTAGACTATGAAAGGTATAAATTTATTTGGTCCTAATACTTAGTATGTAATGAGTGGATCTGACTGTGGTCATATATTTATTTGGAGGAAGAAAGGTAGCTAGTTGGTGCATCTAATGTAAGGAGACAAAGATGTGGTTAATTATTTGGAGCCTCAAATCTTCCTTTCACCACCCTAGATCAAATTGATGAGTTCACAATTGACCTAGGTCATTTTCATTATTACAAATCTAAACCTCAAATTTTAACCTACTTGACTACCTCCTACTAACAATTGTGAGTCAACCTAACACACATTTGTGTTGACTTATGTGTTATGTTGTTGTATTTCAAGATATTTGTTCATTCATTTTGAAGTTGCCTAGGGATCATACTAGATCATGGACTTTCACATCTCATATTATAGCATAGCCTCAAAGCATCTTAATTGCATCATCATCATAGGCATACTATACACTTGTTATCTTTGATACTATTTTAAATTCATTAAATCGGTCCTCCTAGGGGTTTGATTGAGGAGACTATGACCCTTGATTAGCATGTTTTCAAATAGTGTTTGTAAACACCATTTTTCTAGATCCAAGAATCAAATTTTAACCAATTCATTTCCATGGGTATCAATTCAAGTTCATATTTCAATTCACTTATGTAAGCATGGCTTTGAACAAAAAAAATATACGATTAACTTACAAATTTTAAAATACTCAGTTGAACAAATCAATAATTATCAATCTATTAAAAATTTGATTTTTTGTTAACCTTATTTACAACACATTCCATTGTAACTCGTGCAAACTAAAAATCAAATTTATTTTATTTAGTTTATTCAATTCACTTATTTAGTTTTAATATGTTAATTTAAAAACTTATTTTTATGTGTAATAACAAATTTATTATATTTTCTTTCTATTTAATTTTATAATTTTAAATTTATTTTATATGTGCACTTATTATGGAAAGCTTTTATATTAGGTTGTATATCTTACTTGCTATATTTTTGTAAGAGAATTTCTGAATAAAGTCTTAAATTTAAAATATTTCTGTAGAGATATAAATTATTTTTTAAAATAGAATATGGATGATTTTTTATTTTTGCAATGCTTTCACTTTTTTTTTAAATATTGAATTTTTTTATGTGTAATAGTAAATTTAGAATATATTATTTTATTTAAGTTTCTATTTTTTAGTTTTAAATACATTAATTTAAAATTTTTTTTAAAGAAGTTTCTAAAATTTAAAAACTTAAGTATGAAACAACTTTTCTCAAAAAGAAGTTTCTAAAATTTAGAAATATATTTTAATTTGCAATAGTAAATTAAGGAAAAAAAAATCATACTCAAGTTTCTAAATTCTACAAACTTTTTTTTAAGAAAAGTTCTTTCATACTTAAGCTTTTAAATATTAGAAACTTCTTTTTTTATGTCTAATGGATATCATTTTTAAAAAGATCTTGGATTGAAGATTCTTTTTATAGAGATAATAACCTAGCTTGGAATAAAATGCATTATGATAAAAGACTTAAAAAATTGATTCATTAATTTTAAGGTTGGACGATACCTTTATAATTATCATGATGAATTTATAAATGAAATCAATCATTCCCTCATTCACTTATATCTATGATGGATTGTAATTTTTGTATCTATTAAATCCCCATACTATAATATAATTTCATTTACTATCAAGATTCGATAATGGCATCTTGAAGGATCTTAGACCACTCTATCTCAATATTCATTAAACATTATAGAACTAAATTCATCTTCACATCTTTATGATTTGTTAAATGTTCACTACTAATATAGAACTAAATTCATCATCACATCTTTATGATTTTCTTAGATAATTATTTGTAAAATTAAGAGTGACTATGTTTCTATTGTACAAAATTTTGAGATCCTTTCTAAACTTCTATTAAAAAATATTAATCTAATAATTTTTTTTTTTTAAATATCAACCCCAAGAAATTTCATTTATTTAACTTTCTACAATTATTTAAAAACAATAGATACATACAATTATACAATTATACAATTACATTATTATATATATACAAACATCATGTAAATTTTCCAAAAGACTATTAAACATGGGCTCCTCATGTGGTACCTGAAATTATACAATAGAAAGCATAAGATACTTGTCTAAATCAAATGAATAATGCAGTTAAATTCAAATAGTTAAAATAATATTAAGGGTATGGTCCATGGAGGGGGGCTTCCTAAAAAATTTCAGAGGGTGCTGCTTAGATTTTTTAGGAATATTTTAAGGCTAGCGGTCTCATGAATTCAATTTTGTAATTCAGCTTAAAAGTTTGAACTCCAAAATTTAAGGATCAAATTGGAGTATTTTTGGTAAAAATTAATAAATAAATAAAAATTCTCTCAGTTTTAATTTTTTTTAGGAATTTAAAATTTTAAGTGATAGACAAGTGTCAGAAAAACTTTCTAAAAAATCCCTAAGTTGTAGGGGCAATTTCTAGCCCCACCTCAATTTCACTGCCCAAAGATTCATTTCTAAAAAGTAGGGGCTCCTATTTTTCTGGAAAAGATTCTAATTAATCCCTTAGCACAATTTTTTTTTCTTCATAGACAGCTTGATCCATGAAAATAGAAGCCCAAACTCCCCATACGACCATACAGTAAGAAACAAAATTAATACTAAAAAAGAATAGAGTTGCTGGTTTTAAATATTCTGTGGAATAATCCATTATGCTTCCTTGATCATTCTGTTCAGCTGTTCTTCTCACACCAATTTGAGGTACGGAATTCACCAACATCATCCACCTTGTTTTAAAGAAAGGAAAAATACAAAGTTAAAAATCGCCATACATTTTTCCTCTTTTCCATTATAGATGATATAAAATACATTAGAGGCAGCGGTTAAGTATTTAAAATCATTCCAGCAACATTTCTTCAAATCGGGCAAAAATTGTGGAGCATAATGCACAAATGAGAAATATAACTAAGACAAAGAAATCATCTCCTTCCGCAATGCTGCAGAGATTTAAATAAATGAATTCCTTCTGCTTTAAAGAATAGTACAGAAAATTAATCTTGCAAGGTAGAGTAGCGGGCGGAGATGGGGTTAAAGTTGAAGTACCTTTATTAATATTGCCATTCCTGTCCGCCCGAGATGGAGACGGTGTTGTGGTTGGTGGTTGAATCCCGGCCACGTTTATACCCAAGCGCGAACAGTCGACGCCAATGGAACCTGAAAAAACCAAATGTTAATGAGTTTAATGCCATTCGAGCTAAAGGTCAGTCTCAAACGAGGCGAGAGAGCTTACATGCTCTAATACAGGGGCCTACTGTCATATTCAAGAGGTTTTCGTATCCTTGCTCGCAATTACAAGCGTAGCTATAGTCTAACCGGCAGGAACCCTCTCCACAAACGGGATATCCGCACGCTGCAAAATAAACAAATTAGTAACGCCCTATACAAATAAAGCAAATTTGAGATGAAAAAGAGAGCCTACGGTGCAGATTCCTGACGTTATGTTACAGCGGAGGCAATTCTTTCCAGTCGTTCCTGCTTGCCAGTCGAATCCTCTATCTGAAGCGCCGCCCTGCTATGTGCATTAATTGCATTAATTTAATCCACTATATATTCCTCCGTAACAGTTGGCAGCAGAATGCGAATGGATTCTTTTTTCTTACACCGTTACTTTTGTTGGCCTCCTATAGGTAGAGGCCGTGCTGCCATTGTAGGCTTATGCTTCTCGATGTAATAAAATAAATTAACTTTAAAATAAAAATAAGTTGACTTTATATAAAAATAAGTTGACTCTTAATTTAATATAATTTTATATAAAATATTTTGTTTTGATTATAAAATAATTCTATCATAAAATAAATTAAAAATTAATTCTAAAACAATAAAAAATATGGTAGAATAAATTACCTTAAAGTAATATAAATTAGAAATAAATAATAATAAATGATACACGATGAAAATTTTAAAAATAAATATAAAGTTACATATAAATTTAACATTTACTACTTTTTTCAAAAAAATCTAAAAAATAATAGAAAAAATTGAAAAAAAGTACTAAGTGATTAAATATCTATTTTTATTTTTCTTTTATAGTTTGTAATCAATATATTGTTGTGGTTATATTTTTTTTACGTCTAAAGGCGTTCTACAGTGACATTAAAAATCCGTGTAAACAAAAACAAATCAGATTAAAATTGAAATGCAAGTCATTGTTGGACATTTGATTAGTGGAAGATGATAAGGCATGAGAAAGAGTTAGAGTTGAGGCATTTGATCTTCCATGTGTGACTATGTTGTATTTCCATTTCTATCCACATTCGCCATTTGATATTCCCATGCATTGTATTTTTGTAATGGTTGCCTATAATTGCATTGGAGGCAAGCACACCTTACAAACGAGCATGCATGGGGGACATTGATTTAGGTATGGATTTTTTCGAACTATTTTACATATATGATCCTTTGTTAGATGTCCATGCCTATTCCAAAGCTCCCAGTTTGACTCAGATAGGGAGGATGTTGGCAAACAGCTTGGAGTTTTCCTTTATACCAGCCAATCGTATTTGTGAGTTTTTAAATCCCTTCCAATAAATTAATTTGTGTGCATGTACTGTAACAAAGCGTTGGCCTTTGTATTGTGCTACACAAGGCAAAAATATGACCCTTCAATGAGCTTAGTTGTCATTATGTAGGCCCTACAACTCTTCATGCACTGCCCTTTAATGAGGTTTTTTAGGTATATACATTTTATTTTCAACTTTGATTTTCAATCACATATCATGTATACAGTTGAATGTTTAGTCCAATGCATAATTATATTTTTATTTTGGTCAAACGTGCATCCAGCATGTTGGATAGACATTGTTGAATGCTACAGTATTTTTTGTAGAGGCAATCAACAAAATTTATTCAATATTTTGGGAGCAATGTACTGCTCTATACTTTTTCTTGGATTAAGCAATGCATCTAGTGTACAACCTATAGTCAATGTGGAAAGGATTGCCTTCTATAGAGAAAGAGCTGCTAGAATGTACTCAGTGTTCCCTTATGCCTTTAGACAGGTACTCTAAATTTCATTGTTGTTATCTTTTCAAATGATCTTCAACCATGCAACCTATGATTAATTAGATGAGCCTCTTGTCATTTATTTGTGCAGGTGGCAATTGAGGTTCCTTATGTTCTTGTGTAGCTTGTAGTTTATGCCCTCTTGGTCTATTCCATGATCGCATTTGATTGGACAATAGTCAAATTTTTTCGATTCCTCTTTTTCATGTATTTCATTTTTCTACTCACCTTCTTTGGAATGGTGACAATTGCCATGACTCTAAACTTCCATGTTGCAGCAATAATTGCATCTGCATTTTATTCTACATGGAACTCTTGCAGCTTCATCATTCCTTGACCTGTAAGGCCATGTTAAAGCTCTTTTGTTGAGGTGAATTTTATATATTACAGTCTAAAATAAACTTCAAAATGTATAGCAACAAGAATGATGATTATTGATTAGTAACACAATCAATTTTGTTTTCTTCGAACTAGAAAATGCCTGTGTAGTGGAGATGGTACAACTAGGTAACACCTATTTCCTAGACACTCTGGTTTGGTGGCATCACAGCTTGTTGGCATAGATACAAAGATGTAGACAACAAATGGGAAAGCAGTGGTGTTTGAGTTCATAAAGAATTATTTTGGGATGAGACACGACTTTTTGGAATTGTAGCATTGGTGATTGTTTACATCTATTGACTTTGTTACCTTGTTTGGTTTGGCCATTAAAATGCTCAATTTCCAAAGAAAATAAGCATTCCATACAAACCCTTTTTTTTTTTTTGGTCTACCATTAAAAAACCCAATTTCCTAAGAAAATAGGTATTCTATACAACCAACTTATTGCACATTCATCCAATAGGTCCATTACATCTTCTTGTGAGAACTGTATAAATCGTATGCTTTAGTTGAAGTCATTTAAACAGATATAAATGAAGAGCTTTTGTACTTAAAATATTTTATGATTTTTTAAATTAGAATTTTGTTTAATTTTACAATATGAAATAGTTTGCATTCAAAAAAAGAAAAAAATACAATAGAAAGATTGTTTTTATATCAAAATTTTAGTCTTTGATTTATTTAAAAACTAAATGAGTAATTGTATAATTATTTTAAAATGTATATTTGATTTGATTTAATTCATTTGTACTAGATAATCACTATAATTTAATTAGTTATTAATTTAACAACTAGATACCAAATATTTTTATGAATTTTTTGAAATAAGAATTTAATTTAATTTTATAATGAAACCTAAATTTTGCAAATATTGTGGTGATTTGATTATTTATTTAAATTAATTATTCAAATTTAAAGAACAATACAACCTAATTGAATTCAAAAATAAAATACATATGTAAAATATTTTGTGATTTTTTTGAAGTTAGATTTTAGCATAATTTTAGAAAATGAAATGATTTGGGTGCAAAGAAAAAAGAAAATAGAAAAGTTTATTTTATACTCCTCAAGTGCACCAACCACAAATTATCACTTGAAAGTATCTCATTGATTCAAACATCTTAAGCATCATCAACCATTGATCAACCATCCAAACAATCTATAAATCAACATTCTCCCAAATTATATGTACCAATATACAATATACCTTACTACAAAGTCATGTTGTTGGACTAAAGAAGAACCACATCAAATCAAGAACACAACCAAACACATTCTTGTGTATGTAACAAGATGTATTAAGGGATCCCTTAGCAACTTTCTCAACCTTGGATACACATTCTCTCATAGTTCAATTGGAGGCATGTCAAGTATAGATTTGAAATTTATTTCATTGTTTAAATTTTTGTCTGTCTTTATGATATACATATATATTAATGCCTACAAATAAAACTTCATTATAAAACAATATATGTATATATAATTCCTTTTGAGAAGCATCTCACATCAAGATGTAAAAAACAGTTGAAAGAAAAATAATGTACATTGAACATTTATTTTTTAAATATAAAGACCCTAACTTCAAAATAAATAAATAAAATCTCTATATTAATATAATAAAATAAATTATATATAAAATGAGTCAATTATTATTAAGGCTGCCGAAAATGGCCTCCCTCCGAAAACTAGGGCATCGACTGCAAGCAAAAATGGAGCTCATGGCTGTGATGAGGTTTTGCGGGGAGTTGGAGATTCTGCCGCTCAGGGTTCCTTGGGCACGGGCACGGGCACGGGTGGGAAGGCTCAATTATTGCCGACCTCCTTCACTGTTGCGTCGAAATATACAGACAATGACACTCAGGCTGTGTTTGGGGGAGCCCTGCCAAATGTCTCCCCTCGATCTTGTTTGACCAACAATAAGCTTACAGGGGTCGGATCTGCTCCAAAATCCTCTTCTGGCTTCATTGGGATTTTTCAAGATGGTGAAGAAGTCTTTGCTATTGGTGATGCCGCTCGGGCGATGTCTGGGGGTGTCTTTCGGGTCGGTTCTGCTACAGACTCCTTTGCGAATGCTGTTAAAAATGTACGGGGGATGGATGGGCGATCTGAGGGCACCCCTTTGTCGGGCTTTAAACCCAAGCAATCAATAAGAGGCTTGTTCTTTGCTCAGATAAACCCGTGGAATTAGAGCTTGATGATATTTTAGTTGATGATATTTTAGTGAAGGAACTGCGTGAAAATGAAGAATTTTTCTCTCAAAATGGGTTAATTGGTAGGTTCAGTCAATTTTGGCCTAGCCTTTCAGGACTGCATGAGCGGATTTCCAAATCCTGACTCCCTCTAATGGAAAATAATTTGGAGATTTATCTTAGTGCAAAAGGTTTTTTCACAGTGGTTTTTGACAGCAAGCGTGACAAAAATGCCATCCTCAGCCACACATGGCATTGGGTAGATAGCACACTGCTTTTAAAATTATAGCAACCCAACCTTTGATCCGACCAGTGAATCGTTTTCAATTATGTTGATATGGGTTCGCCTCCCGAATCTTCCCCTGCATTATTGGTTTAAATCTTGTTTTGCAGCCATTGGAAACTCTCTTGGTAACTTCATTCGCACAAATGCAGATTCAGGAGATTTCATTCATACAACCTTTGCCAAGATTTTGGTGGAGATAGATATATCCAAAGCCCTTCCAACAAAGATCAACTTAAATGCGAATCGTAACTGTTGGTTGCAACCTTTGGATTATGAAGGCTTAACTTTCAAATGTAGAAAATGTTACAAAATCGGACACATTGCTGCAGATTGCCCAAATGCAAAAGCCCAAGCAAAATGGGAGGATTCTTGGTGGAAAGATACTTCTCCAAAACTTTACTCTGTGATTAACCCACTCAAAAATTGTGGTTCCTCAAAAATTGATACCAGCAACAAGATGGATAAAAAGATCGATGAGCTTCCTCAAATATCAAGAATTGAACAAAAATTGTCCCGTGTTGATGGCAACAATGCTACCTTTCAAGGCTCAACGGTAGCAAGCAAAGTTCCTCATACCACAGTAGTTGAGCACTGCTCCTCTTAAGCTCCATCTCACGATCTAAAGGATTCAACTGATGGAGATGAAGGAAATGAATGGCAAACAGTAAGGAAAAAGAAGAGGAATAGCAGTCAAAATGGGGATGCTTTCAACAAAATATAGCAACAAAATAAGGGGAATTAGAAAGGCTCAAAGCGCAGACAAAAAGAAGTTATTCTCAAAATAAAGGAAATCAGTGATACGTTGGGCCCTTAAAGCTAAATCAGGTGCCAACACCTAGCTAGCAACAGTTGCCAGGATTCTCTCTCATTAATTGAATTGCGAAAACATGAGCAATGCATAGGTGTAGTTGGGTGGTTGTTCAGGTGTAGTCTTTTAGTTAAGTAGTAATGGTTTGGATTGTGATCAAGTAGGTAATGATTTGAATGGTCCAAAACGACCATGGTTGAATAAATAAGACATAGTGTTAAATCCATGGGATGAGATCCCTCTTTTGTGATCTGAACTGGGTGCTGGCCAAGCTAAATTCCAATATTTTTATAAAACTCACCTCTTACTAAACAAAAAAAGTTATATAAAAAATAATTCTAAAACAATAAAAAATAAGGTAAAATAAATTAGCTTGAAGTAATATAAATTAGAAATAAATAATAATAATAAATGATACATGGTGATAAAAGAAATGATATTTTAAAAATTAAATATGAAGTTGCATATAAATTTTAACATTTACTACTTTTTAAAAAAAATCTAAAACAATAAAAAATAAGGTGGAATAAATTACCTTGAAGTAATATAAATTAGAAATAAATAATAATAATAAATGATACATGGTGATAAAAGAAATGATATTTTAAAAAATAAATATGAAGTTGCATATAAATTTTAGCATTTACTACTTTTTAAAAAAAATCTAAAAAATAATAGAAAATTTTGAATAAAAAAATCAATTGATAAAATATCTATTTATATTTTTATATTTGATTGATTAAATATCTATTATATTTTTATATTTTTCTTTTATAGTTTGTAATTTATATGTTGTGGTTACATATTGTTTTATAATTACATATAAATAAGTAAATGTTATTTATATTTTTTTAAATGAAAATAGTTTGAAGGCAGAAATTTTAAAAATAATATTTTCAAATATAAACAAAAACTTCTATACATATATAATAAAACAACGTCTAGTTCTAAGGTAGAACTAATTAGGATATTATAAATACATTTATTAAAAAAATTACTTATCAATTATTTTATTTTTTATTTATCTTAGATAATCTCAAACACACATACTTACATGTTTTATCATGGGTATTACTTATATAGTTTACATGTACATAAAGTAAAAGGTAGATATTTAGTCACTGCCAAGAAAGAGACCAATTTTGTGTATGAGAAACCCTTGAAAAGGTAGTTTTTATATATAGTATCGGTAATCTCATTGATCTATTCTACAGCACTGAAAAATATAAGGAAACCCATAAACATTTATCAAAATTCTGATCAAACTTTACAACACAGACAACAAACCATGAGCATTATAACATAATTAACAACTAGCGCTTGCACCTCATTTGAAGTGCAATGGTTACGCCGATAGCAAGATATACTCACAAGAAAGTGTAAATTGTCGGTTAGAAGAGACAGATTTATATAAATACACAGACATTTTCTCAACAACACTTGTAAAGAAAATGAAGGAAGCACCCCTCCATGACACTACTGCCTAATTGTTAGATTACCTTAAGCTTTACCTCTCAGAAATGTTTCAACAAGGTGCCATGTGGACATAAAAATCCTTGAGCATATGGAGTGAAATTTCAGCCACTTAAACACTGGGCGAAAAATGCAGAACTCCCATTTTGTAGGAAAAGATTATTCCTGTAGCTGTATTTTTCAATTCCATAGGACTGGTCTCAACGTAAAAATAGGAGAAGGAGCCCCTCCATGGGACTGCATTTTTAGTCTCTTTATCCTTAATAAGATGGAATCTTTAGTACATAGTTGAGTTTAAATAATATTATCCATTTATTGGAGCTGTTCCCATAGCTGATAAAATAATAATCATGGTTTTTTTTTATTCATAGATGTTTAAATCAAAGTCAGATCTCCTATGGTTGAGAACAATATGCTAGGACCTTTATTTGGGTAACTTTTCCTATTCTAGAAACTACTCCTGTTTTTTTTGGGGGGAACGCTTGCCATTATTGTGGATCTCGTTCCTTGGTTCTATCAACATCCTATATGAAATCACAATATTTATTCCCACAATTTTAAATACTTGGGTACAAATCTGAGTGGCAATTCAAAAGCCCAGTCAATGTAAAGACACACAAACATAAGCTATTGGTTGTCTGTGCCAAGACTATGATCTTTATAATTTGCCCAACAAATTATATAACAGCTAAATGCAATCTACATAAAATCAAAACCAGAGAAAATTCTGATATACATAACCATCTTGTGCAGCTTGCATAATCATATCCCACAAACAGAAATTCCAATTAAACTATTAAGAAATGAAGTGGCATGGTGTTTTTATGGTCCCCATGGATTTCTTCTTTTATCTTTCATCTTGTCTGTAAAACACAGGGATAAGGGTATTAAAAGAACTTTGCGAAACTAATTAGAAATAGCAATAGCAATTCATCTCCATCTCATACTAATTAGTAATAAAAGATAAAAGATTTTTTATTAGATTCATCATTGCATAAAAACCATCAGAATTTTAACACAACATTAACTGAAAAGTAATTTAGAATTGAATACCCAAACTACTCCACCAATATTTTTTTGTCATTTATCAAATTTGATACATACAACTTAAAAATACATGTTGCACAAAACTGAATGCCTCTTGGCTAGATCAACATCTTCAGAAATGAGTGTTGCAACTGATACATAATATATACAGAAACTCTAGCAGTTGATACAGAATATATAGCAACAAATAGAGAACTTTCTCTCTCAAAATGGATAGCAAGCTTGAAGAGAAATTCAAGCAACCAAGGCTTGCTTACCTCATTTCAGGATCCAAGGGAGATGGGGAGAAATTGAAGAGGACGCTGGCAGCTCTTTACCATCCCTTGAATCAATATATTGTGCACTTGGACCTTGAAGCTTCACCTAAGGAAAGAATGGACGTTGCCAACTATGTCAGGTCAAATCCATTTTTTGCAGATGTGGGCAACGTGTACATGGTTAGTAAGGCTAATCTGGTGACTTACAAAGGCCCCACCATGGTTACAGATACACTTCATGCTATAGCCATTCTTCTGAGAAGAAGTAAGGAATGGGACTGGTTTATCAATCTAAGTGTGTCAGATTATCCACTTGTCACTCAAGATGGTATGACCTTTTCTAACTCATTTTCTATATTTTTATATATAACCAGAATATAGAGATTTGGTAGCTGAAATGACTGTGACTGTCTCAGAAGACGTTAGAAATTGAATATTAGAAAAAAAAAAGTCTGGAGAATCATTTGCAGTAAGTCTGAAATAAAAACCCAAGCATTTAAGACTCCAAACGAAACCTGGTTTGTCACTATAAACTGCCTTGCGTATTTTATGGTTTGTATAAATTGCAAAGAAAAAAAGAAAAGATCTCTAATCCAACACAAAATTTTATAGCTGAAGTAAGACTCAAATTTGTTTGAGGGGAAAATATGCTGATATAGAGATTTTGATCAATTTACAAGTGACAGATTAGCGGTGGTAGAGATTATTTAAAAGTGACAGTGATAGATTATAAATCGAATGTGTGCTACTGCACAGAAGCTTTGACAAGCACGACCCTCTAAGGCACACATACGCGTCCAGAAGGGTTTTGAAGTCACATTCAAATGAAGCAGAAAAACGCGACTAAAAGCCACGTGAATGCTCTGAACAAAACGCAGCCAGGAAACAAAGAAAAAACGCAGATTAAAAACCACGAATTTTCTCAAACCCTTGCAGCAGAAAGACGCGCCCTTGACACACAGGAATGTGCACGATTTTTCCAGGAAGTGGAGCACAATTTTTTTCAGAAAAAAAACGTGATTATCCATACCCATTTGGGAATTCACAGGTTGGTGCGACTGAAAATCCAAAGCCCTTTGGGAATTCACAGGTGGCTGCAACTGAAAATCTAAGCCCAATTTCTGGGACAAATTGTTGTCTGAATTTGGGCCAAATGGGGACGGAACAAAACTCGAACTCTGGACATGGGTGATCACGGGATTTGAAAACCAGAGTGGAGTTACAAGCAGAGAATGACGAAAATGCTGAAGGCTGAGAATACCCAAGTGAAGGCTGAGAATAACGAAAATGCCCTTACCTGACTTTCGATTTCTGCTAACAAGCTAAAGGCAGAGAAGGTCGACCCAGAAATCCACAAAACTTGCTTCACACAGCAAAAATGTTTGTTCATAATCGCGTGCAGAAGAACAACGAAAGGGAAAGCCATTATAAGGTTAGTTGAATTTAGTGCCTGCAGTGCAGATTTGGTGTGCTCATTAAATGGCAGGATACACACGGAGACTCCCGAGAATGGTCCAGAACGGCGCGGGCGGCTTGAACCATACCTGGTGATGTTAGCTACGGCTTCCTCCGCAGGCAGGTGCGACAGATGGCTCCCGTCTCGGGATTGTGAAATTTTCCGGTAGCCTATCGGCTAATTATCTCGGCGTCTGACAACAATCCGGTGGATTTCCCACCCAGAATAGCCTATCGGCTAATTATTGGATGAAACAGGTATGTGCAAGCATTATTTAAAATAGGAAAAAGCATAATAAAAACATCAGAAAGTAAGGTGTAGGAAACAGGAAAATAAAGTCCAAGCCCTCCAACAATAACTGATGACAAACTAAGGGAAACTACAGACCACCGATTAAGTGGGAGGTCTCATACATGTAGGTCCCAAGAGGATGTTGGCAGTGGTTGGGAGTTAAGAAAAAAAAGACTGCTATCAGAAAATGTCTATTTTAAACACAACTCAAGGCACATTCTGTTTTTGCTTATTCACTTAAATAGAACTAACACTATAAAACTGCACACGCTTCATACTGATAAGACAGGTAACAAGTGGGTAACAATATATGTTTGAAAATGCTAAGAAGAATGTTCTTCTGAGTTATTTCGCTATGTTTCTTTCCTCAGTGTGAACGTTCAAAGGAAAACTAAAAATCTCTTGTGGCTACCAAAGCTTGATCAAAAAACTTCCTTGCAACAGTCCAGCCAACTCCAGTTTGACTTTCATATTTACATGGTAGTAAAAGCAGACCTCTCATCTGCAATTTTGAAAAAAAATCCAAGATGAAGCAATCTTTCAATCCTTCAGAATGCTAATCAATAAGAACATGCGCCATCATCCACATAAGGTTTTGTAGTCCCTACATTTACTTCCTAGCAAAACTGTTCGAAAATATGAATTGGGTGTTCATGGGAATATCTTATCTGGATGTATCGGATATGGCCCAAATAAAGGCTCATATATGGATACATCTGGATATGGCATCCATGCAGTATACAGAAGTTTTGTATCCGTATCTGGTAACTGATACACAGATACATGTATGTGGCAACTTTCCTTCTTCAATCAAGAAAGGGACTTAAGATTAATTGAGCCTGAACTCGATCATGTCACCCTGCTTATACTAACCAAATGACACATCCTGGCTTGGAATATTAGTCACTCTGCAATCCTGTAGTAGCAAACTAAATTTTCTTTTATATTATTAAAAAAGTTTATTGAGCTAATATAATTATGTCCATCAAAGACAATCATAATCTAAGTTGCCAAATTGAAATCAGGTGGAGGTACCAGTATGTGTGTGTGGTACAGACTGGCTGATACATCCATACAAAAAGCATATAACAATCATAAATATATACATAATACTAAGTTCAGAATACCACATGTCATGTATGGAACAGAATTACTTGTTTTCAAGGGAATACCTAGCTTTGAAATTTGACAATTTCCATTACAAATATGGTAAATTTGGGAGTTCATCAACTGCCTTTTTATTTATTGATGAAGTTGGAATTGTTTAAAAAAGCTTATTAAAAACCAAATCCACATATTATAGATCCAAGTTATGTTACGAATTAAATTCCCCAAAGGATTTCACTTTATTATTACGGAAGGAGATATATAGGATTTATTATAAAGATTTCACGTTCTATTATTATTTACAAATTAAATAGAATACCCAAGTGAATCCAAATAAAATATAAAGCACAACACAGTAAATTTTCAGCCTTATAACACAGAGCTCAGGGTTCAAAACAAGGCATCAAATTTTTGACCCTCTGCAATGGCATCAAACCAAAGAAAATGTTTAAAAACAGGGACTGTCATGTTACAAAGGATTTGTTTCAGATGTGAAGCATGACTAAGCCCTGTGACACCTTTCGAATTAAGAGCTGTTTGCTATACTGTAAGGCAGACTCCACTTGTTTGTGTATGTTTTTTAATTAAAAGTGCACAGCACAAGAGGCTTTCGATGTGCAAGGTGTCAGAGTGGGCCACTATGGAAGTCACTTGCAAGACCAACACCATCATCCTGTGCCCCGCCTGCAATGCCCACATACATTGTGGGCACCCTCTCCATTGCCAGTGCAATTCCCATGGAAATACCTCATCCAACGTAGAATCACTTGGGTACACACATCAATGACTACAAACAATTGTAACCCAAAAAAAAACATACCCTGTCCGATTACACAGGTGTCTCATACCCAAATCTGATTCCAAAATGAATCAAACCCAGGTAGACAGGGTTTCTGCCAACTCTTTAACATAGTCATAAATCCATCTAACAGAACGAAGCTATTAGCATATCACTACTTATAACATTCTAACCCATAGCTTTAGCTATCTCAAAATGCCTATCCAATATAACTACGTCCTAACTCAAAAGCAAGATGACAAGATAACTTAGATAATTATGTTGAGACCCAAACATCTCCAGATAACTTAGAGGAGCACCTTATGATTCACAGAAGTTCTGCTAATGATGGTACATGCAATCTAGCCAATGTGTTGTTGATTCAAATTCAAACTCTGGGAATTCTAGTGATATTATGTTTAAATCTGAAAATTTGTACGATCCATGCTTAAGAAAAGCAGGGAAAGATTTTGAAGGCAAAACGAGTGGATTACATTCATTAATTCACAAATGCAATGGATATGATGAATAAAAGGATGCCTCCTGTTATTCATATGGAGTGAAGCTTATTGATATAATTTATTATTAATTGCATCCACATAAATAACTTGTGCAACTCTGGTGTCTGTTAGTCATTTGCTTTTTGCAATCCTCTTTCTGTATAGAATTTAATTTAACTCTCAACAGTTTAAATCTGTATTACTTGGTACAAATAAATTGAGGACAGATCCCAACGGTTAACTGTATCCAATGAAAATAAATATTTTTCCATCAATGATAAACATTGTATCACCAGAACATTAAATCATATTTACCAATTTATAAAAACCACTGTTCAACAATGAAAACTCACTTTATCAAAAAAACCCATGGAAATGCAATTGCCAATTCTACAGTTCAAAACTCTAGACTTTGATCGCATACTTTCTCATAGGGAAATACATATCCTTTTTCTTCTCTCTCTCTGTCTTCAATGAAGCCTGATACAAAAATGAAAAAGTGGTTCAAATTAATAATCTGTTTTAAAAAGAACTATTAGGATATTAATTATGTTGGAACTTCTTGAAAAAAAATCATGTCAAAGCAAGGTTTCCTCAAAAACTTCATCGTTACATAGGCACGTTTGAATTCATTGTTCCAAAATAGATATGCACAAATCAACAAATCTGACAATTAACAGAGAAAAACCATTACACAGCCCAAACTGGAAGCCATCCTATGCAAGTGTCGAATACACTGCTAAATAATTAATATTAAAATCTCAAAAGCGCTACCATACAGATAATAGAGACTTGTAAACAATTCCATAAAGGCAACCAATCTCCAAATAGAGCACAGCAACTGACCAAGGTGACAAGGTCAACCCATTCAAAAGGTGAATTCAGAAAAAAGATCACACGTTATACAATCAGCAGTACAATTGAATATGGAATAGGGACTACTAGTTCCAAACTTTAGCCTTTGCATCATGAGGATGACAACCCGCAAACAAGTTACTCAGGTTGGCCACTTGTAACACCTATTTCGACCACTTGACAGGGAAAAACATCTGTGAGTAATATATCAATCTGCTTTTTTGTCATGTTCTAAAATAATTTCCAAAGCATCTGAGGGTAATATACCCATCCACTTTTTGGCCATGTTTTAGACTATTTTCAAATCATCAAGACTTCAGTTCAAAAAGGCAAATCTGGAATTTATGGTTCAGAGACAAAGAACAATTTTCACAACTACCGCTAATAATCAGATATGTCAGAATGGTATAAGCTCAAGTTGCAAAACCTTTGCTGTTTCCAAAACTAAGACCCAGGTTCACATTGGCAGGGGACGTGATAAAGCATTGAAAAAAAGCAGATTATATTATCTCCTCTAAATTTGACAGTCACAAAATCTGAGCATAAGCAAAAGCTTTAAGGGGGATTTGTTTTAACTTTTACCTAAGCAATGAAAGCTAATATCCAGGCATTAATTATATGTATGTTAGAAAAAGGAATCAAGGGAACTTAAAACACACCAATAAGTAGAACAAAAAATTAGTGCAGTAGTATAACGATGATATAACGATTGAATGACCAAGAACAGCGTTTAGGTTCTCCAACAAACAAACCGGCAATAAACTGGAGAGGTGGCAAGTTGCAGATGTAATGTGCAAGGCTACAGTGTACATTTGTGCATTTACCCATGTTTTGTGCAAATTTTGTACAGTCCCTACATTCCTCCACAAAAGGAATTGCACAAAAATGCATACTGAATCATTATACAGGGTCATTGGATAATCACAATACCTGGTGTTTGGTGAGACGTCGCCTAATGGCACGAGTCTTCTTTGGGCGCAGGTCAAGTGGCATGTACTTCTTCTTCTTGAATGCCTCTCTCAACGCAGTTTTCTGGGTCTGGGAAATAACAGTCAAAACCTGGGCTATCGACTTCCTTACCACTTTGCTGAAAATAAAAACAAATCGGCATCAAATTAACAGTGCTTTTTAAATGAACCAAACCAAGATAGACTAAACAAAACCGATAGGCACAAAGCTTTCTTACAAGAAACAAATTAACTCAACAAAATGTCGATGCAATTCAAAACCTGCTTAAAAAACTCAAAAACCCCTAACGGCTGCACTAAACCCTGACGATATATTATATTATAAAAAACCACACCAACCTCGGCAATCTCTGGAAAACCTAAAAACCTCAATATTAAAGAAAATGCACTTACATCTTTGAGAGCTTGTTGGGGGCTCCTCCTGTAACCTTTGCTACCCTGAGCAGTGCCAACTCGGCCTTGAGCTCCTTCAGCTGATTCAGCAGTTCTGTTTTGCTCTTTGTGCGCAGCTCATGAACCTTGATCCTCGCTGCCCATGAAAAAAATCACCATAAAAATCAACAAAAATCTAAGTACCCACAATCTTCAATCCAAAAACAATGCATCAGACTACTAACAAATGTGAAAGAAAATGTAGATTTGTCAACTGAAACAAATTTGAATGAAAAGCATTGAAGATTTCTTACCCATTAGTTATCCGATTTCCGTCGAAATCCGAAACCCTACGTGAAAAAATACCTTACAAATGAACCCCTACGAGAAAAAACCTGCAGGCAAAATTGTATGCTTATGTACCCGCGAATGGGCGCTTACAATCCAAGGCCGTCCTCCTTCGAATGTGCTGCTTTAGGGTTGTCTCTTAATCCCATTGAGTTACAGAAAAAATAACGATTTGTTTGTATTAAATTAATTTAATTGCCTTACATAAAACGAAATTTTCAAATGGAAATAGATCAAAAAAGGTAATCGATTATGGTAACACTCCACTCCTAAGGTCCCTATTTAGTTATAGTACAATAATGTGTAATCAGCTCTGAGTTAGAAATAACATAATTAGCAAATGCACTTAATTTGTAAGGGGTATGTTAATAGGTACTTAATGAAAGGAACAAAATAAGCAGTTGAAGTTATTGTAAGTATTATGAGTTCACAAATTTATCTAATGTAAATCTAGTTAAAGTGTTATGTGATTGATATCAAATCGTTTGCAATTCAAGATTGGAGCTTCCAATCAAATGCAATACTTGTTGTCAAACTTCTTCAAAACAAAACTTCAAGCCTATGAGTGTCGTTAAATAAAAAAAACTTGTACAATGAACTTAAAATTATTAGTGAGCTTGTCAATGAGCCAAGATATATACAGGAGCCTAGGTCTTGAGAGAACATGGAGATAATATTAGATGTGAAAAGCCTAATAAACTTCATTGATGTAAAATCTTGGTTTACAAACATCTAAAGCTTCCATACTCAAAGTCAACTTTTAATAAATGAAATCTATGAAGCTTTTTGTATCTAATATTCACTTGTCTTACTTCTTGTGGCCTTGAGCTACCATGTATAACTAAGTTGAGTAGATGTTTGTAGTTTCAAAAATATTAAAAGTTCATGGGGCCCACATTTAGTGGTCTTACAAATTTCACCAATCAAATTCTAAAGGGGCCCTCACATACAAAGTTCACTTTGCTTCATACCTATGTTCTTGGCAAACCCCCAAAATAATATGCAATAGAGTTCAATGAGTAGGCTCAAGTATGTGGTGTATATACTCTCAAGTCCACAATTTTAAGGTGGTGGCCAATTAAATCAAGGTTTAACATGTGGATGGCATGTTGAAGCAAAGGAACATGGTGCTCTACCAAGCCCTCAAAATGGCCATAAAAAAGTGAGTCGTGTTATATTCAAGGATGTAAGTGGCATTGTCCTTCTCAATCTTGATTATCAATCAATGCCTAAGCTATTATGTGTTTTAGGCTTCATTAACAACAATCAAAGTGCAACCACCTCAACCATGTAAATAAAGTGTCCTTACTAGTGTAATAGTTTTATATCTGTAGCATAGAAAATTGGCACCCTTGACAATTTCAAACTATGTTTTGGCCACCCTAAATTATTGAGCCTAGTTGACCCCCTAATTACCTAAAATTATGCATTCTAGAGCCCATTTGTAATATTTTTCAATAAATTTCAAGCATAGAACAAATGCATTTATCTAATAATTTGCCCTTAATGCCTTAAATTACAAAAAATAGGGTTGGGACACAAACACCAAAATGGGACTCATTTCCATAATGGGACTTAGACGCCCTATGGCGGCAATGTCCCCCTATTATGTCTCCCTCCAAATTTGAAAATGTCAATGTTGGCATTTTAACATTTACAATTCAAATTGCAAATGTTGGCTATCGAGATCTAATTTGTGGGAGTTAGAGAAAATGCCTATTAATACCTAGTTATTACATCATTTCAAATCTAACAAGCTAGAGGTGAACATTGAGAACATTCAAGAGCAAGTCAAGAGTAGCATTTCAGAGTTCTATTGTAGCAATTCAAGATCCAAGCATCATGTCAAAGTGTATGTGAATTCATGTTATCAAGTTATCATTATTTTGTGAAGGATAGCCCTTGTTGTAAGTCTCCAAATCATTTGAAAGTATTCAAGCAAGCAAGATCCAAATCCTTGAGGTGATATGTATGAATTGAGTCCTTCAAGGAAGCTATTGAAGGGTGATGAAGTTGCAACACTTTGTGAGTTCATCATTTCTTCCTTTCAATTATAATTTTCTATCATTGACATTGCCATTGTGGAATTGAAAACACTTACACAGGGTTTGACTGAGGCAAGCCCCTAAAATTTCCCAAAATTTCCTCTTTGTGAATGTGTAGGTTATAGGTTGAAGAGGATTGAAGGGATCTTGAATAAAAATTCTCCATTGTTGAATTTATTGTCATATATCTTGTCAATCCACGAAAACTCACCTACAAAATTTACTGACGACATTCTGACAACGCCGCAAGTGGAAACAAAAGTCTTAGATAATGCTACCAAAGGACCCAAAAAGTTGATTAGGACCCCCTGTTAAGGACCCATACACCCTTGGGCGAGATTTTCCTTATATAGTTGTTGAAACAAGCTTTTCTAGGTTGGTACATATCACTCTGCACTTCCCAAATCTAGCTGCAAATTATTGTTTCCATCTATCAGTTTTTAGGATCTTGGAATCTACATATTAGGGCACATAGTCTAATTAGGTTAATCAATCCAAATCATTTCTAATCCATTCCCATCCTTAATAATATGTAGATCCAATTCTAAATGGCTCACCTTCATGGTTGATAGTCAGTATATTCACTTTGTTGATCTACATCTTAATGTAATTTGGAAAAAGGCCCCTTGCATCCTAGGTTCTTTGAATTTAGGACCTAGGATCCCTTTTTCTATGTTACAATATCAATCAACCTTTTGTTTGATATATTGCAAATTTTCATTAATCTTGTGTGCATATAAAGTTGTATGATCATATTAGAAAGCTTAGAAAACAACTTAATCAAGGTTGACCAAATATTCCAAGTTTATAGGGAACATATGAAACACCAAACTTGAACACACTGATAAATTCTAACCTAATGGGAAGCTCTTCCCTTTGAAAGGACTCAATGAGCTTAAATTTTTAAAAGCCTTGGACACAACAAACAAGAAAACAATGGTTGAATGTGATGGAACATTTTATTAAGTGAAATTTGCAATATTTTTTATGTCTTTATTTCTTGCATATTCTATGCGCCCTATATAACTAAGCTGAGTAAACATTACAGGTTTGGAATACCAAGTTGAAGTCTACAAGGCCCACATTTGGTAAACCCAAGAGTTTCATTAATTGGATTCTAAAGGGGTTATGCATCAAGTGTTTGTTTTGCTTCATGTTGATGTTCCTATTGGACCCTAAAAACCTTAAGAAATAGACCTTAGTGAGTGGTTTTTCAGTCCATGGTATGTATTATCTCAATTTCAAAATTGTAAGGTGGTGCCTCAGTGAATTGGGGTTTAACATGTGTCATAGTAACATTGAGATTGAGATTGTCCCTATTAGCTAGTTATGCAATCTTGTTTACTCTAATTATGACAATCACAAAGGAATTAACTAGCCATATTTACAAAATCTTCTCTACAATGTTGAGGGTTCAAATTTTATGTGTCAAAAATGGTTATAAAGAGCCTCAAGAAACTCATCATTCTAGTGCATGCAAGCACATGGACTCTAAAGGGAAATCCAAAATGAAGGGGCTATTATGCATAGTTTACCATCCACAAAACCACTCTTACACTTGGAAGTCCTTGCTTGTAATGAAGAGAAGGTTTGGCTCACTCTCTATGTATAGTCTATTAGGGTTTTTAATGTCATGGACAATGTTAACATGGTGGGAAAGGAAGATGTTGTGAATTGCACGGGCTTCATTTCAATTGCAAATACCTTTAATATAGTTTCACTTATGCTTGGGCTTAGTAAAAAAAAGGACTATCTTATTACTATATACGATGGTACTTAATTTATATTATTCTTCTTCTTATGGGTTTTTTTATTTCCTCTTATAAACTAATTGTTGTTTTCTTTTTATGGTTTTGGCTTGTTTCTAGCGTGTTTATTCATTTTTTTTTCATTTGGTTTGGGAGGCTATTATGCAATAATTTTTTTGATGTGCTTCGTCAAATTTCAATACTTTAACAAAAGATAAAAATATATCTCTAAACATTACATTATAACTAATCTCCACATCAGTCAAAGATAACACTAGGAAAATGTTGTAATACTCAACAATTACAAACCTTTGAAGTCTGATGAGAAATAAACATATTCAATACATGTTGGTAGATTCAACCTCTATCCAAACTGATTTCAATGGATTAGATACAAGGCTTAGATTACAACAACATGAAAATCTGAAACTTATATGGAAATCTAGAAATTAAGCAACCTTAATTTGGAATTACCATGATTATATTCATCTTCTTAATGATGCTAAAAATCAACCAACATAACATGCTTAGTTACACCACCTTATGTGAACTTATAATAGAAATATATAAAGAATAACATCACCATAAGATAACATCAATGAGGCACAAATCAACAACACAAGAGCATCACATAACACAGGATTTTATGTGGAGAAACCCTTGTGAGAAAAAAACTCCACCAAGAAGAGAGGCTAAGTATGCATTATCTTCAAACAAATGAGATTATAATACAATCACTTTCATTCTCATCTTTGCCTCCACCATGGTAGCACCTATGCACCTATGAACAACCTCCTTATGCCTCAACCTGTCCTTGTACCTATAATAAAGCTCTACATCCAAATGTGGCTCATTATTCTACATCCAAGATGCTAGATTTATAGACTTGTGAAGATATCTTAACCCCAAAACAAGGCTCCCAAAGATGACCCTTCATTCCAAACGTTCCCAACCCTTGGATTACCTCCTCAAAATGTGAAAGGACACCAGTTTTGGCTCCAATATTTTCCCTCCAACTTGGGCATCCAAACTTGCAAGATAAACATTACATTAATGAAATAAATGATGGAATGCCAAGAGACACTTGTTGCCTCATTTCAAGCTCCCACTTGGAGAATACCAGCAGTCACTCATTTATTATTGTCTTTATCATTTATTATCACATTTTAGGCATCCACATGTGGGGAACACAATATTAAATATTTATGTCCACAACTCACCTTTACCACTACTAGTGGACCCATCACCCCTTGTGAATATATTACAATGGTGAGAACTAGTATTACAAAATATTTTTCCAATACACCCCAAGACACTTCCACGGATGTTGGAACCATGAAATAAGATTTACAAGGTGGATGGCACCTAATCCTAACACTCTCCCACTTGAAATTAACATTGTAAATACACTCATAGGAGTCATAAACAAGGGAAAACCATTCCTTAGCCAAACATGTACCATCTGAATCTTCATCATGCTCTCATGCTCCAATAAAATACCTGCAAAAGTAATCATGATAACCACCATCAAGCAAGAAAAAATTCTCCTATGAAAGAAAAAAGAACATGCCAAGGTGGAACATATCAACTGCCACTGCAACCTACACTAATCTTTACATGAATGCAAGCATCAAATTCAAATGATAACAAAGGCTCTGAGTAGCTACCTTACTCATACCACCTGGAATAGCAACCAAAACAAATTCCAAATCATCAAAAATAACTATATCTCAAATCAAGGTATACCAAACATAGATAGAACTTCATGCCATCAACATACCATCCCAAAATCTGTAATCAAATATCTCTATATCCATCCTCCTATCTCAACGCAACATAGCAATGAATAAATGACCATAAACAAGGCCAACTATGTAACAACCTCGGTGTTCTTCACAATAAAATTTCCAATGTTTTCACCTTAAGTGAATAAATTATGACACCATGACACAGCAATAAATTATTTTCTTCTCATAATGTAAAAATTACATGCATAATTTAAATAACACAAATTCCAATTTGTCATTGCATTCCAAAGTAATTTCACAAATCTTCCCAAAACATAGATATCATATTGAATGAACTCAAGTATATCATTTATGATTACATTCTTCCATGTAAATGGTTACAAGATACATACATTGCTCCACTGAGCTTTAGAGAATAAGATATAGATGGTCTAGGAATCTGCCTTTCAAAGCCTTTGATTATGTTGTCTGCTGAGGAGGAGAAGCATCACTCAAGCACTTTTCTGCCAACCAAAAACTCATATGTGGTCCCCCACACATCTATCAATGATAGATGGCCCTACCCTTCAATGAAGAAATTGGTTGGGCAACCTCGTACGACAAACCACACTGAGCTTAGTTTTGTGCCCTACATGACTTAGGTTTTATAACCCTACAGTAGGTAACTATCATGCATTAAATGGACACAGTGAAATAATAGTGGAGCCCCAAGCATTCACACTACTTTGGGCAAAGTGTTCTCACTCAGTACTTCGAGTGAAGGTCTACCATTCACTTACACATATTCAGCTTATTTTGACTTAAGGCCATTATATCTATGCATAGGTAATCCCTCCTATGGATAAGCTAATCCTCGGGATTAACCTATCAAATTTTGACACAATTCTATGGTACCTCTACCAATCAAGCCTAAGTATAAGATACCCTCTCAATGGACATTCCTATCCTAGGTATAACATATGAACTTATCTTTACATAAACAAGCTATTTACTTCAAAAGTCAATCTAGTCCCAAGTATAACTATATAATCTAGAGTATAGCTACATAAGCCTTTATCATAATCAAAGATTCAACAACTGAATCCATTCAATATATTATCACATAATATGTGGTACTCATTAAGAGTATAACCACATCAATGAATGACCTCAATCAAAATATAATCACAACAATAGACGATTCCATTTGAGAGTATAATCTTCTCGACTAAAAGGGTTTAAGCTATGAGTCTACTCTTGCCAATATGATAGCTTTGTATCTAAGTGTGCATTGACACTAATCAAGCAACAAATCTAACTCACTAGGTTTTACTATACCTCTCAACCCAGATGTAACCCACTAGCTATCTATTTTAATAAAATAACTTAGCTATGAGCAACCCTTATGCTACCCATGTTTAATCATATATAGTATGTAATACTTATGATAAAAATAATCCTCCTATTGTGGAGTACATACAAGCATTGCACAAACAATATAAATAGCTTCTAATTCCTTTTCAAAGCAATACTATTTTCCCCCTAATTGCAAACACTCACAATAGACTAATCAAAGCATTCATGAAACATTCATTCAAAAGCTAAGACAAACAAAGGAGAATTATCCTTATGCATGTTTTCACTTATCCAATCGATTGAATACAAAGTAGCTTTCCCAAGCAACAACTAGCTTGACCGTGATTTCTCAAGTGATGCCACAATATACTTCTATCTATCAAGTTGATAAAATACTTCACTCGATATACTATTCTCTCTCTCAAATATAACAAAACTCTCTCTCCCAAATATGGCATAATTCTCTCTCTCAAGTATCATTGACTAGTGCAAATAATAATGCAAAGCAAAATGCTTATAGAATGTGTCCTCAACAAGTGATTTTTCTCTACTATTTATACAGCAACAATGAGACCTCACATCCTACATATTAGGCATGGGTGTTGACAACAATTACCATGCAAAATCACTCACTCAAGACTTAGCAAAAAGGTGGTGCATATATGAGAACATACTCAACAATTCCAAGCTATAGATCAACCTTGTTGGTTGACAGCAATAAGAGATTAATTCAAATCAACACATGTTTGAATAGGTGTAATTCTAATTGCTCATACAACAAATATCTACAAAAAAACAAATTTAAAAGGTGGCACCAAGGTAAATGGTTCTCCCAAAGTTGGTGGGTTCAACATTCTATTTGAATCGAGGTCAATCATCAAATATGCAACACATAGCATGAATCAACTTAGTATCATATGAGTCGATCCTTTTCATTTAACACTTTGACCGAGTCATCGATTTGTTGTCCATGCTTCCTATTGTTGTTGATATTTACCAATGATATGGCGTTAAATAGTTTACTAAGTCAAAAGCATTTCTACACAATGCATCAACTAAGTCTACCCTCCAAATCACCTTATTGTTGCACATTAGACTCCATATAAATCAACCTTCAATGTTCATTATAATGTGTGTTGGTTTACATTCATTACTCTTTAACATAATCGACCTTGATACAACCCATACACTATGTGTGGCCTCATGAAGCAGGGTGTCGACCTTTACCACATACACATTGCCATTATTACTCTTAGCCTACACCATATGCACGAGCTCATGTTCATGCAATGCGTTAAATATAGTGATATATTTATTAAACCTCATGTTGTTTATCTTAGCATTAATTCTAAAGCTTTCCATTACTTTGCATGTGGATATTAGCTTGGTCCAAGCATTGCATTTCTTGCTATGAATGTTAGTTCAGATTTAAAACTCCAAACACTTTATTACTATTCTTACTAATATAAGTGCTTTATTCATCCCTAACACATTTAAATGTATAGACATGTCTTAAAAGCCCGTGCTCTATGTATTTATAATACATATATTTATATACATACTCATACTTATTCGGCCTTATATTATCATATATATAAATATATATTATATATGTACATATACATATATATGTCAAATAACATTAATGCTATATCATATGTATATATGTGTGTATATATATACTAATATATTTATACATATCTATTCCAATCATGTATGTATACATTCGATATAAATAAGGTAGAAATCATATATATATATACTCACCCCTCTATTAAGCATTTACGCTTATGTGTGTATTTATATTTATACAAACACACACACACATATATATTATCTATCAACACGACATTCAAATGATCCTTTCAACATTCGAATGATCATGACCTATGTGACTTAGCATCATATCAATCATTTATAAACATATATGCATATCTATACATATGTCGTTGTGCTCATATGGACATCCCATTATATCCATAGTACGCGTATGCCGACATATGCATATATATGTGTGTATGCATTTATCCCAATACTCATTCAACCACACAAACATGCATAGCATGTAAGGAAGAACTTACAAGCTCAAACAGATAATCATCATCCAAGCATGCATTCAACAGTAACCAAGACCCTTACTATTGCAAACATATCAACTAAGGATGACTTACCATTTCTCCAACACTATGTCTAGACAAAATTTCTAGGGCGAGTGTGTGTAAGCTCAGATAGTTTACGTTATTGGTTACCCGACCAAGATCTTATCCTGAGTGATACTTCCCCTCCGCCTGGAGGAATGAACATATACCTACATCCACATTCTCAAAATATGCCCAAGGTACTTAGCTATTCAACAAGATATGCATTACACATAACACATCTCCAAAGTTAGAATATCAATTCAATAACCATCAATTTCACATTTATGCATTTCTTCATATATCATTAAATGAGATAACATTCATTCATAATTCATTTGATATCAAAGTGCAAGCACAATTTATTCATCTACAAAATTCACATTTACCCTACATAGTAATAGTAAATAATAATTACACAATTGGGATGTAACATACTTCCCCTTTGTGAATCATCGTCCTCGATGATCTATAGCACTTTAACACACATATAAAGTTAAATAAAGTTTTACTTACCATTCTCAAAATATGTAATATTTATAAAACATTCATCCTATGTAGCATCACTTCTTGCAACCTTGTCCCTCCTAGACCTTGCATCGAGTGTTCTTGCTATCACATAGGGAAAACTTGTATGTATCACACATACTTACTCTCTCAAAGAGATTATGTGTTGTATTCATAATATCTCATATGTACATCCCATGTACAATAATATTTGAATAACACATGACACCTATACTATAGTGACTGGAAAGCACGTTTTCATTGCTAATGAATTTATCCTTAGTGTAATCCAAATAGAAAAGGAATAACGATGCATTGTGCACTACACCGTGGGTCCCATCCTTCCCTTTGGTATTTACAGGTCTTCAGATAACTCAAAAGCTGAGTTCTCCCATCTCTTACAAATCCATTTTCCTTAACCAAAAAGTATTGTTCTTGACCACTTGTCCATCTTGAGCACAACATTGCTCTTGGATATCCGTCAATTCCGATACTGCTTCATACTTAAGCTTTGTATCGATAAAGTTTCATTGATCTCTTTGACATATTACTCCTTTTTGACAGTCTATCAAGTCTAAGGTCGACCCTATTTCTTAGCCTATTTCAGCCTAATAGAGTTTTCAACCTTCCTTTCCATATAATGGATCAAACCTGAATGTTAGAAGTTTATAAGTATTCAACAAATCATTCAAGATTTGGTTTATCACTTTTTGCCAATTCAACTACAATAATATATTGCGCATTCACTCAATTGAGTGTCTTGTAGCATGATCATGGTCCACACAACCATATCATTTTTTGCTCATTCTCAACTGAGACAACCTTCTTAGGATTACTAAGCAACTACCTCACACAAATATATTACTTAGGACCGAAATCTCATAAATCAAGTTTCCAACCAGCGTTGGTTACTTGGGTGAGTTTGTCCACCATATCATTATGTTAGTTCCATTGACATAGACAAATTAAACCGTCTTGTGTTCTATCACTACCCCTTTGGAATATTAGAGAGCCTGATACCACATGTAACAACTCCGATGTTCTTCATAGTAAAATTTCCAATTCTCTTTCCAATATCCTTTTTGTGGAGGAATATCCATACTCACAAAGCCTCTTTTGTTGATGTACTTTTCAACTTAGAGCGTTGTTTCCTTACAACTTATGTTGATTTGGCACACAATTTCACACTATATTCCATTTCCTTTTGGAACCTCTAAACATATATTGGTTCTCGTTAACACGTTGGTGAGTTCTACTTAGACTCCAACCAATCTATGTACTATCCAAAACTTTGTCAAGTCAAACTGATTTACCTTTTCACGATTCTTTCTCACAATCACCTTTCCAAGTGACTTTGTCCCAACTCTTGGTACATTGTAACCTTAAACTCTCTAAGGTTGCTTGGTTTCTTTTTCTCATCTCAATAAAAACTCCAAATTATTCTCATCAATTTTGGTCAGTGGAAACATGTCCACTTCGTTGATTATTCTTTTATGACCATCTAGGTCTTTTCCCTTATTCTTAAGGTACTATCTCCTTTCTTACAAGTTCCTAGCCTTGGACAGAGATTAGAATTTTGTCAAGAGTTCTCCAAGCTCTTGGATACCTCCTTAGTTGACTACCTACTTTGATCCAATTTATTCCAACCATGTATACTCATATATTTGTAGTATTCTTACCAAATCCAAGAATCCTTGACTCTTTGAAGCTATAGGTTGCTATCAATAAGGGAGATTCTCTTAATTTTCTCTATCCCTCAGAGTTTTATATCTATTTCATAGGATGAAGGTATATATTGGTTATACTTCCTAACCTTCCTACATAACTCGATTGCATAATCTTCCGCAATCCAAAGGAATACAAAGATAAGTTGTTGGTTTAGGAATTCCTAACCTCAGGGACAACTCTTAACTAGTCCCAAACTTAAATAATTTTTTAATCCAATCTCATCTTCATTTTCATTTCTCCATGTTATTTTCTCTCAAGCCATCTTGGCATAAGAACATTTCAACCATTATCTTCTAATATGGTTTATGTAATACTTACGTAATGAGCTCATAGGTTCCAAAGTTGAACCTGGTAGCTCTGATACCACATGTAACAACCCCGATGTTCTTCACACTAAAATTTCCAATTTTCACCTTAAGTGAATAAATCATGATGCCATGACGTAGCAATACAAAAATTTCTTCTGATAATGCAAATTACATGCATAATTGAAATAACACAAATTCCAATTTGTCATTGCATTCCAAAGTAATTTTACAAATCTTCCCAAAACATAGATATCATATTGAATGGACTAAAGTATATCATTCATGATTACATTCTTCCATGTAAATGGTTACAAGATACATACATTGCTCAACTGATCTTTAGAGCATAAGATATAGATGGTCCAGGAATCCACATTTCAAAACCTTGGATTATGTCGCCTTCTGAGGAGGAGAAGCATCACTTAAGTGCTTTTCCAGCAACCACAGACTCATATGCAGTCCCCCGCACATCTATCAATGATAGATGACCCTACCCTGCAACGAAGAGATTGGTTGGGTAACCTTGTACGACAAACCACATTGAGTTTAGTGTTGTGCCCTACATGACTTAGGTTTTATAACCCTACACTAGGTAACTATCATGCATTAAATGGACATAGTGAACTGATAGTGGAGCCCAAGACATTCACACTACTTTGGCCAAAGTGTTCTCACTCAGTACTTCGAGTGAAGGTCTACCATTCACTTACACATATTAAGCTTGTTTTGACTTAAGGCCATTATATCTATGCATAGGTAATCCCTCCCATGGGTAAGCTAATCCCCAAGATTAACCTATCAATTTTTGACACAAGTCTATGGTACCTCTACCAATCAAGCCTAAGCATAAGATACCCTCTCAATGGACATTCCTATCCTAGGTATAACATATGAACTTATCTTTACATAAACAAGCTATTTACTTCAAAAGATAATCTAGTCCCAAGTATAACTTTATAATCTAGAGTATAGCTACATAAGCCTTTTATCATAATCATAGATTAAATACTTGACTCCATTTAGTATATTATCACATAATAAGTGGTACTCATTAAGAGTATAACCACATCAATGAATGACCTCAATCGAAATATAATCACAACAATAGATGATTCCATTCAGGAGTATAATCTTCTCGACTAAAAGGGTTTAAGCTATGAGTCTACTCTTTCCAATATGATAACTTTGTATTTAAGTGTGTATTGACACTAATTAAGCACCAACTCTAACTCACTAGGTTTCACTATACCTCTCAACCTAGATGTAACCCACTAGCTATCTATTATAATCAAATAACTTAGCTATGAGCAACCCTTATGCTACCCATGTTTAATCATATACAGTATGTAATACTTATGATAAACATAATCCTCCTATTATGGAGTACATACAAGCATTGCACAAACAATATAAATAGTTTCTAATTCCTTTTCAAAGCAATACTATTTTCCCCCTAATTGAAAACATTCACAATAGACTAATCAAAGCATTCATGAAATATTCATTCAAAAGCTAAGACAAATAAAGGTGAATTATCCTCATGCTTATTTTCGCGTATCCAATCAGTTGACTGCAAAATAGCTTTCCCAAGCAACAACTAGCTTGACCATGATTTCTCAAGTGATGCCACAATAGACCTCTATCTATCAAGTTGATAAAATACTTCACTCAATATACTATTCTCTTTCTCAAATATAACATAACTCTCTCTCCCAAATATAATAGAATTCTCTCTCACAAGTATCACTGAATAATGCAGAGCAAAATGCTTATAGAATGCATCCTTAATAAGTGAGTTTTCTCTACTATTTATACAACAATAATGAGACCTCACATCCTACAGATTAGGCATGGGTGTTGACAACAATTACCATACAAAACCACTCACTTGACTTAGCAAAAAGGTGGCGCATATATGAGAACATACTTAGTAATTCCAAGCTACAGATCGACCTCGACCTTGCTGGTTGACAATAATAAGAGACTAATTCAAATCAGCACATGTTTGAATAGGTGTAATTAGAATTTATCATACAACAAACAGATTTCAAAGGTGGCGCCGAGGTAAATGGGTCTCCCAATAGTTGGCAGGTTCAACATTCTATTTGAATCTATCAATTATCAAATATCCAACACATAGCATGAATCTACTTAGTCTCATATGAGTCAATCCTTTTCATTTAACACTTTGACTAAGTTATCGATTTGTTGTTCATGCTTCCTATTGTTGTTGATATTTACCAATGGCATCACGTTAAATAGTTTACTAAGTCAAAGGAATTTCTACACAAGGCATCAACTAAGTCTACCCTCCAAATCGCCTTATTGCTGCACATTACACTTCATATAAATCGGCCTTCAATGTTCATTATAATATGCGTTGGTTTACATTCATTACTCTTTAATATAATCGGCCTTGATACAACCCATACACTATGTGTGGCCTCATGAAGTAGTGTGCCGACCTTTACCACATACACATTGTCATTATTACTCTCAGCCTACACCATATGCACGGGCTCATGTTCATGCAATGCATTAAATATAGTGATATATTTATTAAACCTCACCTTGTTTATCTTAGCATTAATTCTAAAGCTTTCCAATACTTTGCATCCACGGATATTAACTTGGTCCAAGTGTTGCATTTCTTGCTATGAGTGTTGGTTTTGATTTAAAACTCCAAGCACTTTATTATAGCGTTGTGCTATACTTACTAATATAAGTGCTTTATTCATCCCTAACACATTTAAATGTATAGAAATGTCTTACAAGCCCGTGCTCTATGCATTTATAATGAGTATATATATATATATATACTCATTATTAATTCGGTCTTATATTATCATATATATATATATATATTATATGTGTATATACATATATATGTCAAATAGCATTAACGTTATATTATATATATATGTATATATGTATATGTGTATATATATACTAATATATTTATACATATCTATGACAATCAAGTATTTATATATTTGATATAAATAAGGTAGAAATCATATAGTAATAATATATAAATTATATATTTATATATATACTCTCCCCTCTATTAAGCATTTACACTTATGTGTGTATTTATATTTATACGAACATATATATATATTATCTATCAACACGATAGTCAAATGATCCTTTCAATATCCAAATGATCATGACCTATGTGACTTAGCATCATATCAATCATTATAAACATATATGCATATCTATACATATGTCATTGTGCTCGTATGGACATCCCATTATATTCATCGTACATGTATGCCACATATGCATATACATGCTGTATGCATTTATCCAATACTCATTAAACCACACAAAAATGCATAACACATAAGGAAGAACTTACAAGCTCAAACAGATAATCATCATCCAAGCATGCATTCAATAGTAACCAAGACCCTTACTATTGCAAACATATCAACTAAGGATGACTTACCATTTCCCCAACACTATGTTTAGACTCAACCTTTCTACGGTGAGTGTGTGTAAGCTCATATAGGTTACGTTACTGGTTACTCAACCAAGATCTTCTCTTGAGTGATACTTCCCCTCTGCCTGGGGGAACAAACATATACCTACATCCACATTCTCAAAATATGCCCAAGGTAGTCAACTATTCAACAAGATATGCATTACACATAACACATCTCCAAAGTTTGAATATCAATTCAATAACCATCCATTTCATAGATATGCATTTCTTCATATATCATTAAATGAGATAACATTCATTCATAATTCATTTGATATCAAAATGCAAGCACAATTTATTCATCTACAAAATTCACATTTACACTACATAGTAATAGTAAATAGTAATTACACAATTGGGGTATAACAAACTAACAAGTTTGCATAAACACTAAAATAATCTCATGGGTATAGATAGTCCACATCCGAGTTATTCCACTACAAGAAAATGGGTAGCTAATCCATAACCTGCATAACTCGTAGATCCAAATCCAACGAAGACATGCAAACTCATCATCACATCAGTAACCAATAAACCAAGATATCAACGAGAATAACTAGACATATATCCAAAAACTCCTATTGCATGAGTAATGTCAAATCTGAAAATTTATCAAGGCATACCAAGTCTACCTATAGTACTTCACGTAGAGGATTGGCTAATTCCTCTATTACATAGTGTTAAGGAAACATACAATGATATGCAAATCCTGCAAACAAATATGCCGCAATACCTCTCTCACCACTATAGTCTCCATAGCTCTTCCAAGTTCTTCACACTCAACCATGTGAAACCAAACATCTAGGAAGAAAACCATGAACAAAGAGAGAACCTACAAATTAAACCATATCCTTGCTCCACACTAACATGTACCAAGCTATGTAATGTAATATATCCTTCACCATTCCCAAACTGAAAGGATATCAACATCTAATAATCAATTCAAATGAAAACATGGAAACAATAGATGTAAACCTCATACTGAAGGTAGATTAAACTAACCAATCATTCCCACAACAAATAGAATATTCCCAAAGTCAAAAATCATTTTCCATGTCTCTCCAAATAAGTCCTTAGAACTAAATTCATAGCTCAAGACCAAAATAAGGAGAACAACATAAATCCATAAACCATGTATCTTCTTCCTAACAAGTCTTCAAAATGTGTATATTCAAGGCTAGCTCATATGAGAAGACAAGATACAAAATAAACAATGCATTTGATAATTAGGTGGTTAATACCTCTCAAGTCATTCACCTATTGAGTAGACCAAGAGTGGGATACAAAATTGTCTTATACACACAACACCAAGAAATTGCAATCTTCTCTTCAAGTCCATATTGGATTCACATCTATAACTAGGTGTAGGATCCTTGGTCTTCCTGTCGAAATCCTCATCAAAGAGTAACCATATCAACATACAATCCCATAAATAAGAGGTCTCTTAGCCTCGCCCAAGTCTCTCCAGTCTCCATGAGCATCCACCAATTAATCCATACCAATTTCAAATGCAACCTTGCAAAATCATGAAGCTCCAAAAAAATGATTAATACTTAAAACCAAAGAGAACAAACAAGACCATTGTCAAAGTCCCAACTATAGAATCGGGAACATATCATGACATCATGATCTAGCATCCCCTTCAAGGAGATCACATACCCATCCATCATCAAATGATGAATCAACATCACTGCCAAAGCTCCCACTAAAATGTGTAGCCAAGATCTCTAGGCATCGTGATAACCATCTCTTAATTGAACATCCTTCGTGGCCCCAACATAATCAAAGAAATCAAAACCATGAGCTCCCAAAAGTTAAAGTACAACCATAATACCCAAACCAAGAAGATGCAAATGCTACACATCCTTTGTCAATAGAGCCAAATATGTCATTAAGATCTCACTACAATCTAAGTGTAGAATCCAAGAGCTCTTAATAACACCAACAACTATTGCAAAAGGCCATCCATATTTTAATTAAAGATTATCCATGACTTACTACACACTGTAACATCAACTTAGAACCAAAATTTTTGAAACAAAGAAGATAAAACATATTATGTAATTCTATAAAGCTCTCACTGCAAGTAATATCGAGTTATACTTGGCATCACAAACATTATCATTGCCAACACTCTACTCAAAGTGAACAAAGCTTGTCATGCACCATAAACTGCTGCTATAGATTCAAATGAACAACTATATTCAGGTACTCCCAATAACCATCTCTCACTGCAATAAGCATACCAATGTAAAAATAGTAACCAAGAATATGGGCTACCAAATGAAATCCAAATCAGAAAATTTTACAAGATCTACACGTATGCAACACCTCAAGGGAGAAATACATGTGCTCCAATCTTAAAAAATTGAAAAATAGATTCAACCCCACATTAGTATAATGTAGAATAGAGATAATCATGTATAACATGTGGATTTCTAAGACTCGAACACAAAATCAATGTTAGATATGATTCACCAAACAAACCCACATAGGAGTAACCATAGATCAATAAGAACCCTCCAAGAAACCATGCAAACCTATAACTATCTTCATTCAAAATACCATGAATACAGTCTCATCAAAAATCTATATACCATAGATTTTTGTTAACATGTAAAACCTACAAAACCATCTTTATAAATCTGAAATCCATTTAACCACCCAGACATTCACATCAAACATGTTGGACCATTTAAATAATAGAATAAGCACAAATCTACAACCCACAATTGAAACCAAGATTAAACTACAACCCAATAGGAAAAACCAAGTTATAACTCCATTTTGTAGTCCATATAGAGGGTGTTTCTCCATGTGACTAGGATGTCTCTACCCATCCAACATGAACACTTTCTCACTGCACATGACCACAAGGTGAAGGAACAAAACCACTAAACAAGAGGATATAAACATATTTTCAAATAAGAGCTCCAAGTTACCAAAACATAACCAACTCCATAAAGATCCATAATCATGAGCTTCCCATACCCAACATAGATCACATTGACAATATCCATGGCTTCTAATCTCATAAATCTGCAAAACAAAGTTAACTCATAGAACATTCATTGCTGCCCCAAAAGCCTTCCAACAACCTGCAATTCCTTCTAAATTTTTTGCACAAGCTTGCCAAGTTGAGAAATAAGAAATAAGGAATACCCAGAACCTAGCTGACCTTAAGCTCTGATACCAAATGATGAGAAATAAATAGGTTCAATACCGATTGTTGGTAAATTCAACCTCTTTCCAAAAATTATTTCAATGGATCAGATACAAGGCTTAGATTACAACAACATAAAAATAAAAAACTTATATACAGATTTGAAAATTAAATTGCCTTAATTTAGAATTACCATGATTAAATCCATCTTTTTAATGATGTTAAAAATTAGCGAACATAACATTCTTAGTTACACCACCTTAGGTGAACTTATAACAATAATATATAAAGAATAACATGGCCTAAGATAGCAACAATGAGGCACAAATCAGCAACACAAGAGCATCACATTTTACATGGAGGAACCCTTATGGGAAAAAAAAACTCCACCAAAAAGAGAGGCCAAGTATGCATTATCTTCAAACAAAAGATATTACAATACAATCACTTCCATTATCCTCTTTGGCTCCACCATGGTAGCACCTGTACACTTGTGAACAACCTCCTTATGCTTCAACATGTCCTTGTACCTACAATAAAACTCTACATCCAATTGTGGTTCATTATTCTACATCCAAGAGGTTGAATTTATAGACTTATGAAGACATCTTAAGCCCAAAACAAGGCTCCCAAAGACGACCCTTCATTCCAAACGTCCCCAACCCTTGGATTACCTCCTCAGAATGTGAAAGGACACCAGTTTTGGCTCCAATACTTTCCCTCCAACTTGGGCACCCAAACTTGGAAGATAAACATTACATTAAATGCAATAAATGATGGAATATCAAGAGACACAAGTTTCCTCATTTCAAGCTCCCACTTGGAGAATACTAATGGTTACTCATTTATTATTTTTCTTATCATTTATTACCCATTTTAGGCATCTACATGTGGGGAAAACAATATTAAATATTTATGTCCACGACTCACCTTTACCACTGTTAGTGAAACCATCACCCCTTATGAATATATTACAAACAATGGTGAGAATTAATATTATAAAATATTTTCCCAATAGACCCTAAGAGACTTTCTAAGGATGTTGGAACCATGACATAGGATTTACAAGGTGGATGGCACCTAATCCTAACGAAGTCAACAACTCTTAACAAAAAGTGTTTAACTTGAAACACTAATAAATATAGGTTAGCATTAGAGGCCTAAGCCTTTGCAACTCAAAATAACCCCAACTCAATAATTGACAGAAAAAAATTGCATTGAAATCATCAAGTCCTACCAAATCTTGGATCTCATTTAAAAGTCAATTCAAAATGATATGTTTTGAGGGTTCACTAAGCCAAATTCATTTTTATTATCCTCACAAGATAATGCTTCCATTTTTTTTAATATGATAGAATACTTATTATAAGCCATTCTTTTTCATAGTTCTTGATTATGATATTATATATAATAAGAATTTATATATAACTTAGTTTTCTATTTATTCTAAAATGATTAAGTTGTACAAGTATAATGTAAAAAAATGATAGTGCAGCTTAAATTATGTTCCAACCAAAATAAATATTATTAGAAGCCTTGAAAAATCACATATAATGATTCAAATCCATTTGAAGTTTAAAACAAAAAAACTATATAACTATAAATTGAGTATACAAATATACATTATATATCATGAGAATAAACTATTTAACCTAATATTATTTTATAAGGGCGATAGTTTAGAATTGTGTTACACTTTGGGTCAATAAAATAGTTTTTTAGTGAAATAGCTTGACTCAAAATTACTTGGCATCTATGTGGCACAAAGAATTTGGTTGAAACTCTTTCACTTGAAACTATTAAATTGATATAATTTGATACTAGAATTCAAACTAGCTTCAATTTATATGGAAAGGTTTCGATCAAAACTTTTTTGGCTAAATTCAACAAAAAACAACTTCAAATCTAGATTTCTCCAACCAAGAGTATTTTCATGAAATTTTAAAACTACCCTTTCATAGAGCTTGAAGTCTATAATCTTTTTGTTGTTGACATTTTGATATGTTTTGTTAATTTATTACAAAATCAAACATGGGTTGATTAGAATTTTAAAAATATAATGCACTAGAGAAGAGAATTCTCTTCGAAAGGTTTTCTTAATTATAAAAATTTAAACAAAAGCTAACGTCTCATCAAAACTGTGACATTTTGAGTAAATTTGATTTTAAAAAAATATTTAGAAATAAATATTATTTAAAATTATTATTTTTCTCCATGCACTAGATTTTTAAGTTATCTAAGTAAGAAAAAATCCCTAAAAGTTAAATATAAATGTAAACTATATGAAGAGTAAATATAAATATCACTTTTAGGGGTTCCAAGTTAAAAATATATGTTTTTGTTGGTCATTTCCTTTATAAATGTGTGACATGGTCCTAGACTTCGACTCACAACAAAATGTGAGATGCCACCTATTGAATCCTAAACACATATATTTACATTAATTCATGTCATGCATTGTCTAGCATACCTTTCTATGTTTATAACCACTATACCTTGTCTATACTCCTAGATTTTATATGCATTTCTTGAGACATTTTGTCGAAAATTTCATGTACCTTATCCTTGATCCCACATTTGCATACATATCCACTTGTACAATTGTAATTACAACATTTGAGGAATTTTATTATCCTTCATACTTTGGTGGATGTCCATACATTGTTCCAAAGCTCTCATTGTGACATAGACATCTATTGTAGCAAATTATCTAATGTTGCATATATAATGTTATATGATTATGGTTGTGATTTGTCCCTAACAAGAAGTGAATGAATCTTGTTATCAACCTCAATCCATTTGTAACTTGGGTTCTTTTTCAAGCCCTTATATCTCATCATTTCTTACAATTTTTCCACATATGCTCACCTACCCACAACTTCAAGGATGTTTAAAAACACAACATGGTATCCTACATTATCAAATCTTATCACAAGTGTATTTTCTATTACAATTTATACTATATTGTTATTGCAATGAACTCTAAAAAGATAAGCAAGATCCCTCACACATTGAAATTAAGTTTTAATGACATCTTTTTAATAAATTTTAGTGCCTCATCAAGGTGGATAGATCATTCATGTTCAAAGAAACTATAGAGTCTAAGTTCGACTTGGGGGAATCTTTGTCTTCATCAAAAGCGCATACTACTACTCTCCTTGAGCTTTCTCTCCCCTTGGCTTCTCAGGATTTTCAGAGAAACAAGAAGAAGCCTACAAAGAAGGTTGATCGATTGGGTAAGTGGAGTCCTCCTCCTAATGGTTTCTTCAAAATTAACATTGATGGTTCTATTCAAGGAAACCCAAGTGTTGTTGGGATCAGAGAAGTTAGTTGGGATAATAGACAATCTATTTAGTTTTTCTTTTCCATTTATATGGGGGTGCACTCTAATAATCAGATGGAGGCTTGAGCTATTCTTAAGGCTTTAGAGAAAGCATGTGAGTTGGATTGGAAGAAGGTGATTTGTGAGACAAATTCCATGATTCTAGTCTCCTTGCTTAACAAGCGTGACTTCTAGGATTATTCAAGGAGATCGGTCTTGATTGCAAAGCAAATTCTCCATCTTGCTTCGAGTTTTGAAACAATCTCTTTTGTCCATATCTCTAGGAATGAAATAAAGTTGTGGATTGCTTGGCTAAATGGGCCTCTAAAGGAAGACGAGCATGAAATATGGTGGATTGGAGTCATTTAGATTAGGATAAAAGTCATTTTTTTCTCCAATTTATCCATGAGGATCATAATGTTTAGCTTCGTGTTATATCTAGATAGCTTTTTTTTGGTTGTGATGGGTGTAGGTTGGGTTGTACCTTAAATACCCCCCTTTGCATGCACTATAATTGGTATCCAATTGTGATGTATTTCTTGATGACTATGGTCATCTGACATTCTTACTATACTTGGTAGTTTTCCTTAGATTTTTTTCACCCTTTAAAAAAATGGCTAAATCATTCAAGAAGATTATCCATACAAACAAAACACTCCATTCTAGGTACGGTGATATAATAATGATTCATGCTCTCAAATTATTTTCAACCTTTATCCAAAAGGTCTACATGGTTACATGTGAATAAAAGAGCAATAAAGATAACACAGTTGGGTTTCATGCCTAGTTGTGGGTAAGTGCAAAAAGATGGGGGCCAAAAAGTGGCCAATTCACTTTTTCAACTCGAAATAGTGAAAATGCGAGCGCATTATAGTAAGACGCACTTGCGTTATGGGTTGGTAGTGACCGAACCAAAACATGAGTGTGTTATAGTTTGAATTTAAAAAAATTCACATTTTTTGAATTAAAAAAAACATTGTCAAAACACAAGCACGTTATAACGGCTCGCGTTTTTTGAATGCATTGAAAAAATGCAAGCACGTTATAACGGCTCGCATTTGGTGAATGCATTGACAATATGCAAGCGCGTTATAACTCGCTTGTGTTTTGGTCTACATTAAATAAAAATTCTTCTCTCTTTTTTTTCTCTTTCTTATTTTTTTTAAGGAAACTATATACATGAAATAAACATTTAAGTATAAGTTGACATTTACATATTATAATGTATAAGTTTTTTCTTCTCTTTCTATTTTTGTATGAATATTTACTTTTTTATACTTTAAGTTATATTTCATGTATATAGTTTTAGGATGTTTGAGAGTGGTTTTAGATCTCTAGGAGTTATAATGCAAATTCTAGTTTTTGGAAGATCTTAAAAAAATTCAGACAGTCAAATTTCAATAATCAGCATGTCAAATTTCAGTAATCAACAAGTTGTATTATTTCTCTCTCTCTCTCTCCCACTCATTATTTATCCCTTACATTTTAAACCTCTCTGTCAGTATCTCCATCCCTTTATTTGACACTCTCTCCCTTGAGCTCAAGAACCACATCTCTACCCATCCATCCATCCATCCATCTCTCTCTCTCTCTCTCTCTCTCTCTCTCTCTCTCTCTCTCTCCTTACCTCTCTACTCTCTCCCCCCTCTCCCTCTACCTACCTCTCCCTTTATCACTCTCTATTTCTCTCTATCTCACCTCCCTCTCTCTCCCTCTTCTTCCCTATCTACTCTTTATCTACCAATCCCTCTCTACCTATCTCTCCATCCATCACACCCTACCACTCTCTCTCTACACCTCTCTATCTCACCTTTCTCTCCCTCCCTCATTCCCTCTCTACCTCTCCTTCCCTCTCTACTTATCTTTATCTCCTCTCTCCCTCTCTCTACCTACCTCCCTCCACACTCTTTGCTTCTCTCTCTCACCTCTCTCTCCCTCCCTCTCTACTTATCTATATCTCCCCTCTCCATCCATCACTGCCTACCACTCTCTCTATCTCACCTCTCTTTCACCTCCCACTCTCCATCCATACCTCTCCCTCTCCTTCCCTCTCTACTCTCTATCTCCGAAATCCCTCTCTACCTACCTCTCCATCCATCACTCCCTTCCACTCTCTCTACACCTCTCTCTCTCTCTATCTCCCATCTTCCTCTCTCTACCTACCTCTCCCTCCATCTCTCCTTATCACTCTCTCTATTTCTTGCTATCTCACCTCTCTCACCTCCCTCTCTCTCCCTCCATACTTAACTCCCCCCCCTCTCTCTCTCTCCCCTTCCCTATCTACTCTCTTTCTGCCAATCCCTCTCTCTACCTACCTCTCCATCCATCACACCCTACCACACTCTCTCTACACCTCTCTATCTCACCTTTCTCTCCCTTCCTCCCTACCTCTCCCTCACTCCCTCTCTACTTCTCTCTCTCTCCTCTCTCTCTCTAGCTCTCCTTCCCTCTCTACTTATCTTTATCTCCTCTCTCCCTCTATCTACCTGCCTCTCCCTCCATCACTCAAGTTGAGGGAAACCTCTTGAAGTGCTTTGGTATGAAGGATGCCCAAGCTTCTTTATGTGAGACACATAAAAGCCTTCATAATGCGCATATTACTAATTCTACCTTAGCTCCTTCCTTTTGTAGGACAAGATATCTTTCGTCTTTGTCAGAATAACATCCACATAAATCTATTAAGGAACACCAAATAGGTCAACAACTCATTGCTTTGATCACAACATCACCACATCCCAATTGTTGAAAAAAATCAAAACAATAAAAACAATAAAAAACAATAAAAAATACAAAAAATAAAAATAAAAATAAAAAGCGACAGGGGCCCTAGCTCGGTTGGCTAAACCTTTCCTGTTGCAGGAAGTTGGTCATGAGGTCTAGTCTCCCCCACCTGTGGTACCAAAGGGTGTGTCGCACCAGCGTCGCCGGTCACGTTAAAAAGTTTCTTAGGCACACTATAGTTTATAGGGGTTGTGCTACCCGATTCTTGCAGTCTAAACAAAATAAAATAACAGAGATAATCCATCCACTAGTGAAAATCACTTCAGTGGCGCCTTGGACAAGTACCATGGTGAAAACTTGGATACAAGTGCCATGTGTTGTAGTCTATTTTCCACCATCTCTTAGGATGTCATCTCCCCTACCACCATCACTCCGATCTTCTCATATCATAATTAAATAATGTCCATACACCCATCCATAATAAACCTATCATGGCTTGTAATTTTCATTGATTAATGTCACTTGTCATCTCCTCCATCATAACCCACCCTTCCTCATTCTTATATTGCATTTGATATAGAAGTTGCACCTAAATTGTGTGAAGGATACAACCTTGTATATACTTAGTATTCAATGCTTTGGTCTTCAAGCCTCATGCACTTGCGTCCATCTTCATACATCCCTTTATACCACATTAAAAGCTTCATCCCATAATAAACAAATACCTAAATGCATTACCTCATCCCATACCATGCCATCTCATCCCAACTACCATCCATCATAAACTTTGGCACTCTTCAAACATATTTGAACAAAAACCAAACACTGCATGCAAACATCACTCTTTAGCATGAAATCACACATGAGCCTAGTCGGTGAACATTAAATAGTCATTATCTTATTTTGCCTATCATCTTCATCCATCCAATCATCCATGCCCATAAGGACCCCTGAGTTTGGCATAATTATCATTATCCTATTTTTGGCAAGAGATATATTGGCTACATGACATGTTTATTAGTGAATCTTTTGTTTTAGTTTATCTTTTGATCTATCTTTTAACCCATGACTACTCCTACTTAAGGCCACCTAGATCTTTTTATATCTTGGCGTGTTTTGATTGGTGTATAATGGGGCATCATCTTTATTTTGTATGTTGGGCTTGTGGGACACTCTTACAATATTACTATGTAACTGCTTACCTTGTGTGTGTTGGAATAACTTCTCGCATAGACATTCATCCTTTGCACACTAGGTCATTTCGTACCTTTTGCGCACTAGGATTATCATGCTTTTAATATCCTTTCCTTACATATTCAGACAAAGTTTTGTAGTCTCTAATATGAACAAGGACAACCCTTTTTGTTTGAGTGTCAATTCCATGCAAAGGTTATCCCATCACCCTGATTCCTCATACTTTGGTGCATACTTTCCTTTGTTATATCAAACTTAGGATTGCTCTCTACATACTAACATAACTAATCTCCCATTTTTTTCATTTCCTTCCATACCATTCATCTTCCATTTGATCTGCTTCTTGATCTTTATCCCCCATCTTTCCCTTCATTTCAAGAGCACAACTGTGTTCTCTTAACCGACCTATCCTCTCAAGGGGGCATCCCATTACCTCATCGCCATCCTTCCTCCCATCATTCCAGTGACTAAGGCATCATGACATTAATCCTTATCCTTTCCCATCCACTATATTTTGTTCTTTTGATATAACATCACTTTTGCGATACCATATCAAAGAGAAACAAAATGTAGATGCCTAAACTATGATCTTACCCAACCACACCAAATTTTACCTTATCCTAAACCGTTAATTAAACAAATACTTGTTATTTATTTAATTTCATAATTTTCTCCATTTTATCCTAACTTTTAATTAAATAAATATTTATTATTATTTTTTAATGTATTTCACATTTATCTTTATCCTTATCCATTTAATCCCAACCCTTTAACTTGTTCACATAGATCATAATATATAATTGTCATCATGTGACAAATCTCCCCTTCACATGTTAACTAACTCTTTATCTAGATTCATTAAACTTGTTAGAATTGTGAAACAAGCACAAAACCATGAGCCACGAGATCAAACAACGAACAAATACACCTTCCACACAAAAGATCTGCAAACAATATATGCAATATTCCTCAACAAGAAAAAGCTACAGAAGCAAGAGACTCTCAAGAAGATATGAAAGCTCGAGATAATAATTACAATGAGGGTTGAATGTTTATAAGAGCAAAACCCTAAATGGTACTCACTTTAGTTAACAAAAAAACACTTCGTTAACTGAATAAAACAATCCTAAATTTAGCTTAAGTGCATGAGAATAAATTAGACTAATAATCAATTAATTATTAGCTAATGCATGATAACTCTAACACCCCCCCTTAAGATGAACTTAGGGAGTAGTTAAAAACCTTAAAAATAGAATGCATACAATGAGGGTTGAGTGCTTATAAGAACAAAACCCTAAATGGTACTCACTTCAGTTAACAAGAAAACACTTAGTTAACTAAATAAAACAATCCTAAGTTTAGCTTAAGTGCATGAGAATAAATTAGACTAATAATCAATTAAAGATTAATTAATTATTATCTAATGCATGATAACTCTAACACCCCCTCTTAAGATGAACTTAAGGAGTAGCTAAAAACCCTAAAAATAGAATGCATGATGGGTCCCAACAAATAAGGCCTGGTAAGGTAGCCATGTACAAACAAAAGATCTCTACAATGCGAAGAAATAGAGAAAACCTCATGGGAAAAACTCCTTTCCAAAAAAAGATGAAAACCAAGTGAAGGACTGATGAAGCCTCCAAACAAGACAATTTCCCAAAAAAGAGGAACATGTAGAACATCACAAAAGCATGAAGAAGCTGTAGATTGTTATAGTGCTGAAATGAAGAACCTCCTCTGAAATAGGAATCCAAGAGTGTCCATATGGTAAATGATCCATCTCACTGAAATGCAAGGGTACATGTTGCATCCAACTAGTACATAGGAACAAGAACTAGATATGTAGATCACTCTAACACGAAACCAAGGAAGCATTAACACCAACAGTAAAAATCCCCCTATAATGCTGAAAAAGGAGAGCCATGATAGGAACACTGAAACTATGTAAAACCAAGAAGTGCATGTAGGAGAAACAACCTGCAAATAAAAAGGTCTGCAAACTAAGACACACATGCATGAGACAAAAATCACCGGGATTCACTATTGTCATGGAAGGGACACTCACTTGACAAAAGTGTGATGGCAAACCAAAGGCAAACATCAACCCCCCCATGACATTTTATATCATAGTGCGAATACAAAAGGCACAACAAGATGTGCAATAATCCCCAAAAAGTATACACAAGAATGATACTTTATCTTAGTGCGTCTACAAAAAAGAATGTGCATGAAAAAAATATCTATAATGTCCAAATATGATAAAATACTGGAAATGCATATCAAACAACTAAAAACGAGTCATCCCATGCAAAGAACAAGTTCCTAGGAGCTAAAACATCCAAGTAATTCACCAAAGTGCGAAAACACAAAAAACTTGAATAAAATGTACCTGGAGAGCAATCTAAAAAAAAATAGATGGATAGATGTGAAAAGCTCTAAAAGACATTTCCAATGCCGCTGGAATCGTGAAAAATGGAGAAATTGGTCAAAAGTTACGAGCTTGGGACTAAAAATAACACATTTGACCTCAAAAGGCTGTAGAATGCACTAGCAACAAAAAATGGTGATAAGATCCATGCCAATGGAAAGTTGTTAGAACCAACTTTCCGACAATATCTTATTTGCGAAAATCCAACATCGTATGCAAAAGTTATGGCCAAAAGAAAAAAAATAGCTCCTTGGAGGTCAAAGAGGGGTCAAAGGGGGCTAGTTGTCCATATTGCTAACATCAACATGATGTTAATGAAATATTATGAGAATATTCCCTTTTGATAGAAAAAATTTTTGGTCTCCCTATAGAAAAACGATGAATGAAATATCCCTCACCACATCGGTATATTCTGAAAAGATTCTCTGAGTCTGCCTAGAAAAAACATGGCGCCGGTAAATTTGTGGTTGTTGCGTGGGTTTTTGTGACGTCACCGAAAAAGTAAGGTGGTGCCAAATTTTTATTTGGGCCATCGGAAATAGCAAATGGTGCCGGTAAAGAAAGTGGAGAGCGGTCAAAAAGGCAGAAAGTCGCTATCAGGCGGCCATGAAAAGACTATTGTGGTACATAGGGCCCCCCTAAAACAAGGTACTTTGTACCCTATAATAGATGCATAAGAAACACAATCTCCGCCCCCTCCAAAAAAATTAAATCTATCTTTTTTTTTATTTAAAAAATTTCCTGTGTAATAATTTTTTATTTTTAAGAAATTTAAAAACCAAAAATGCCGAACCTTGCAAAATATTTTAATTTTTTTCGAATTTCGTGCAAAAGGGTTGTATGCAAGCCATACGACCCCTAAAGCAATTTTTTTTTGCCTTTAGTAGCTCCTGACGTCAAAATAGGGCGTATTATACATCAAAATTTGTAGAATTGACCTCCTGAATCCAATGCCGAGGTTTGTTTCATTTCAAAATGCACCAAATTTGCAAATACCCTCCAAATCCAAAATAAAACAACCCCTTCAAACCTTCGCAGATCTAACATCAAAAACCCAAATCAAACGAAACAAAAGGCAATTCTGACATTTTCAATAGCTCTGAATCCAATAGCAAGGTTCTTTTGATGCCAAAATTCACCAAAAATTTACTCACCTTCAAAATTTGCAAAAAAACAAAGCAGATTAGATTCGAAACTTGCAACCCTCGATGAAAAAAAAACCTCATAAATCAAGAAGGGGTTCATTGAATCCACACTTTGATACCATGTTAGAATTGTGATACAAACACAAAACCATGAGCCACATGATCAAACAACGAACAAATACACCTTTCACACAAGAGATCTGCAAACAATATGTGCAATATTCCTCAACAAGAAAAAACTACATAAACAAAAGACTCTCAAGAAGATATGAAAGCTCAAGATAATAATTACAATGAGGGTTGAATGCTTATAAGAGCAAAACCTTAAATGGTACTCAATTCAGTTAACAGAAAAAACACTTAGTTAATTGAATAAAGCAATCCTAAGTTTAGCTTAAATGCATGAGAATAAATTAGACTAATAATCAATTAAAGATTAATTAATTATTAACTAATGCATAATAACTCTAACAAAACCTAGACACATTCCCAAAAGTCAAACTAACTTTGCATCTTATGCACACATTTCATATCCCACCTCTTAATCCTAGTCGTTGTCCTAATCCATTTATATTATTTCTCATGTGACAACTGTCACATGACTACATCTTTGAGCCTAACCCTAATCCCCATTAAATTTTAGCCATCCATCATCAATGTACCCTAGCCTTTGATTTCACCTCTAGAGAATTCTATAACTAGAGGTCCTCATCTTTCATCATCAATTAATCAAGCTTATCATACCTTTATGTTGCTATTTTGTCATCTCATTATTGCAATCATACAAAGGTTATGCTGGTTTATTGGGCAATCCATATCATATCACAATCAAGAGAAAATCAACTAAAACTAGGGTGCATTCTATTTCCGCTCAATCTAAGACTCCGTTTAATATTTTGCATATCTTATGTTGTTTTGCTTCAATCATTTTTCCACATCTTCAAATAACACAAAAGCATAAACAGCTACATGATGCATTGTTCCTAGGTTAACAAATTAAACCATTTCAGATTTTCACTAAATTTTGGGATGAAGCCACCCTTCATGATGCCTTCCCCTTATCTTTTTATTTGTATTCCTTAACAATTTCTGATTCAGAGCTCTCTTTATTTAAAATAATAAGAATACAAAGCTCAACATTAATCTGAACAGGTTTTAACAATCTGAAAAGTTTGGCTTCAGACCAAAAGCTTTCGCAAGTCCATTCAGCCTTTAACTATATATATCATTATTTCTGTTAAGATTGATTTTGAAAAAAAAAGCCTACTTCATGGTTTAAAACTAAGTTACTGTAAGATGCATATTAGAATCTCCTTTGAAAGCACTTTAACA